>PUQB01000329.1:0-281223 GCA_003024785.1 Selaginella tamariscina | reverse complement strand
AACAATCAAAAGAAAGATTCATAATTTTTTACTTAGTTTAGTACTTTTATTTATTATTATTAATTATAGTTTATATATTAGCTTATATATATATATATATATATATATATATTATATTAATATTAACTGGTAAGCCGTAACTTTATAAATTAACTGTAACTAAATGTGTATTAAAGTTACAAACAAAATCAAATAAATAAACAATTTACCTTCTTTTACCCTCATATCTCGATAGCATGCATATATTCCTGCGAGCCCCACTGTATGTATCCAATCTCCTTAAATCCTCCATAAGTTAAGTGCGGTAAAACCTCCTCGTCGACCTCATGGTACTCAAATAACTCACTGTACTTGCCGAGCTTCCTTCGTCAAGCCACGTCTTCACAAACTCCGGTAATACAAAACGTCTCCTCATCAACCGTGGTTACTTATCATTCTCATCTCACCCTTATATCACAAGCATGTTCTCCACCCTTACCGCCCTTATCACTCTTCTTCCTCGAAACATTCTCACCCTATCGCCTTCTCACTCTCTTCCTCGAAAACATTATCACCCTTATCGCCCTTCTCACTTCTTCCTCGACAACATTCTCACCTTATCGGCCGTTTTCTTCGTTCTTCTCATTATTCCTCTTTACCGATCTCTTCACTGTTCTTCTCCTTATGCGTGTCGTCCATGTCTTTTCACTCGTAGAAGACTAAGCTCCTCTATGTCTGCTAATCCATCTGTTAAAACCGTTCTCCTCCTGTTTATGTTCCTCACTCCCTGTTAAACCCGGCTCATCAAGCTCATTAAGCTGCTTATCCTGTTCCTCGAGCTCGTATGTTAAACCATCATTAGCATGCTCATCAATCGTAAACCGTCCTTGACTTCCCCTCTAATTGATGAGGATCCTTAAACCTGCTCTTCCTGCTTATCCGATGTAGAATTCTCCGAGTTTGCCCTTATGAAACACCCTTTACTGTCCTTTTCTGCTTCTTGTATTTACCACTCCCCTTACTACCACCCCCCTTACTACCACCTCCCTTGCTACCACCTCCCTTACTCCTGCTTTTCTTCCTCTCTCTTCTCCTCTTCTTCCCATCGTCTCCATCTTTCCCCTCTTCCATCTGTTCACTTTTCTTCTTCTTTCCATCTCCATCCCATCATTCCAAGCTTCAAACCGTTCGAGAGACTTTCCCGTTTCTTCTTCTTTCTCGTTAAAATCCCCATCTTTCCCCTCTTCATTAACCTTCCTGCATAAGAACAACCGTCAGATCTCTTCTCTCTCTCTTTCTCTCCATTCTACTTTCTGACCGTTCACCTACCATCTAATAGTCAAGACACACACGCACAAGCTTATATAGTTATTTCATGGAAGAACAAAACATCAATAATCACAAACATATAACAAGATAATAACAAATATATATACATTCATATAGTTGTTTATATATAGAACCATTATACACACTCATGGAGTCCACTATCATATAGTCATGTAAGCTTACCCGTTCTTCCCATCATCTACATCTTCATGAACCTCTTCCAGAGGCTTTTCCAGTTTCTTCCTGCATAAGAAATGAACATTCTTCATGAGTGTGTTCTTCAGACACAATTCTTATGTGTTGTAGCTACACGTACACATGAATGTTCATATGTATATGCATTTATCTACAGATGCATACTGTACTACGTAGAATTCTAGAGTATAAACATATACACACATATATACATATGCTCTTACCCGGTGTTCCCATCCCCCCATCTTCATGAACCTGGTCCAGAGGCTTTTCTCGTTTCTTCTGCATAAGAAAATATCAAATTGTCACATTTCTTCACAAATGTGTTTTCATACACATTTACATGTCTATACTTGGATATATGCAGGTATGCATGTACAGATACTATAATACCGTATGTCATGACTCTACTAGATATAGTATACAGACATGCTCCTTACCCATTTCTCCCATCATCCCCATCTCATGCATCTGTTTTTCCCGTCTCTTCTTCTTCCCATTTTCATCTCCATCTTTCCCGTTTTTCCCATCCTCGTCGTGAACCTGCTCCAAAGGCTTCGTTTTTTGTTGGAAATCGGGTTCCTGGAGACTGAATCCCCTCATATCCACACCAGTGGGATCATCATCATCGTCCTCGTTATCAAACTGAGCCCATTTGGGTCCTCTTCTACGGACACCGGGGAGCAGGTGGGGATTTCTTCCTGCGTTTCCTCCTCGGAGGCTTGTTCTCCAGCAACAGAGCCAGCGGAATGTCCCCAATCTCGCCCAGGCGCACGCTAGGTCGCCTCTGGCGCTTGCTACTTAGCAAGCCGGTGAAGATGCATCTGTTGCTTCTCCTACCGATAGACAAGCATAACTACGGGAGAGGGAGAGGGAGAGAGAGTACCTTCCATGGCGCTGTTCAATCCGCTGCCGATCATCCTCGGCGCATCACAATTTCTAAACAACCCTTACGAAGAACCCTTGGGTTTCCTCTGCTTGCCCTTAATCTAACCTATATCCCCCCTTAACGAGCCCTTAATTGCCCTTAATGTCTTATTTATTTATTTATATTAAAGAAATTTGCCAATGAATTAATCAAAATTAAAATAAAATATTCAAGTATTCCAATAAATTTTAAATTTATGTCTTTTAATTTCTTAATTACTAGTTTATGTGCCAGTGTTAAAAGCAACTACTTCAAAGATTAAATATATATACACACGCATAACACACACACAATTACACACACGTGTGCGTGTGTAATAGATTATGAGCAGAGTTACATGAAGGTATATACGTACTAATGTATACAAGCATTCATATCTAGGTAGTGCACATATTATATAAAAAAAAAACCCTTAAAATATTTAATATATAAGAGATGTAATACGAAATATTTAACAAATATATTAATATTGAATAGATCATTAAAATAACGTGTAGTACGTAAAGTTGTAAATATAATATTTATTTATATGATAAATAATGTGGTCTGATCTAAATAGAAAAGTATATAGAAATATCTATATATATGTGCAATATATATATAGTTTATAAGTATCCACTCAAAGTTCGGATAAATCTTTATCAATAAATAAATAAATAAATAAATAAATAATATATATATATATATATATATATATATATATTATATTATATATATATTATATATATATATATATATATATAAAGACAATATACACACATTCTCCTAGAGTTCCCATAGGAGAAAGAATAAAGGTGGTATAGGAAGTCCACCAACGATGTCAAATATGACACTATCTTTAGTATATTATTTTGATGTATTCCATTTATTAAAAGGAAGATCCAAAAACATTTACAATAGTTTAAAAAGTTTATAAAATTTTTATAAAATAGCTAATGCAAAAGGAATATTTCCTCTTACATTAATAAAAAATGCATTGTTAGAGGAACATCTTGAAATATCATGTAAGGAAAATATAAAATTATAAATGAATATACATAAATTTAAGAAACATGAGGCCATCCACGTAGTGTGGAGATTCACAAAGAACTCAATGTCTTCTAATTTAATGTGTCAGCCATATGCAAGTAGTCCACCATTGTGGATTGCGACACATACACCCTTTCAAGTTTACCTTCTACTTCCAATGCTTGCTTCCTCCGCTTGATACTGTGCCTCATACTAACTAACTTCCTCCCTATATCTTTTTCGATTAGAGCAATCACTACCATATAGGCGGCTCATAATTTCTGCCCTTATAGGAGCATACCTTGCAACCTGAAGGCCCTTGAACTTCACTACCAAGTAGTTTGGGAACTTTAGTTTAATTTGGTTTTGAATCTCCTTTGCTGCCATAAGATTTGTTTGCTTCAAATCTATCTCTGTTGGTACTAAGGACATACTATGCAGCCATTTGCGAGTGTCACCATTTTGGAGGCTTGGGGCCAGGAGGCCTGGGCTCGAATATTTTAATTTATTACTCAATACACATTAGCTAAAGTTTCTTCTTCATTTAAGTAAAGCTGCAGTTCTCGAACCACCAGCTAGGCTTGGACGTGGAGGTTTGAGTAGGTATTTCCTCTAGTCTAATGTTCTCTGCGAGCTTGTTTGTTGCCAACCTAGAGAGTTCAAAACTCTTCTCGGTTATAATATTCCTTCTGAGCTCGACGGCAGCTAACAACGATGATCCGGTTTGGAACCAATATCCCAGACTAGGTCGCCAGGTCTACTGAGACTGATCAAAAGCTGCATGAGTCGAACACTCTTCGGTTGAATCATCTCTACACAAACTTCCATTAGGATAAACAAAGTAAAGTACTTCCTTACCAAGCCTCCTGAAAACAGTCGGCAGTATCGACGAGGATCGTGTTCGTCAACCAGAGGGTTTGGCCTCTTCGACTTCTTCTCAGAGCTTTGCAGCACCAAGAGAACAACAAGTTATCCTGCCACATAGACCAAGTTAAACTTGAACTTGAATAGCTAGCTTACCTTAATTTTGTCACGGTATCCCAGCCTCGTGCACGGTAGACGCTGTAAGTCCCTGCAACCTCCAAGTTGATTACACAGCCGCCTGAATCACCGCCGAAACAGAAGGAGAACTCGCGAAGACGACCATGAAACCACTCGCTGCCAAGTGCATTCCACTGAACTGCAAGGCCTCCTCAAACTTCACCGGATCTAGCTGCACAATGTCCTTGTTGATGCTAGCACCTCCATATACAAGCTCATTGGGCAAGTCGAGGATGATGAGGTTGAAGCCGTATTCACCTACCACTTCCTGGAACACCGTTTGTGACTCACCGTATGTAGTCTGTCAACCTGTTGTCGGAGCTTGGTGTACACCTCTGTCTGGGAAGCACCCGGCTCGAAGAAAGACCTGCTCATCTCCTCCATATCGCACACAGCCAGGTCGTAGGATCCACGGGATGCAGCCAGGGTCGGGATGAAGGTCATCAGGTCGTCCTTGATGTCCAAACTAGCTACAAGTGGCTGCACCTCATTGATTGTAAAGTCGATTGCCGGCGGAGGTGCTGTAGAAGAGCTTGGTCCCGCTCCCGATCCCTTTGCAGGTGTAGTTGTCTTCCGCACCGTCTTCTTCATCTTGCTCTTCTTGATAGCCTCTACTTCGTCCGGCTCCCAAACAATCGCTGGTAGATCATTGCCATGCACGTCGAATAGTGAGCTCTCCCAAGCTGGTGGCTGTTGCGACGGACAGTCGAGCCAGAATGGAACATGCTCCCGTTCGAACGGTGTTAGAGCTCCTCTGCTCTTCGACCACATGTGAGGCTCGCTTGTATGATCTGTCCACAGCTTCATCGTCTAGACGGTGCCATTTTCTTGCCAGTATGAACCTGTAACACAAAGTAGACAGTAGCAATGCTGGAATGAAAGCTTACCTCCATATCATCCGAGCGCAGACTCCTCACGCTCCAGAAACTCATTCGGCTCCATCGAATAAGTGAACCGTATGCAGTCATGGAAGGGCTGAAAGACCAGGCACTTGCTCCGAGTTCGCATCTCGTCAAACCAGCTCATGAAGTCGACATCCGTTCCAACTTCTTCACCATCCTCTCGCAACCCCTTAAGGATCTGAATGGCTTCCTCGCGCACAGCCTTCCAATATAAGTCCAAGGTGAACCACTTGATCCACTCTTTGTCCTGCATGCCTGGTAGCCCAAGTGTCTGTTGTTCTGCCTTGGATTCGAGACGAGTGAGCTTGTTCAAGTATCGGAGTCGCAGCATGTTTGAAATCTTCGCCTTTGACATCGCGTACAGCTTCTCAATGCCCATCCAGCGACACTGCTTATGAGAGATGTTCGTCACCTTCTGGAACCACTCCTCCCCCAACTCTGGGTCTATGATAGAGAGGAACTTGTGCATACGCTTGTCATGCTTCTTGTACACTAGCTGCTTCAGGTTCAGCTCAAGCTGTGGATTGCCTTTAGCACTGGTGACTGCTCTGTCGAGATCATTCGATCTCATTCTGCACATAGAATAAGTTAAAAACTTCTTTCCTATAAATCAAATGGAGGTTACCTTGAAAAGGATCTTTGCGCAGATCAGGTTTGGAAGAGGATGCCAAGCCGTCTTTCCTGTTGAACTCTCCTTCCACTTCCGCACCTCAAGACGATCAACCTCCGTGAGTGACTCGAGGATTTTCTGAGTTCCTTCGTACTAGTGCAGACCGCCTTTACAGCGAGGAGAATATGTGGTAGCGTTGTTTCCACAGATGTTGCTGAAGATCTGTTCAATGAAACTGTAAGTCTAGACCCTTAACAAAAAGAAAAGAAAATACTCACATGTTTATCGATTGGAACATCGAAACCAGTTGAAGATTGTCGAGGTTCTCCGTGGAGATGAAACTCGATCGAACGAATAGCCCATCGCTGGTTGTCCTCTGCATCCTCCGGTAGAGCTTCTGCAAAGCCTGTAGCCTATGGTTCCCGTCCCAGCAGCTGAACTTCCGGTTTGAGAGCCTTGAAGCCCACTTTTGTACTCCGGCTGAGTAAGAGCTTGCTCGAAAGACCGGTGCTGCTCGTACTGAATCGTGTCCTTCGACAGCTCCGATAGCTCCTCAGCAGTGAGTGGATCTCCGATGGACAGAATGAACAAGGCCGTGTTGCGTAGATAACCAGCCTTCTTCAACGATGACACCAGCTGTCCAAGTCCCCTGGGTTCACTCGTAACCACCTCGTTCGAATGCATTCTAGATGGGCACATCAGGAGGATCACCAAGTCCCTTGATAGTAATTTTGTCGAGCAGGTTCGCTGAGCTCTCCAAATGCAGGCTAGCCGGTATGCTGTATAACTCCTTCGGCTCCTTATCGCTCTTCGCCTTCTTGCCTTTTGGATCAGCTTTCCCGTGGCCTCTCTTTTTGCTGACTGCCTCCTCCAAGTCGTCCTCGCTAGCTTCAACTGCCTCTGTCATCTGCACTTGCTCGTTCAGGACTGTAACCTCAGCGGATGAAGGAGGCAACTGCGACGAGCTCTCCGGGAAATCTGTGATGGTTGATGGAGGCTGCTCCTGCTCAACTGGTACTACTTCAGACTGAGTCACTGGAGGATCCTCCTTTGCTACATTAGATGGTTCTCCTCTCTTGCCTCGCTTGTGCTTCGATATCCTCTTCTCTTCCCGTGGCTCTTCATCAGGCGCAGTCTCTAGTAGACGTTTTGAAGCTCTCACCATTTTGTAAACTCTGGAAAGCAAACACACAAGTCAATTGATTAGGAGACAAAATAAAAATAAAAATCAAAGATGACTAACCTTGTGGCTGCCGACTCAAGCTAGATGGTGCCGACCCTCTCAGTCGACAGAAAAGTAGAAGAGCAATCCTGCCGACTGAGACAGGTTGGTGCCGACCCTCTCAGACGGCACTGAAGAGATAATGTAAGAAGTATGCCGACTGAGCTAGGATGGTGCCGTCCCTCTCAGACGGCACAAATGGGAAGACCCATTAACTCTGAAAAAAAAATTGTGAAATGGATACTTGAGCCGCAAAGCAAAAAATAAACAAATTGAAAATACCTTGTGGCTGCCGACTGAACCAGGATGGTGCCGTCACTCTCAGTCGGCACAAATGGGAAGACCCTTTATCTCTGGGATTCCGCACAAATGGGAAGACCCATTAACTCTGAAAAAAAAAAACATTGTGATATGGATACTTGAGCCGCAAAGCAAAAAATAAACAAATTGAAAATACCTTGTGGCTGCCGACTAAGCAGGAGGTGCCGTCACTCTCAGTCGGCACAAATGGGAAGACCCTTTATCTCTGGATTCCGACACAAATGGGAAGACCCATTAACTCTGGAAAAAAAACATTGTGATACGGATACTTGAGCCACAAAGCAAAAAATAAACAAATTGAAAATACCTTGTGGCTGCCGACTGAACCAGGATGGTGCGTCTCTCTCACACGGCACAAATTCTAAGACCCTTTAACTCTGAAAAATAAATTATTTGAGCCGCAAATCATAAAATAAAGAAATTGCACATTCACAGAGGTGTTCATCAGCATCCAGTCAGCCCCTCAGTGTCAGCTTCAAACGTTCAGCGTGCCAGATCTAGTGTCAACAACGTGGTAAAGAGCAGTCCGCAAACCAATCAACGAGTGATTGAGTTTCAAGCTGCGCGTGAGCTCATTTTTGAAGAATTTTTCAAGGAAGAAGGAGAAGTCTCATACACTAGTTTACTCTCAAAACTTGAACCTCTAACAAACCATCGAAGGTATTTTTATTTAGATCTCTACACACTGACGTGACCTTTCCTTTAGGACTTGGGACTAGATTACACAATCAAGATAGAAGGAGACACACTTTAAAGAGGGTTACGAGGGTCTTCTAGAGCTGAAGACAAAGTTGCCAATACTTTTCATTCACGTCATACACGATCTAGGGATGGAGCTACATGGTGCTGAGGAGCAGCCTCTGATCTTCAAAATGACAGTTGAGGGACCGGGTTCAGGAGTTGACTACATCAGAAGGTGTCAAAGTGGAGGAGACCTTCATGATTAATGGGTTGTTCTGGACCACACGCAATGTATACCAGACTGGGTGACAATTGGAATACACCTTTATGACCCATTAGTAAGTTGTAGAACTCTTCATAACACTTTCTAATCTTTGTTATCTAATGCTCTCTTAAAGTGTCAGATCCACGGTGACTATAGCTTACGCAGATATGTGCCGCGAAGATAATGTTGTAGTGCTGAAGTTCTTGAACACAATGCTAGAGGTTTGTAAGAAACAGGGTTTGGAGAATGTAACTTTGCTGGTTTCATGTCAGATGAGGCTAGAGCGATATGGATAGCCTTGCGCCAAGTATTCAACAACGGAGAAAAGATGAAAGGGAGGGAAAGAAGCTTTCTGTTTCACTTTATGCAATATGTGCGTCAGGTGACAAAGAAATGAATCGCAGAAGAACATTGTGAAGAACACATGCAGCTTGCTCGTGCCTGGCCTGCAGCACTGAATGAACAATCTAAGAAAGAACAACTAGCAATTCTCGAGTCTTTTTGGGAAGGACGAGCATCAAACATTCAGCTTTGAAGACATGGCTGTCTTGGTGGATCAGGCATGAGGACCACATTCCATGGCAGAACTGGGAGACATGACAGAAGAAGGACTCGCAAGCGTTCCAACTACAAACAATGCTGAAGTGATTCACACGAGAGCAAGAAGAGCAAGATTGGCCAAAAGAGTACCACTGCTAGAGGCAACAATGTTAGACCTCACCGATGCAGTTATGCAGAGTGCGAAGGTGAAAGCGGCAATAGAAGGGAGGTATACAGGGTCAGGTCCTTGAAAGGAAACTCTGTTGAAACGAGTGCAACGCAAACTCTCTGAGGGGAAAAGTGTATCTCCATAACAATTATCAATCTGGTGGAAGACGAGGAACACTTGACCAGCCCGGAGTTCACAAGTACCACTAACGTTCGAGTGCAAACTATTAGGAGAACAATCACAGGAACAGAACAGTTGATGCTCGACATTCACACAACATGATGTAGAGTACACAGAGCGGGTGGTCCAAAACAACATGAGAAAGAGGTTAAGGTTCGAAGAGGTTTTGGAGAGAGAGATTGCACAAATAGAGTGGGCCATCAGACGAATCAGAGCAGTAAGGTTAAGTGTTTGGGGATGAATCAGGAAGGAACTGCTCTGTGTGGAAAACCAATCGGTTATCCAAGCAGAGTGCCAGCACCAGGATTCTATGGAAAATGAATGTACATTGATGCCTTGGGGAATGAGGAGTATGTACAATAGATGATGTGGTTTTGCCCAAAAGATTCAGGGTGTTTCACGTGGCCAAACAGCAAAATTCTTCAGTCACGAATTCCAACACCACCAACGGTTTGGCCTGTGCTCAAGGAAACAAGCTGACAAGTGAGGAGGTCAGAGAACTACAGGATGCAGGCTTTGTTCTGGAAGGTTTACAGGGGATGGTAGGAAGAGTAGATGAGGGTCAGAAGGATAAAACACCATCGCCACCACGTGGAGCTGGATCTACAACAATTCCACCTTTCAAAGGATGTATGGTCCAGACTCCAACAAAAATGTCTAAGGAACAAGAAAAGAATTTCCACAAGGCCAAGACGTTTTTAGGTCGTGTGAGAAATGTTGAAGTGACAAGTTAAAGGATGGAAGGAGGTTTTCGTTGTGTCGGCAGGAAATGACTCTGCAAAGGTAATTATTAATACTTATCTTACATGCAATTGTTCTACTTTTTAGAAGAGCAAAAGTTGGAGCCCATGTGTACACATGTACTTCGTCTACAGCCGTGTGCTTGGCTTGAACCCGGACGTCACATATTTTTTACAAAGGCAATCGCTCAGTGAGATGGAGGTCCACCGTTTGCTGGTGAATTACAGCAGAATTCATGACCCACCAGTGCTACAAGGATAAATGGTTTACATAAAAATGCTTTGTTTGAACAATAATTTATTGAACTTTTTTATAAAGTATTCAAAAAAAATTCTAAAAATCTAAATGATTTATTTGTTGGTTGGCAAATATTAAGCCAGTGGCATATTAAAAAAACTTATATATTCTAGAATATTCTAGAATATGCTAGAATATACCTGGAATATCCATGAATATACTAGAATATATGAAGCCTCACGAGCCAGAGCCTCCTTTTCGCCGAGACCCGCCATTTGCCATGCTTACTTGAATGAATGTGTGCCTTTGTGCTGCTCCCGTGAATAAGAACCTTTGCATCTCCAAAAGCTATAGGAATTGGAGAAGGAGCTAGAGCATTCAGAGATGAAGCCACCATGTGCACAACTGCAGCTGATGTCCCACGCTTCACTCCCATAGTTGCCCAATCTTGGGTAGACATACCGGTGAGGCCCTCTCCATCTATGCATTATGTTTCCACCAATTGCTTGAAATCAACCCCGCTAGATCCAAATCGTTGCAAGAGCAGATCAGCAACCTCTTCCCTCTTCAAGGCCTCCAGATTCATGCTGATAGATGCACACAAGAGAGAATAAACAAAGCAACTGCAGTAAACAAACAAAACCATAAACTAAAATGTGTAACTCTATAGGCATCTAACTAGAACATTTTTACACAAAAAAAACAGAGTGAGATTATGATTCACTGCTGCTATTAATACAATTACAAATGCGAGAACCACAACACGTTTGCTCTGCCACAACCGTTATGTGGCCACCTACCATGAATTAGAACTCCAACTCTGCAACGTTGCTCACCCTAAACCCCAGAAACCAGCTCAATGTTCATTTTGCTTCATGACAAGGCGTAGAGCTTATTATGTTGTGAATGGTTAGAATGTCACAGGAGCTGCTTGGCAATGGCATAGTTGTCAACCAAAAGAGGCAATGGAAGCTGTTAATTGAGGGAATTTTGTGTGCAAATGCTCTCAATGCACAAAGGTACATGGGATTGAAGGCAAAAACTATAGCAGGTTAAGATTCTACAAGCATCTTCACACCACATACATGTCACAAGCCAATGCAGAACATGTGGTAAATGATGAATTAGAAAAAATTCATGTTCTGGACACCCCACAGATACATGAAGAGTTCAATCAATGATCCTCTGGACTACTCTCATGAGGACAACTTCTCAGATGAATTTGGTGAGGAAATCCAACTTATGGGCCTAAAAATATGAATCAAGAAGGGATGCTGAGCATATTCTAGTGGATTTTGTACGTGCTGCTGTGAAACCCCCAGTGGAAGCCAAAATGATGCGTTCATTGTTCAACTTGTGCCATCTCTTTGACTATGGTCATATTTCTTGCAAACCAAGATTTTGGAGGCATTGTTTGGTACAGGGATGATAGCATTGCTAAAATTCTATGTCCAGGCTGGCGTGGAAGGGTGGGCGATCTGAATATCCCAAGGTCTTCTTGATCCCTGGATTGTCTACTACATTCTTTAGGGATGCCTAAAGTCAGACGTCATGAGTTTTGTTGTCATAAAATTGCTCTAGCATTTGTATTCAAGGTAACGAATTGTGTGAGTTCATAGTTACATTGCTTAAAATTTATCAAATTTTCTTATTTGTTTTAGGGTTCTTCAACATCAGTGTCAAATCTGCAAGGAGGAATGCCCATACTGTGGAGCAGGGATCAATGCGGATGTGGCCTTCTACTATATTTCATTTGGCACCACATCTACAACTTCAAGCCAAGGTTAAATCAATTTGTTGGGATGACTTGAGAGCATGGAGGGCTAGGGCATCTTGGAGAGATAGGGCACTACATGATCTCCCTTGGACATTTTATGAGATATGGGAAGGGAAGGAAGTGGCGTGAATATCAAGCATTTTTTGATTCAACAAACAATTTGAGTTGCCTATTCAATGTTCATGCTGCAAAGAATACATCCAGCAGTGGCCATCAAAAATGTTTTGGCCGATTAAGGGAATGTACACAATCAACTGTCCTTTTTGATATATATATATATAATATATATATATATTATGAAATTATTTTGTATCATGTATATATGGTATGTAAACACAAACATATTATAATACAAGACTTTGTATAACATAATTGTCATTTTTCAAAGTCATTATGTGATAAACCCATTCGTATGGGCATAGTGCATGCATTCTATGGTAAACACAACAAAAAAACATGTGTATTCATGTATAAAAGCTTATTGGTAAATATTAAATGCATTTAAAATTTTACATATAGTATAAATTATTTTTCAATACATTGTAAATATATTAAGATTTCTTTAATTGACATTTAGATTGAGATGCTCCAATTGTAACTAGTGTTTGAATGGTACAATTGCTCACTCTCTTTACATGCCAAAATTATTATAATATTATATAAATATATTATGCATGTAAGTACATGCATTGCAAGATTACTAGTTGGAATAATTAGAGTTATGAGATGTTCACAATGCAATTAAGTATGGTATTAACACTAATTAAAATCCCTCTCACTCCTCTGCCTTTATGCAATACTACTTATTTGTGGGTTCTTACTTGGGATAATGAGAAATAATGTTATAGCATGTTTGTCTAAAGACTTATTCCATCAGGAATTTTAGCATCAAAAGGACAAAAAAAAACCTTACTTAATTAAACACGTTCAATTCCCTTTGTTTAACCTAATTACAAAGTAAATAACAAATTCTTAGCTTTATTAAATATTAAATTCAAATATATGTATGCAAAATATAAATTTTAAATGTGTGGTATGTATATATATATTTAATTTTTCTTATTTAACATTACAAACTTGGGTGTTATTATGTTATTAAGCTATATAAACTTTATATCTTAAAAAGAATTACAAGCTAGAGTGTATGTAATTTTGGAATCAAGAACACTTGGAGTTCTAGAGTAAAATGAATTATTGTGTATTTTGTAATTTGTGGTGGTGACAAGGTTATACAAGAAGATCCTTGATTATATTAATTAAGACTAATTTTTAAATGTTCTTATAAATTTTGACATTTGTTTGCATATGTTTGAAATAATTATATGAACGATGTAGTTTTATTAGCAAGTTAATATGCAACAACATTTTAATGTCTCACAAATGTTCTATCAAAATAGCTTGAATTCAAAATAAATTTTAAAAAATGAAATGTATATGTGAACTTGGGAAGAATCTTAATAAGTAGTCTTTACAAGTACTCTTGTGTACACTTTTAATTTCAACAGATAAAATATTGAATAAATGAAGGCTTTCTATAATTTTAAAAGATTTTTTATATAATTACATAACCTGTTCGTTTTTCCAACACAGGAGATATGAAATTATCCATATAAGATGCATGTTTTAAATATTTTAATAGTGTAGAAATGCAACAACTTTTTAAGCAAGGAGAGATGACATAAGATTCTGAATTTACAATATCCCTTTTTTTAGTGTTTAAATGATGTGTTATTATAAAAAAAGAATTAGAAGTGGGACCTTAATAATTGGTTGACGGCTGAATGTTTGCTGTCCATGGTTCTCCAACCTAGAGCAATAAAGGTCACTGGGTGGAATCCCGATATTCAGAATATTCAAGTCAAGGATCTAATCATTATATTGGGGTAAGCTGCCGGTTGCACCTAGAAGTCCACGTAGGGCCATTGAGAAAGGGTACACACGGAAATAAGTTATATGTAGGGGATGTCTTTGCCGAATGTGAAGTGATGGGGAAAATAAGTTATCTGTAGGGGATGAATTTGCCGACCTGGAGTAATAGTTTGATGGAGACAACAATTGGACTTGGACAACCAAGGGGACTAGGCCATATAGAGAAGGTCCACCTGGCTATATATTGTACTCGTTAGGAAGGTACACACATATGTTGATATCGTGTTATCATATGTTAAAATACAACATGATTAAAAGAAGCACGTGAAAATAAAACATTCACCCACGTGTATGGCACGCACCCTAGATCTTAATAGGCACTTAAAAAAAAAATATTTCATGCACATGTATGACACACGCGTGGATCCCAAGGTATATAAGAATCGACACAAAATGAACTATCCTAGGTTATAGGTATAGGCGTCCTCCACAATTGGGTACTTGTTCTCTTGGTTTACTCCGTTTCCTAAATTAAATCGTTCCTAGAATGGCAGTGTACATTCCAATCGATATTGTACTCTACATTATGTCCAAGCAAAGCGATTTCCTTGTTAGGTATTCCAAATATCCTTTTTGTTTCCTCAGACACACACACACACACACACATGCAATTCTACATGTTCTTGATATTATTCATCCCTAGGCTTTCATGTAGCAAAAAATCTCCCCTACAAATTATGATTTAATAACATATAAAAAACAAGATTGAATAGTTGTAATTAACAGTGAATTTTGCTAGGGGGCAGCGTCTTCCGTCTGTAGGGAATGGAGAACTGCTAGCAGGTAACTCTGCAAGGCTTAATTCTTTGCATCATATGACTTCCCTAATGCATGTGTTTGAACGTGCGTATGTGCGAGAGTGTTCAAAAAATGCCTAAAAGTTTTCTTTTCTCTCCCAGGGAATTTAAATCTCAAATCCACGTTAGCATGCAAGATGTACTCTCTTGTTGGGTACATGATATGGAAATGGCTTGCGAGTGTGGAATTCAAGCTCTCCTAAAGATGCTAGAGACTTCTACAAATCTAGTCTCTCTATCGGTGTTAGGGACACCTACGAAACTACAATCTTCTATTTTAAATCGCACTCACAACTACTGTCAAGGCTATAATCACTTACTGTTATGACCCATATAACAAATCAAAGAATATTCTCCACAAAGGTATAAGCTAGAATATTTCTAAGGAGTTGTACCTAGATCTAAGAGAATTAAGGGCACACTAAGATGGGAAACCTTTTTAAGAGCAGTGTGTGGAAACTAGAGATAGCTCGGGGAGGTCGATGGTTTTGTGAGGGTCTCTAGTTTGTACGTAGTGGTGCCTAACAATTGGTATCGGAGCAAGGTTCGAGATGAGTGCCTGGTGGGAAGGGATAATACCACCTATGTGGAGACGTTGGACACTGAAAAGGCAAATTGTCCAAGGAGAAGCAAGCCCAAGGGCAAAAGTTTCAATGAGGACAAGTAGACGCCTAAGAAGCTTTAGAGATGGAGCGTGGAAAGGAGCACAAAGGAGACTTCTCTAAACCACAAGGTAAATTTCTATTTGTTCTTGCTCAACAGGTAAACTACATGGCACGGGAGGAGCCACACACACGTGCTATTGTGGTGGAGGGACGACTTGGTGAGCGTCCAGTGCGAGTCCTTGTGGATAGCATGAGTAGCAATAACTTTGTGTCAACAAAGTTAGTGGAGGAGTGCAGCTTGCCCACAAAATATGCCTCAATATGAATTGAGGGCTCAGCTATCACACATGGAGGAGTTACAGCTGGAGGTTGGCAAAACCCAGCTGGTGGAGCTGCACGAAGACTGTGCCTCAATACGAGATTGAAGGCTCAGCTATCACACAGAGCTACAGTGCTTGTGTGGAGGAGTTACAGCTGTAGGTTGGCAAAACCCAGCTGGTGGAGCTGCACGAAGACTGTGCCTCAATACGAGATTGAGGGCTCAGCTATCACACAGAGCTACAGTGCTTGTGTGGAGGAGTTACATGTAGGTTGGCAAAACCCAGCTGGTGGAGCTGCACGAAGACTGTGCCTCAATACGAGATTGAGGGCTCAGTTGTCACACAGAGCTAAATTGCTTGTGTGGAGGAGTTACAGCTGAGGTTGGCAAAACCCAGCTGGTGAGACTTTCTTTCTTGCGAGCTAGTGCGTGTGGATCCTAAGATCTAGTGGAGCACCAAGCACATGAAGCTTGAGTATAGTGAAGTGAAAGACACTTGGTTTGGAACAAAGCTTGAGTCTCCAAACAAGTTCTTTTACTGTCACCTTGAGCAAAGCTGTTGTGCGAGGAGTTTGTGACGTCTTCCCTCCTGAGCTACCTCATGGCTTACCACATGCAAGAGGTGTGGAGCATGAGATTGTGTTGGAACAGGTATGAAAGCCATTTACTAAGCCATTCCGACTGAGCCATGCTAAGGAGCAAGAGGTTAAGAGACAAGTGATGGAGCTATTGGAATATGGCTTCATACAACTGAGCAAGTCTCCATTTGGTGCACCAGTATTGCTTGTCAGGAAGAAAGATGGCACCATGAGGATGTGCATAGACTACAGAGCTCTCAACAAGCAAATAGTGAAGGACAGGATGCCCATGCCACGTGTGGATACTATCATGGATCATCTCGGTGGAGCCAGAGTGTTCACCAAGATAGATTTGCGCAGTGGGTATCATCAGATTGCTGTGAAGGAGGCAGATATCTACAAAACTGCTTTCAACACTAGCTTTGGGCATTTCGAGTTCACTGTTATGCCATTTGGCTTAACAAATGCCCAGTCACATTCACTCGGTTGATGACTGAGGTGTTTGGTGACTACTTGCAAACTTTGTGGAGATCTTCCTCGACGATATTCTTATTTACAGTAAGAATATGAAGGAGCATGTGCAGCATTTGCGAAGAGTTCTTCAGTTGTTGAGGGAGAACAAGCTCTATGCAAAGAAGAGCAAATGTGCATTTGCTCAGTGCGAAGTGGAGTATTTGGGTCACATTGTGACGCCAAGTGGAGTGAAGACTGATCCACAGAAGGTGGCAGTGGTGGAGCAATGGCCAGTTCCTAGCAATGTAGAAGAGTTACGGAGTTTCTTGGGCATGGTTGGTTATTACCAGTGGTATGTCAAGGATTATGCCAAGAAAGCTTCTCGTTAACTAGGTTGCTGAGGAAGGACATTCCCTTTGCATTGCAGAGAAGAGCAATTTCCAAGCTTTGAAACAAGCTTTGGTACGTGCACCAGTTTTATATATTGCAGATCCCTCTAAGCCTTATGAGGTATCATGTGATGCAAGTGGAGTGGCCATTGGAGTTGTACTTATGCAAGAGGGAAGGCCTATTGCTTATGAGATTGAATCCTGTAGAGTAATGGTACTCAACGTATAAGCAAGAACTGGTTATTATTAATGCATTACAAGTTTGGAGGCACTATCTTTATGGTGCAAGTTTCAAGGTGTTTACAGATCACAAGCTTGTTGTAGCCTAACCACACTTACTAAATAACTAATTCTTTTTATTAAGTTCAGCAAGAACATCCACTATTAGTCTCTTCCATTTCCGCCACACGTAGGACATGGAACTTCTACAAGTTGATCACCAAGCAGCTTTTTCGCATTTAGTTCCCACTCTAAGCTTTTCAAGGTATCTGTCTTCTCTTTCTCCTCACTCAGAATAGCCTTACTTGGTTGGAAAAAAGATGATGAAGTTGCTTGCACACCAAGACATTCCCACATGCTTCCCTTTTTAAACCCATTTTTATTCCTTTTTCTTCCCATAAAAAAGATACAAATAGCTATTTTCCACCCAAAAAACACTAGAAATCCTAATACCTTTTCTTTCGCGTACCTCCCTTTTTTCCTGGTAACTATAGCATATCCCTGGAATCAAAATATTCTGTATATTCTTTTAACACCCTCAAATTCAATCAAGTATAACTCCTCAACAGCATCTCCGAATTACATGAATTCAAGCTCTCTAAACTCCTCTCAGCAAGCTCTACTACTTCTCTGAAAGACTCCCCATTGAAATCTCACTCGTTTATGTACCACCTTTTCACCCTACTCAACCTAATATATCTCCAAACACAAACATCTTTTGAACACTTTAATGACGTACATGTCATATATAAACCTTTCCCTACTCATGAATATATTTTTCAAAACTTTCAAAAACTATCAAACAACCCTCCAAGAATATACCTACAATATTTTATACATAGGGAATATTCTCTACATGGACTAGCTTATCAGAGTTTTACTCTGCTTATCTCCTCTAATAACAGCACTTAACCCAAAAACAAAAGAAAAACAAGAATTAAATATGAAAACCCAAAATATTCCACATATTTTTCAAAATAAAGAAAAAGAAAGAAAATAACCTAAAAATTCTTTCTACACTATCCCCCCACTAAGCTTTTTCCGCCCCAAAAAAATAATTTAAAGGTGGAAAATAATGTTTAATCCTAGCTCCATTAATTCAAGTAGGTAGAGAGTTACCTTGGAAGTCTGCTAGTTGAACAGACCCATTTTCAAACACCTTATCCTATCCACCTCATCCTCAACTTCCCAGGACGCTTCCAATACTTACTCTCATATAATAGAACTTGCTCACCCTCTTTAAACCACTTTTTCTTCAAATGCTTATCATACCAGACTTTTCTGCGCTTATGGATAGTCTCCCGAGCTTGAAGAGCAAGTAATCTCTTCTCATCTAACTGTTCCAGCTCACTGAGTCGCCCTTGTAAGCTTCCTTCACAGTCCAACTTCTCTTGAACAACAATGCGCAGGGACGGTAACTCTAGCTCAATAGTCAACATAGCTTCCTATCCATACACAAGTTAGAATGGAGTAGCTCGAGTAGTCACCTTATAGGCTATCCAATATGCCCAAAGAGCATCATACAGCCGCACATCCCAATCACTTCTAGAAGCATTCACTATCTTGGTCAAAATACCACACAAAGTCTGATTGGTCCTCTCTACTTGACCATTAGCTCGCGGGTGGTAAGGTGTAGATCTTCTATGAGAGACTCCATACTTCTCGGTCAAGGTAGCCACACTACTCCTCGTAGTAGACCCCATGGGTGGAGATAGCTGCGAATCTGTGTCTCCAAGCTTTTTAACCACACCCCCCAACTTTTCTGCACCCCGACAACGAAACCAAAAAATGTTGTAGCCTAACCACACTTACTAAATAATTAATTCTTTTTATTAAGTTCAGCAAGAACATCCACTATTAGTCTCTTCCATTTCCCACCACACGTAGGACATGGAACTTCTACAAGTTCTCTCAGAACAACCTTACTTGGTTGGGAAAAAGATGACGAAGTTGCTTGCACACCACATGCTTCCCTTTTTAAACCCATTTTTATTCCTTTTTCTTCCCATAAAAAAGATACAAATAGCTATTTTCAACCAAAAAACATTAGAAAACCTAATACCTTTTTCTTTCCAGCACCTCCCTTTTTTCTTGGTAACTACAGCATATCCATGGAATTAAAATATTCTGTATATTCCTTTACCACCCTCAAATTCAATCAAGTATAACTCCTCAACGGCATCTCCGAATCGCATGAATTCAAGCTCTCTAAACTCCTCTCAGCAAGCTATACCACTTCTCTAAAAGACTCCCCATTGAAATCTCACTCGTTTATGTACCACCTTTTCACCCTACTCAACCTAATATATCTCCACACACAAACATCTTTTCACTTTAATGACGTACATGTCATCTATAGACCTTTCCCTACTCATGAATATATTTTTTCAAAACTTTCAAAAACTTTCAAAAACTTCCAAAATAACCCTCCAAGAATATACCTAGAATATTCTATACATAGGGAATATTCTCTGCACAAACCAGCTTATTAGAGTTTTACTCTGCTTATTTGGTCTAATAACACGCACTTAAGCCAAAAACAAAAGAAAAACAAGAATCAAATATGAAAACCCCAAAATATTCCTCATATTTTTCAAAATAAAAGAAAAAGACAAAAAATAACCTAAAAATTCTCTCTACAAAGCCTTTGGTGTATTTGTTCACACAAAAAAAGTTGTCAACAAGCTCGCTAGATGGTTAAGCTCATGTAGTTTAACGAATTTCCTATTGAACAGGCTAACGTGGTGGCAAATGCTTTGTCACATGTTAGGAAAGCCACAGTAGTTGGAGAATTCCAAACACGCTTATGTAATGCATTACCAAGGACAATCAATAAGTTTAACCAGGTAGTTCAACATGCTCAAGCACAAGACGCCGAGGTGCAGAAGCTCAGAGGACAGCTAGAACAACCATTTTCATTTCAGGATGGAGTTTTGTATTACAATGGCCGTGTGTATCTTCCTTGTGTGGACCATTTGATCAACCAAGTACTATATTTCCATCATGATTATCCGGAGGTTAGTCATTTTGGGATGAGAAAACGTATAAGTTGATCAAGTGGAGGTTCTACTAGAGGAATATGAAAGCTGATATCATACAATACTGCAAGACTTGTGACAAGTGTCAACAAGTAAAGATGCCAAGGAGAAACCAGGTGGGTTATTAGTACCATTGCCTATTCTAGACAAGTGATGAGGTAGTATCTTTATGGACTTTGTCACCCATTTGCCAAAGACACAATAGCATTGGAATGAGTCCATATTATGCTATGTTTGGACGGCATCCCAAGATAGCTTTGGAGTTGGATTTAGCAAGTAAGAAAGCACATGGATGAGGAAGCTAAAGATTTGAGTGTTGAACTTGGAAACATTCAAAGTTTGTGCAAGAAGAACTTACAAGCAACTCAGAGCCGAGCTATTAAGTTTGTTAATGAGCACAGAAGCTTCCAAGAGTTCCAAGTGGGAAATTATGTATATCTCCGAGTGGTATTTGCGGAACATTGGTTGTGGCCTTACGGAAGGGACACAATGATAAGTTGTCTCCTAGGTACTCAGGTCCTTATGAGATTCTGGAGCGTATCAATAAGGTGACATATTGACTACGACTGCCAAAAGGTGTGAGGGTGCACCCAGTGTTTCGTGTTAGCCAATTAAAGAGAATATTCACAAGGCTAATGATACATGACCAGTTAAGTAAGTTATATTGCCCTTGAGGACAAGGACTTGCTAATGGGGGAGGATTGTTACGACCCATATAACGAATCAAAGAATATTCCTCACAAAGGTATAAACTAGAATATTCCTAAGGAGCTATACCTAAATCTAAGAGAATTAAGGGCACATTAAGATGGGAAGCCTTTTTAGAGCACAGCGTGTGGAGACTAGAATAGCTCGGGGGAGGTCGGTGGCTTTATGAAGGTCTCTAGTTTGTACGTAGTGATGCCTAACACTTAGGCTCAAGGTTATAAGTGGATTTGGATATAGAACACAAGAATTTGCAACGTGGCCACCCTTCCATACTGCCATCATGAGCTATAGTAGTCTAGAATATCTAGAGCTCGACTTTTCAGAGTGGCAGACTAGAAAATACAGTTTCTTCGACTGGGGTATGGAGGTTCCACATGTTCTCCCAAACAACAGTATAAAAACATGCATTCTACGTAGAGCTCCTTTCACACAACCTGCTTATTTAAAGTTCACATCTGGGTGCAACAAACTTGAAGTTCTTGAGATATACAGTAGAGCAGATGGCATGAAGGGTTATCCTGGGCACAATTGTATCGATTTTTCTACTGGTTGCCTAAAAGAGTTCACCTTAGTCGGACCTCAATACCACTCTGTGTATTTCCAAGGTACTTCCGCATTGCAAACCCTGACTCTAAGGCGCATAAATGTTCAACGCAACACACTTCTCTTCAAGATTGATTTTCCTGTATTGAGAGCCTTGGAGATATCACATGGCACATGGAAGGACTTATTAATTCCTCTTCTTCTGCTAAGAGCACCCAACCTTGTGAAGTTGTGCATGGACCTAACTTCACGTGTGGATGTTAAAGAGATCATGTACTTTGCACTGAGATCACTGAGGAGGCTTGAGCATTTGGAAGTAGGCAAGGAGTTTCTCAAGGTACTTTATAGCTTTAATTATAAACATTAGGGTTTAATATGGTGTAGGTCCCTAAACATTTCTAGTAACTTGCAGTATCTACCGGTAAAGGGGATGATAAGGGTAAGGGGCTCATTGAAGACGGTTGTTGTGCGAAGGTTTAAGTGTGCTTGCATTGATAGACTCTCTACTCTCTTTTATGGAGCAATGCTAAAGCTTGCCCAAGTTTCAAAGTTTCAGATGAGACGTCTTCTTCTTGCAAGCCTTATATCCCAAGGCAACCAGGGTGTATGCAAGCCCAAGATTGTTTTAGGAACGGATCCAAATGCAGTGCAAGTTCCTTAGTCGATATAAGGTAGTGTACGAAGAGGGGAACACAGACGACAACTAGGAAAACGGGGACAACAATGAGGCAAACCAAGAGGTTGAACATGATGAAGAGAATGAGAATGAACATGATGAGAAAAATTATTATTACGACGATTAGATAGTTGAGCACCTTCACCTCTTTTTTTTTGTTTTATTTATGAATTTATCAAGAAACATATTCAAATTTTTGAATAGGATTATGTTTAGTTTTCAATAATGAGCTTCAAACTCAATAATATATTCTTTAACAATATGTATGTATATGTGTGTGTTATGGCTTATGTCTATTATTGTTAATGTCTATGTGACCAAGCTAGTTTTCTTAATCAAATCTATATTAGGGGTTTCTTCCTTAATCCTTTTATTTTCTTTTATTTTATGTATCTATATCTTTTTTTTGGATTTTTCTAAATCTATATGTACGCATCCTTCTAAATGGCTCGTATCTTTTTTGGGGGAATATTGGTATACAAGTCATAACACATAAGGACATTATGTGGTTTATTTACTTGTTTAATATGTGTGAAGAGTCGTCCACACACAATATCCATTTAAATATATGTATATAAAAAGAATATGTAGGCATATACAACCCGCAGAATATATCATGTGAGTTTAATAATGTTATACATATAAATAAGAAATAAGATATTTTAAAATTAAATGATATGACATAGAATACCTTGTTTAAGATTTTCACATAAATATATAATAATAAAGGATTAACACTTTGTCGGAAAGGTGAATGATTTAAGGATATTATATTACATCTTGCATTTAGACGTTTATATTTAATATAAAGCTCATTTAGTAGGTTTATATTTTTACTTTAAACAGTTGATAGAATATTTTCACAGCGATATAATAGAAATATGAATTTTGACATGTTGTATGCACTTGCATTCCTGTGTAATACACGTTCGTCTAAAGATATGTGTGTGTGAGAGAGAACATTAGTGTGTGGTGTCCTTGTGCTAAATGATAATCTCATCTTAATCATAATACTGTTTTAATCTAGAATTTTAAATAAATAAGACAAGAATAAATGTCTGAAATAAGTAAATCTTTTTTGTCTTAAGGGTAAAATTTTATTAAATTAATTCACCCTTTTGTTTAAGTCAAAGTTTTAGTTAATATATCTCATTTCTTAAGTAAAACACCCTTAAAAAATGTTTTTAAAGTGTACTCTGAGTTCTAAAGAGATTTAATTCAGTTAATTTAAGTAAAAAGCACTTATTTATGTGCTAGACCCATTTCCACGTGTAGTAAATGCTAAAATGTAAGCCGAATTATACATACGTATTACGTATATATACAGCTGTATACATATTAAAATAACGTGTAAAATATCAAAACTATCAAATTAATATTAAAATTCTAAAATAAAATTTTGTATACTTGTATATACAAATTAATTAATTAATATGGAGTTGGATATATTGTTATATATGGTGTGTGTACACACCATATATATAGATGTGTGCATAATGTTATTATTATTACAATTTCTGTGCACACACAGACATGGACAACCATATAACACCGTATTCAAGCACATATATGTATATTATACATATACCTATTTATGCACATATAATTCATTATGTCATTACATAAAAATGATGCGTGCATAATCTTCTATGCTATTCCCGCTTTGCCACATTGTATGCTATTCATTCTCGATTATTGATGTAACATGCATATATATACGTTATACACCATACACCATACACCATACACCGTACTTGTGTATTATTAATGCATATATATACTCCACATATTCTCCAGATTCTCCATATATCTTCTTCAAACATGTAGCCCTAGTAGAAGTTTATTAATATTTTAGCATTATTTAAGTTTTGTAGTTTTTCTTGTTTTTTTAAACTCAGAATACCTGTTTAATGTTGTTTTATCATTTTTATAAAGAAGCACCCTTTAAAAACTTAAAAAAAAAAAAAACGTTGTTTAAATCTCTCTCGCGCACACGCGCACACACACACATTTATGTATATATGTTTATAAAAATTAATATATATATTGAAACTAAATAGAACATGTTTTAACAAAAAGCATATATATAAAGTAGTTATACACAAGAATAAATCAGTAAACTTAAAAAACTAAGTCCGTAAAGTAGCTATATTTTTAATTATAGAAAGAAAGACCATTAAATTGTTCTCATTGAAATTAATTATTTTCAAGCTTAAACTATGGATTTCTAAATATAAAGTATGTCGATTTATTTTATTTTATTTTTTATCATTTGGCATTCTTAAGACATTCCATATATCCTCAATGCGTGCATTTTAAATGTATGTACTTATATGTCTATATATATACTTGCCTTTCGTTGCTCACCCTCTTTGCTTAACTTGGCTCGAATAGGAAGAACTTTTCGTATAACGAATAATTTTTCAACACATTTAATATTAATATTTTATTATTGTTTATTAATAGTTTAAGTCTTCAGGTCTAGTAATTTTTACATTATATATATATATATATATGATGCATAAATATATTACATTTATACTAGCCTTGGTTTTTGTAGCGATAAATAACAGAAACACACACACACACACATATGCAAAATATATATTAATTAATAATATATATTAAATAAAAATACTATAATCATTACTAGCTGAGTTCTAAAATCATCACAACAAATATTCGAAATATATAGTTGATTTGTTGACTACCATAACAGATTATAACTATATGTAAGGACACCACACATTCCCATACTATAAACTTAAAATGTACGTATTAAATATATAGTTAAATAAACAGTATCATCCTACGTCTAACTATCCATAAAACACACAGAAATATATATACACTTACATAATATGGTTATACATATTAATAAATATATAAGTAAATAAAATACACATAAGGCAGATAAATACATGCATACACATATATCTTTCTTCCAATTATCAATCCTTAACCACTTGCTAATTATTGCATTATCTTCTTGGTGTAATTCCATTAATTTTATTTATAATGTGACATGTTCCATACCACCTAAGACAAGTAATAATTACTCCCGTTATGTTGCCTTCAAAACACACGCACACTCGCACACTCACACGCACAAAAACCGTCTCTATATATATACGGTGTATAAACAAGTTAATATTACAACAAGGGTAGTTAATTTGAATATAAAATACATTGAAATTGTATGTTTAGTGTACATTTATCTTTTCTGTATATATATGCCAGCCATGTACCAATAATTTGTCACTGCCATTTTGGTAGTAGAATATGTTTCATAGAATGTCCCTGCTCCAAATGTACTTGTATTTGGATATTACGTCTAAAGTTTCAAAAATTTCTTCTTAAAAGATGCTCCACCCTGTTGAAAAATGTCTGTTTTCTTTTGTGTTTTAAAGTTATAAATATTATAAACTTCTTTTTTTACGAATTCTTACAAAACACAGAAAAGAACAAACTATTTAAAACTTGATTTTAAAAATTTTAAAATTAAAGCTCTCTCCACGTACTAAATAGGTATATGATGGTTGTGTGGTTGTCCATATCTGTGTGCACAAAAATTTGTAATAAACTTATATACACACATCTGTATATATCGTGTGTGTACACAATCACCATATATGTACGATGTAAACAGACATTCTAACTATAGTTAATTAGTTTATATATACAAGTTCATAACATTTTATTTTAGAATTATAATATTAATTTGACAGGTATATTTCCCAGGTTATTTCCCTTTCCCTACAAAAACAAATATATATTTTAAATAAATATCTAAAATATACATATGAAACTAATTATATATATTCCATGTTTTAGTTAATAATATTTAAGTATATAGTTTACTCATTTAACAAATAGATATTTATTTAATTAATAATGCATAATTAAGCTAAATTAAATATGTTCCTGTCAAATTTCTTCTCCTGTGCTTCCAAATACTGAGGAAAATCATAACCACTGTTTCCTTTAATATGTGAAACAAAATAGATTTAATTATAGCTTCTTTATATAAATTATTAGTTTCAACTAGTTATCTTTTTATTATTTACCTTCAAGAGCTTCAAGAAGTGTCCCATAAAAACTTGTGTAGTGTGCGTGTCTGTTGTTGTGTGTGTAATATTTTTCTTTAGACAATCCCAGAACCTTAAACGCTAAGCCCCCAGTTCATATATTCTCTCTCTCTCACACACACACGTATGCACGCATGCACACACAATGCGTGCATTTTATATATGTATCTATGTGTATATATAACTTGCCTGTCCTTGCTGATACTTCACGAGCACAAGCTCCGAAAAGGAAGAAATTCTCTTCACCAATTTCTTCACGTATTTCAATTATTAGGCTCCCAGTTAATGCAAATTTCATATTGCTAAATATAACAAATTTAGTAAACATGTAATATGTATTAACATAGATTTTAACACTATTTAATATAATTATATATTTAATATAATACATTAATATTTTATACAGAAGCGGCAAGATGTGATATTGTTTATATAATAGTTAAAAGTTAGAGAGAACCTGCTGTACTTATGTGTTGAGAAAGTTCTGCAGCTGGGATTGCATGTGACGTTATAGTTTGTATGAAAACCACCTGTATTAAATCACTTATTAACACTTAATATATTATGTAGTATATACTAAGAGTATATATATTTATAACTAATAATAATGATTAAATATGTATTACCTTGAAATGTGTCTGGACCATTATTAACCACAGAACCAACGAACATAAGCTGCAAATGCCATGTTTTTACGCTCTTCAGAGCTCGTTTCTTATATTTGACCAGTAATTATTATTAATATAATATTTTTAAATAATAATAATCATACTAAAAGACTTATTGATAATACATACATATTATGTACACCTTAGTTGTACACGATGTATATAATACTAATTATAATTATTTAATTTTATATTAAAATCTTGAGTTATTTGTCAGAATGTTAAGGAACTGACGTGGATTCTCTTAATTGAATGTCGATTCCTGTTACGTCGAGAATTTTTGTTTTTATTGGCTAATTTTGCGACAACCCTTTCTTCTTGTAGCTGCTTATAAATATATCAATGGAAAATATATATAATTTCATTTAAAATAATAAATATTAAATAAAAACTATATAATGTATAATCTCATAAGTATTTATATTAAATATATAATATATATACAATATAATGCTATGTCTAACTATGTTGTAACTAAAATAAGTATAATACATGAAAATGGGAATATAAAAAAATGTTAACTAATACTTACGTATTAATTATTAATACATTTTTAAAGAATATTCTTTCTTTAAATATATTATTTTAAAACTTATTTCTTTATATTAAAAAATACTAATTAAATAATTCAAATTACTAATTATTAAGAAAATGGGACTATAAACATTAATTCAAATATTCATACATACAGAAATATACACGTACATCATATCATATACATATTATAAATATTTAAATGTATAAATATATAAAGAGTTCTATTTTTTAATTTTCTCACTGTGTAACTCTGCAACTCCATTCAACTATTATCAATAAAATTGTATAAATATAACAGTATTAATAAGGAAAAATGATAAATATGTAAATGTGTATGTATACATAGTATGTTGTATATAATTGATAATAACTTAGTTTAATCTATTACACACACAGACAAATTCTTTAACTATTTTCGCTTTCAAATCTATGATGTTGACGTGTCAGCCTATTAAATGTTATTAAATAATAAATAAATGTAGCTTATTTCTAAAACAAATCAGTTTTATTTTCTCTTTAAAAAACATTGTAAGCACACTTATAAAAATCAAAGTTTAACACAATAGCCTGAAATTACAAATTAAAATTATAGAAATTCCATATCTCTTATATATATAATTCCTTAGTACTATATGTGTATGTTTTCAAAGCAAAGGCACAAGAGAAATACTTATATACATTATCTATATATATATACCCCTGAAATATGTCCACTTGAAACCTGCACTATTTACTGCTGTAATCTCTAAAACTACCCTCAAACTTCAATAATAATTAATATAGTTTTTAATTTGATGGGCGACATTTCAGGGTTTAATGTGAAGTTCATTGTTTGATCTACGTGTGAAATTCAGCTGGCACCTGAACTACTTGGAATAACACCAACATAATATTATATAATGCAGGTTAGTATGTGTATAATCTGAATTATATTGTACACATTTGTATTATATATGTGTGTGTGTGTGTCTTTGTGTGTATGCACGTACTTTAATGAGAAGCATAGTTAGACAATGGCACGTTGAACTATAAATGAGATCAATGCAGGTATAACACACACACACATATTATGCACCTGCAAGTGCGTAATCAGACACACACACCACAAAACACACACAAACATATAATTACAAGTCCCTTACAACCACAAGTTAGGCTATACCTATTGAATTAAAATATTAAATATGTCGATGTCTTGATTTATTTTATTTTTGCAAAGATAGTTTTCTGACTTCGTTGAATATCCCTGGCATATTCTTGAATAGTCCTGTCACTGCTGCATCCTGCTGTGCGTAGATTTCCCTACAAAAACAAATATATATTTTAAATAAATATCAAAAATAAAGATATACATATGAACCTAATTATACACATCCATGTTTTAATTATAATAATAATAATAGTAATAGTTAATTAAAACTAGCCAGTACATAAAGCTGAGAAGTCTCATAACAACTAGAAAGTAGACTCCACCGTTATTTCCTTCAATATTTTAAACAAAATGAAGTTAATTCTTATTTTATATTACCTTTTAAAATTATACTATATAAATTACTTAATGTAGAGTAGTTAATTTGAATATAAAATACATTTGGTTATTGAACATTGTATGTTGGAACCTTTCACAATCCAACCCCCATTTTATATTAGTGGTAATTAATTAAAATTTAAATAAATAATAAATATTAAAAATCAAGGGAAAAAACATATATTTAAAGAAAATCTATATATTCCAACTCGTGTTTATAGATGAAATGCATTGGTCTTTTTAATTTATATCCTCTATATGCATATAAAATCATTAAAATCATTAATTAAATTAATTATAATTAAGCCAGGGGGCTGGATTGTGAAAACTAGCCGTATGTTTATCGTACATAAAACTTCAAATTGTGTTTTTTTAAAATACATTTTGACATTACATTGTTATTTAAATTATATCTTAAAGTTTCTTTTAAAATATCTGTTATTTTTGCGTTCCTAAAAGGAGGGAGCTATAATTATTATAAATATTTTTTTACTATTTCTTATAAAAAAAACATGAAGAACACATCATTTAAAACTTCCTCTATTTAAATCATGCATCATCAACGCCCTCTCTCACACACACACGCATCGTTAGAACGAGTTTAGTACACACACACACATGTGTATACAAAATGCAAGCATTAGTACTTTTCAGTCTACATATCTTCCGTTGTTTCTAAACTTACTTGGTTAGTAAAGTGCTAAAGTATGTTAATTGCTCATCAGTCCTTGAAAACACATTCTATTTTAAATATATATATTTGATAGTGTATTAAAATGTTAAAACTATATTTTAAATTTTATTTTTTGAAACATAATGTAAGTGCATACAAATGTAGAAATTCATAATTTATTAAATCTAAGTTTGTCTTATTATAAATATAAGTCATATTAAAAATACTAAATTATCTTTATATTAAATACAAATTAAAGTTAAAAACTAAAACTAATTATATATAAATTAATTATACATTGTAATATAGTATTTCATATCATTCATATGGATGTATTCATTCTTTAACGATGTGTGTATAATCTTCTATGTAACATGTAACATGACCATTCTAACAGTTTCTAAAGCGAAGTTTTTAAATCGTATACATTTTGATAGTACATTAAAATTTAAATTATTAAAAACAAAAGTCTGTTTGATGTACATTAAACATACTCTGTTCAACACCTGAATACCCAACTAGAATTTAATGTATTTTACATTAAAATTAACTACCCTACATTAAGTTATATTTATATAAACCATTTGTGTTTGTGTTTTCACTGTGTGTGTGTGGGTGTTATTAGATTTCAAAATATGCGATTATGCTAATGTTGTCTGGCTAACTTTAATGCATGTTAGATGCAAAGAATATTCATCTGGCTCAGAAATCAAATGCTGTTATCTTTCAGGTACTAATATGAACTTTGCATATGAAACTGAACATTAGACGGGGTTAATGTAGAGAAGAAATTGGTGAAGAGAATTTCTTCCTATTCGGCTCATGAAGTATCCAAGTTAAGCAAAAAACGTGAGCAAGGAAAGGATAGAGATACATACATAAAAATGCATTGGTGTGTGTATGTGTGTGTGTGTGCGCAGAGATAAATAGAACTGGGGTTTAGGGTTAAGGTTCTGGACACGCAACACACACACTATACACACATATAAGTTTGATATTAAGTTCTTTCATTTGTAGTTTGTATCGTTTTAATGAGGTAAGGACTTCATTAGGAGTCGTGTATTTGGAGATTATGATTATGACCCACTTCTTGAAGCTCTTGAAGGTAAGTTAATTTTCTTTTTAATTTTTTATGATTAATATTTGTGTAAAATAATTATAAAAGGCTATACAAAATATGAATTAATTTTGTATTATTTACATTGAAGGACTACTCTAAAGTTGGTTATGATTTTCTTCAGTATTTGGACACACAGAAGAAATTTGTTGATGAGACTTACATATAATTAACTTTAGTTTATTAATTAAATATTTATTATTTTGTTACTTAATTAAAACATGGAATGTTTCATATATATATGTGTGCGTGTGTGTGTGTGTGTGATATTTATTTAAAATATATATTTGTTTTTGTAGGAAAGATCAGAGTGGATTTATAAGCACAGTATGAATATGCCAAGGATATATGGCATATTCAAGAATGTGGTAAGAAATGAAGACAATTGACATATTTATATTTTTAGATATAGACTTGGAGCATTTATATAAGCAAAAATGAAATAATCTAATAATCAAAAGGATATTTGTTTATAGAAGCAGAGAATATTTAGAAATATACGGACTTAAAGAAACATTTATTTAATTTGAATATAGCCTGGAGCATACCGTTTCGAATCTGCTCGGCTACAATCACGTCCCTCTCTCACACACACACGCACAACGCACACGCACACACATGCATACAAATGTGAGTGTGTGTGTTGTTTTGTGCACGTGCGTGTGTGGTGACACACTTTGCAGATGCATAAGATGTGTGTGTGTGTTGTTATACTTGCATTGATCTCATTCATAGAGGCTGTCTGGTCAACGTGCCATTGTCTAAATATGCTTCTCATTTAAGTAGATGCATAAATATGCTTCTGTGGAGATTTTAATCCACGTATGTAATGGAATACATATGAATCAATTTAATAAACATGTAATATGTATTAAGATTAATTTTTGGTACGTATATATATAATACATTAATATTTTATACAGTAAGATGTTGTATTGTTTATATGTGTGTGTGCGCGTGTGTTAATTGTCGTAGTTGTGATTAGGTGTTGAGAAAGTCCTGCAGCTGGGATTTCATATATATATATATATATATATACAATAACTATGACTATAATATGATGTGGCCACCAGACTATATATATACGTGTGCGTGTGGGTAGCTAATTTAAATATAAAATACATTTGTTATTAAAGTGTTGAACATTGTATGTTTATTGTACAAATAGCTTCAAATTGTGTTATATTTTATTTTTACTCTAATATATTTTGATATTACATTGATTGAATTTTTTTTTTAGATTTTGGAAACTTTTCTTTTAAAATATCTTACCCTCCTAAGTGTAAGTATGTATTTTTGAGGGGAGAGTTATAAATATTGTAAATAATTTTATTATTTCTTAAAAAACAAAACATAAAAAAGCAAACCATTTAAATGAAGACTATTAGGTCATGCATTACCAAAGCTCTTTCTCTCACACACACGATAAGGTATATGTATGTGATATTACACATGCAGTATATACATATATGTGCTGAATACGGTGCTGTATGTATAGTGTGAACAAAATTTGTAATAAATAATGACATTATATACACACATGCATGCATCAATATTAATTAATTAATTTGTATATACAAGTTTAGAATTTTTATTTTAGAAATATAATATTAACTTGACAGGTTATTGATATTTTACACGTTATTTACATATTATATTGTATATATATGTAATATAACATATGTATAAAACAGCACTTCTATGCATCTACTACACGTGGAAATGGGTTTAGCGCTTTTAACTTAAAATTAACTAAATTAAATCTCTTTAGAACCCAAGAGTATACTTTCAAAAGATGTGTTGAAAGATAGTTATAGTGTGTTTATCAAATTCTGTTTTTTTTTTTAATTTAAGGATTGAGAGGTGAGATGTATCAACTGAAACCTTGACTTAAACAAAAAGTAAATTAATTTAGCAAACTTTTACCCTCAAAATAAAATATTTATTTATTTCAGAGATTTACTTATTTCTTATTTATTAAACATTTCTAGTAGAATAGTAGTATGATTAAAAAGAGATCACAAATGATGTTCTCTTTTAATTTATTTATGTCTTAAAACTCAACCACTTGCTTGAATACACGTATCATGTTTTCAACAAGACTATTCATATATAAATTTTATCATTTATTATAAACAAATGTACAGCAGCAACCCTTTAAGAACCTCAAAGTTATGTGCAAATCGTTTATTTAAACAATACTAGATATCACCCATTTACATCAAGCAAGCACTAATGCTCTCCCTCTCTCTCATATACACAAGCAAATGTGTGTGTGTGTTATATATATATATATATATATATATATATATAAATAATACTTTATATTGGAATTAAATATAATATGTTTTAGAAAAAGCATATATACAAAGTAAGTTATTTATATGTGTGTGTGTGTGTGTGTGTGTATAGTATATATATGTATTTGTATATGTGTGTGTGTATATTCCTACATTATAAATCATTATTAAACTTATAAAATTAAGTCCGTACGTTTTCTAACTATATATTAAAAAGAGAGACCATTTAAATTGTATTATTTAAACTAAATTATTTCATTTTAATCTGGCATTTATATCCAGCTAAACTATGGAATGAAAAATATAAAATATGTCAATTTGATTTATTTTATTTTTAATAATTTAACTTGTTATCGTTCTGACTTTATGCGTGAATATGCCATAAATCCTGGAATGTGTATATAGTTAGTTTCATATGTATATTATATTTTTGAAATTTATTTAAAATATATAGTTGTTTTTGTAGGGAAAGTGGATTATATGTCCATTCTAAGCATAGGATACGGCAAATTTTAATTAATATACTAATGTTTTAGCTAATAATATAAAGAATATATGACATCAATAATTTATATAATTAATAAACTAACTAATACGTAATTAAATTAAATTATTTATGTTATATGTAAGTCTCAGCTCTCTTAAAATTTAATATTAATAACCATTTGAAGGTTTTGCATCCTGTAAATTCCAAGAAATTCATTGGCTCCTTGTTAAAGTTTTTTTATAATAAAAATATAAATATAAATATATCTCTATCAAGATCATTATTATTATTACTGTTAGTGATATGAAAGCCATCGTTAATATTTTACTTACAGTGCAACAAAAACATATACAAATGTCATATTTGTACATACAATATACATGTATAAATGGTGTCTATCTGATTTTCATATATAAAAAAAAGATAAAAGCTATAAAAACACGGAGGCAAATATATATATTTCATTTGTTAAAATATTTGAAGAACATCATTATAAAATCTCTTGCAAAAATTTATAAATTTTCTAAATATAGTTTTTAACATATTCAATATATAAAATAATGTTAAAATATTAATGAACTATCAAACTATATCATATTTCAAAATAATGCCACAGATAACTCCTTATTTTAATAACTAAACCAGTATCACTCTTGAAGAAGATACATGGAGGCATATAGAGAATTTGGAGAAGATATATATTTATATGTGACGTATATATATGCATCATATATATACATGTGGTCTATACATATTGACATTCAGCTACATGTCTGTTTGAAAGGCAACACCACACACACACGTGTACATACAGGCATGACTCCGACACCTACTTCTTGTATATAAGTATTCACTAATTTAAACTAGTTTATTATGAAACTACTTATTGTAAGGTGCTCCATTAGATTTATTTTATTTTAAATTTTGATATAGCTTGATAGTTTATCTGTTTTTGAACGTTATTGAAGTTTTGTAGTTATTTTCCTAGTTGAAAAATATAAATAGTTAAATTAACTAATGATATCAAACCCAATTAGATTTTAAAAGTGGTAGATAATATGCTCAAATCATAAGCTTTCAATACTGACTTTTTGGTATGCATATAAATTAAATTCCTTTTTATCTCTCTCGTACTGGAGACCAATATAACTGGAGACCAATATAACACATGTCAAACTTAAATGTGTGTCCATCTCCTTCTGTCTCTAGCATAGCCAGATTTCTAGATTTTAAATTAATCATAAATATATAAAAAATTATATAAAATCCATATGCAAAACTAATCATAAACATAAGTTAAAGCATATATAGGTATTTAAGTTTTCAACTTGCATTATATTAAATATTATTAAATATGAACATATTAATGTTCAAATTACAATAAAGATGCTTGAAATATTCATTCTCTTGTAATTAAGTTTTAGTCATGTCTCTTCCTCTTTATAAGAATTCTATTTTTAATTATTATGCAAATTAATACACTTATATTCTTCACAAGTTTCCTTAACATCTTATGTTAATCTAAAAGATTACTGACTTTATATGTTTTAGTTGCTCATCTCCTCAAATTTATTAAAAAGTCACGAAAAATAAAATAATTCAAATACAAATCTTAAATGATTAAATTATAAAATTGATGTAGAAGAGATTATTCTCTATCTGCCCTGTGCTTAGGTTGATAAAAAAAAAAAAAGAGAGAAATCTAAATATAAATCTTAATACAAAAATACACTTCGTTATCCTTATCAAATCGTAAAACTGACTATTGAAAGTTCAGGATAGGTATTAGACATCTCTCCCAAACTGCCCATCTTTTTAGATTTCACAAAAAAAAAAAGCATAACAAATAAGAAATGACTGATTTTTATAAAGATATTTCAAAAATGAAAATTTTTCCTCATCAATTCGTGAATTAGATAAATAAAAAAACGTAAAGCACTATAATGATTTAAAAAATTGTCTAATTACTTTTAATCACCAAGACAACATGTCATATTCGCAATTAATAATAGAATTATAACTTTTTAATAATAACCAAAGGAGTTTGACAAAGCAAGTAGTGCATACTGCATATGTTCGAGAATTGCCTGTGTATGTGAGAGAGAATACACATTAGCTGGAGCATATAATTTTTTAAGTTTTAAAAGGTAAACTATATGGAGAATTTAGAGAAGATCATATATGCATTATATACACATGTACGGTGTATTGTGTATTCATACTCATGTTACTGCTATACGACATATTAGTGTTTCTGTGGAGATTTTAATCCATATAATATAATACATTAATATTTTATACAGTAAGATGTTGTATTGTTTATATGTGTGTATGCGTGTGTTACTTGTCGTAATATATATGTACCTGCTGTGGTTAGGTGTTGAGAAAGTCCAGCAGCTGGAATCATATATATATATATATATATATATATATGTGTGTGTGTGTGTGTGTGTGTTAATATATAACAATAACTGTGACTATAATATTCTGTGTATGTGGCCACCAGATATATATACGTGTGCGTGTGAGGGTAGTTAATTTAAATATAAAATACATTTGGTTATTGAAATGTTGAGCATTGTATGTTTATTGTACATATAGTTTGGAATTGTGTTATAGAAAATATTTTATTTTTAATCTAATATATTTTGATATTATCTAATAGTCTTCACCGGAACCAATTTTAAATGGTTTGCTTTTATATGTTTTTTTTTTTTAAGAAATAATAAATCGTTTACAATATTTATAACTCCCCTTAAAAACACATACTTACATAATCAAAAGAAAATTTAAATCAATGTCCTGCATTATTAAAGCTCTTTCTCTCACACACACAATAAATAAGTATATGTATGTGATTTTACACATGCAGTGTATACAGATATGTGCCTGAATACGGTGCTGTATGTATAGTATGAACAAAAACTGAATAAATAATAACATTATATACACACATGCATGCATCAATATTAATTAATTAATTTGTATATACAAGTTTAGAATGTTTATTTTAGATTATAATATTAACTTGACAGGTTATTGATATTTTACAAGTTATTTTAATATGTATACAGCACAAAAAGTGATTTACATATTTATATTGTATATATATGTAATATAACATATGTATAAAACAGGGGATCCAAAGCTTACATATTGTTATTCCACTTCTATGCATCTACTACACGTGGAAATGAGTTTGGCACATAAATAAGTTCTTTTAACTTAAAACTAATTAAATTAAGTCTCTTTAGAACCCAAGAGTAGCTCTGTTGAAGGATTAGTTATTGTGTGTTTATCAACTTCTGTTTTTTTATTTAAGGATTGAGAGGTGAGATGTACCAACTGAAACCTTGACTTAAACAAAAAGTAAATTAATTTAGCAAACTTTTACCTTCAAATAAAAATATTTATTTATTTCAGAGATTTACTTATTTCTTATTTATTAAAAATTTCTAGATTAGAATAGTAGTATGATTAAAAAGAGATCACGAATGCGATGATCTCTAGTTCTTTATTTTGTTTGAATGTTTTTAAAACTCAACCACCTACTTGAATACAGGTTTCATGTTTTCAACAAGACTATTCATATATAAATTTATCATTTATTATAAACAAATGTATAGAAGCAACCCTTTAAGAACGTCAAAAATATGTGAAAATCGTTTGTTTAAACAATACTAGATATCACCCATTTACATCAAGCAAGCACTAGTGCTCTCCCTCTCTCTCATACACATATGTATGTGTGTGTTTATATATATATATATATATACAAATTAATATTTATATATTAAAATTAAATATAAGGAAAATTACATTTATACCCCTAAAATTTATCATATTTACATATATACCTTTAGAAGTTTTATATTTATATATATACCCTTAGAACTTCAATTTAAAACTTCATAAATTTCAAAATTAAAAATTAAAAAATATTTTTTTAAAATCAATAAAAATTTATAATTAATATGTATTTTATTATATTTAAGTTCAAAATACAACCTATTAAACATATATATCACAATATAATATAATTATTTTTAAAAATATTTCATTTTTTACTATGACAATTTTTGTTTAACACTTAAAAAACTTTAATTATTTCATTTGTAATATATTAATTAATATTATTATTTTAAAAGTTAAAATATTACAATTGAAGTTTTTAAAGAGTATATATGTAAACTTAAAACTTTTAAAAATGTATATATGTAAATATAGTAAATTTCAGGGGTATAAATATAATTTTTAAAAAGCATATATACAAAGTAAGTTATATATATGTGTGTGTGTGTGTGTGGGTATCTATAGTATATCTATGTATATGTATATGTGTGCATATATATTCCTACATTATAAATCATTAAACTTATAAAATTAAGTTTTCTAATTTTATATTTGAAAGAGAGACCATTTTGTATCATTTAAACTAAATTATTTCATTTTAGTCTGGTATATCTAGCTAAACTATGGAATGAAAAATATAAAATATGTCAATGTGATTTATTTTATTTTTAATAATTTAGCATTCATGCTTTATATTCTTGAATGCTAAATTTGCCGGATCCTACTGTGTTTAGAATGGACATATAATCCACTTTCCCTACAAAAACAACTACATATTTTAAATAAATTTCAAAAATATAGATATACATATGAAAATAGCTATACACATTCCATGTTTTAGTTAATAGTATATAAGTATACACTTTAGTTAAAAAAGAATATATGACATCAATAATTTATATAATTAATAAAATAGTTAATACATAATTAAACTAAATTATTTATGTTATATATAAGTCTCATCTCTTTATTAATTTTTAAAGGAATTAATACATTGATATGCATAAGAATGCACAAAGTACTACTATATAGAAAGAGATTTACATGTGTTTTTTTGCAAGTAAATCATTATTAATATATAAATAGGATTTAAATTGAGTTGGAACTCGCATTTACGAAGATGTATTATTTTTTAACCATTTCAACAATCGCGTTATTTAAATCATTTGCAAGAGCTCTTAAAATAGATGTTATATACAACTCTAGAACATGCGGTAACCTTTACAAGTGATAGTGCTTCCCATGTGTGCCTTTTACCATTATCTTGAAGTCGTATTTCTTATTGAGAACTTTTATAATAATTCAACATAAATGGTAGTAAAGTTTGGACACTCCCATGAATATTTAATCTTTACATTCCTTTTTAATTAACCATTCTATTGTATACATTTCTAAATGTTTCCGTATCTTTTCAATTTTCTTTATTTTCTTCCTTACGGAATGCCTTCTTTATTATATAGTGAACTCAATTGTAATCGGTGATTTTTAATGTTTGAAATTCAATTTTTCAATTAATAAAGTTTGCGATTCTTCATTAACTTTTTCACTGTTTTTTTCTATTCATATCTAGAATTCGTACTTTTTAAAATGATGAGATTACCGTTGAGAAGGAAAGTCATTGTAACCTCCCTTTACCATGTGATTTTTAATACAGCTTGAACTCCACATTTAAAACTAGCGATCTTTCTCTTTCGTTTGGATACAAAATGTTAATTTGCGACTTATATAAGTTATTTGTACAGAACGTTGTTCCTTAAAACGTCAATGACCCTTGACCATCCCCCGTTTAAATCTTTTCATAATTTCCTCTTGACAGTGTGTAACTACCATTTGTGTATAGACCTTCCGTTGTTCAAACCCACGAATTTGAACAAATCGTATATGTACTTGCAATTTGTTGTTTTCCACTTAAAATTGAAGAGAAATTTAAGAATACCTTCGGATGAGTTTCATTCCATGGTAACATACACATCATGCGAATGCGAACATAAGACAGACGATAACCTATCATAAACATTCAGCATCGGAGGTGTCTCCTCATTTCTTTATGTTAAAAAGGCACTGTGTTGTACATGTTTAAACCAATTAATGATAGTGTTGAATTTATAAAAATTATTTCTCAAATCTTTTACTTGTATGTGTTATTCTTCATGCTCTTTATAAGCTTATCGATCTTCTTTCTTTTATCTTATGTCATTTCTCTTTTATTTATAATTAATTAAATTAACATTTCAACATATCAACATATCAACACAATTGTAAAACTTAATTGTCTTGACCCCTTGTGCTTTGGTGCTTAGAAGTAACTAAATAAAATTTAAAACCATTATAGTGTTTTGCGCTTTTTTATTTCTTTAATTTGCGAATTGATGAAGAGAATTTTTCATTTTTGAACTGTTTTTGTAAAAATTGGTCATTTTGTATTATTTATGCTTTTTTTTTTTTTGCAAAATCTAAGAAAATGGGCAATTAAGAAGAGATCTCTAGTATATTCTTTTCCATTTCGATTTTTCATTTTTTCATATTTTTTTGATCAATCTAAATATATATGCAACTAAAAAATAATCTCTTCTACCTATTTAAACATTTGAAACATCAATTTTACAATTTAATCATTAAGATTAACACTTCGATTGTTTTATTTTTCATAATTCTTTAACAAATTTAAAAAAGTAACTAAGATTTATCAAATCAATAATTTTATAGGTTAATATGGAATGTTAAAGGAACTTATAAAAGATATAAATGTGTTAATTTACATAATAATTGGAAGACGAAATTCTTATAGAAGAAGAAAAAATAAATTAGAACATGATTAAAATTTAAGTACGGAAAGAATGAATATTTTAAACATCTTTGTTGTAATTTGAATATTAACATGTCCATATTTAATAATATTTATTATAATGCAAGTTGAAAACTTTAACTTATGTTTATGACTAGTTTTATATATGGATTTTATATATGACTAATTTTATATATTTATGACTAATTTAAAATCTCTAGAAATCTAAATATATATATAATTTGGCTATATTAGAGACAGAAAGAGATGGACACACACATCTAAAGTGACATGTGTTATATTGGTCTCCAATTGTGTATACATGTGTGTGTGTGTGTGTGTGAGTGAGAGAGAGAGAGAGAGAGAGAGAGAGAGAGAGAGAGAGAGAGAGGAGTTTAATTTATATGCATGTTATAAAGTAAACCAAAAAGATGGTATTGAAGCTTACGATTTAAACATATTATTTATCACTTTTAAAATTTAATTGGGTTTAATATCATTAATTAATTTAAGAGAAAATTACATTTATACTCTTGAAATTTATCATATTTATAGATATATACCTCCTAGAAGTTTTATATTTATATATATACCCTTGAAACTTCAATTTTAAATTTTATAAATTTTCAAAATGAAAAATTAAAAAACATTTTTAAAAAATCAATAAAAATTTATAATTAATTTATATTTTATTATATTTAAGTCGAAAATACAACCTATTAAACATATCTAACACAATATAATATAATTATTTTTAAAAATATTCTATTTTTTACTATGATAATTTTTAATATTTAATACTTAATAAACTTCAATTATTTCATTTGCAATATATTATGAATTGAAAATACATTTTTAGTTAATATTATTATTTTGAAAGTCAAAATATTATGATTAAAGTTTTCTAAGGTTATATATGTAAATTTACAACTTTTAAAGAGGTATATATGTAAAAATAAAATTTCCATGTAAATATGATAAATTTCTAGGGTATAAATGTAATTTTCCTTAATTTAACTATTTATATTTTTCAGCTTATATCAAAATTTAAAATAAAATAAATCTAATGGAGCCACATACAATAAGAAGTTTCATAATAAACTAGTTTAAAGAAGATTCAAATTAGTGAACGGAGTCATGCCTGTATGTACACGTGTGTGTGTGGCGTTACATGAGATTCTAGTTAAAACGTATGCACACGTCAAATTTTCATTTAAAATTTAATTTACACTGTCTCACACACGTGTATTCCTGTGACTTTTTTTTAACGAAATCTGATCATCGGTACACATATCCATCCTACTACGTGAGAGAGGGCTTTGACGACGCATGATTGAGTATGTATAAACCATACACCGTACATGTATATATATGAAATTTGATATAGTTTAATAGTTCATTAATATTTTAACATTATTTTATATATTGAATATGTTAAAAACTATATTTAGAAAATTTATAAATTTCTTGCAAGAGACAGATTCTAATAATGTTCTTCAAATATTTTAACAAATGAATTATATATATTTACCTTCGTGTTTTTATAGCTTTATCTTTTTATATATGAAAATCAGATAGACACCATTTATACGTGTATATTGTATGTACAAACATGACATTTGTATATGTTTTTGTTGGATCTGTATGCAAAGATTAATATATTTTTATTATTATAAAAACATTTAACAAGGCCAATGAATTTATTGGGATGCAAAGCCTTCAAATGGCTATTAATATTAAATTCTAAGAGAGATGAGACTTACATATAACATAACTATTTAGTTTAATTTCTTAATTAGTTTATTTATATGAATTATTAATGTATATTTTTTTATTAACTAAAACATTAGTATATTCTTGAATGCTAATTTGTGTGCTTAGAATGGAATATAATCCACTTTCCCTACAAAAACAATTATATATTTTAAATAAATTTCAAAATATAAATATACATATGAAAACATTCCAGGATTTATGGCATATTCAAGCATGAAGCCAGAACGATAAAAAGCTAAATTATTAAAAACAAAACAAATCACATTGACATATTTTATATTTTTCATTCCATAGTTTAGCTGGATATAAATGCCAGATTAAAATGAAATAATTTAGTTTAAATGATACAATTTAAATGGTCTTCTTTCTAATATATAAATTAAAACATACGAATTAATTTTATAAGTTTAATGATTTATAATGTAGGATATATACACACACATATATACATAAAATATATTATAGATCACACACACACACACACATATATATAATAACTTACTTTGTATATGCTTTTCTATACACACACACACAACATTTGATTGTGTATATGAGAGAGAGGGGAGCATTAGTGCTTGCTTGATGTAATGGGTGAATCTAATATTGTTTTAAACAAACGATTTGCATATTATTGGGTTGCTTCTGTACATTTGTTTATATATGAGGTCTTGAGACCTTCAACAATGGTAGGGAAATGATAAATTTATATATGAATAGTCTTGTTGAAACATGAAACGTGTATTCAGTAGGTGGTTGAGTTTTAAAAACAATTCAAACAAAGGAAGAACTATAAACATAATAAATTAAAAGAGATCATCGTCTTTGTGATTCTTTTTAATCATCTACTATTCTAATCTAGAAATTTTTATTACATCCGAGCTCTCACATATATACAATATAATATGTAAATCACTTTTTGTGCTGTATACATATTAAAATAACGTGTAAAATATCAATAACCTTCAAGTTAATTATAATTCTAAAATAAATATTCTAAACTTAAATTAATTAATTAATATTAAAAGGAACACTGAAGAAGAAGTAGATAAGTGAAGGGGAGCCCTCATAGAAGTCTGCAAAGAAACCAGTAAGACGCCGAAGGCTAAGTCTGTTCAATTTACAAAAGATGTAAACAACGATTTTAAGCTCACATGGTTGAAGCTTTTAAATAGAAAACGATGGAAAAGATGGAAGTCTTGGCTGATTTGGTGATTGATGGCAAATTACATATTACAACAGTAGCCCCACCTCTCTTTCATGTCAAGGCAATGGAGTTGAAGATGGTCAGGCACTTCAAGGTGTGGTTAGGAATACACTGTCACAACTGGGTTGAACCTTGGCTCAACATACGAAGAGGTTAGTAATATTTGCATGTGACAAACGATGATGCTTGTCGAATAGGTGAATCAATTGGAAGATCTGGGCAAGAATCTATTGCACGCCAACGCCAAAAAGGAGAACATTGCGATGACGCCTCTCTTATGGCAGTCCTTCAGCAGAGAACCAGTTGAACCTTATAAAAAGGATGTTACGAATCACTATAAGCCCTATAGATGTTTTTGTTGGATTCAGGACTTTATGGGGTAACATCACTACTTGTAGGAAACCGTTTCAATTGTTCGTGATGGATCGACGGGTTGTTAAAAAATCCTTCAACAGATAAGACACTAGAGGATTTAGTGGAGAAACTTAGCTGTGCAAGCATGTACAAAGAAGGTATTTATTATTGAATTCATGCTTACACTCTTCACTGATACCTATGTTTTCAGGTATTTATTTCTTGATTCTTGCTCATGTCACCGATACTTTTGCCTTCGCCTTCGTTAAGAAGAATAAACATCATTGGATAGGATTTTATATGAATGATGCTGATCCTAAGTGTTATATGGTTGTTCACTTTGGTTGTTAGGAATGCGCCACCCTAGTGCAGTAATAAAAAACCCATGCATCACTGTGAGGACCCCTGATCAAATTGACGATGCTCCGTGTTGCTTGTGATGTTTGGATAATGTACATTACCGAATACGTCCTTTTCAGCTACGGTGTATCGGATGGAGGTTTAGGCCCGTTGGAGTGTAAACAGATGCCTGGCCAGTCATTTGGAGTTTAAATTATTTGGTCTTATCCTTTTCAACGGCAAACACACATGTATCCCGAAGGTAAACCTTCAAGATGGACGACTACCCCAACAAACCCATACAGGAGTATTTGGGAAAGTTCCTTCCCGAGAAGTACAATAGCTCTGAAGATAAATCTGGTTCAATGTCGGAGTCTGAGGACGAACTTTAATCAGATATTAGATGGAAGTTATCTCAAGGAGTACAGAACATTCACACACTCCACCCATGGAAACATCAATAAAAAGATACGAAAGATAAACCATCTCACAGTGGCTTAAACCTTCTTCGCCTCACTCAGAAGGTAATAGTGAAGAAGAATTGTTAATAAGTTCTTAAAGTGACGAATAGTTGTAAATGAGTGTAACATAAGGCATTTTGTATATTCGTTTATATTTGTACAGAAAATATAAATAATTACCTTGATATTATAAGGTCAGTATCATTTTGCAGATGTAATGAAATAGTTGAGAACATGGATTTTAGCATTGCCACGAGGTAAGAGAGGGGTTTGGCAAAAATTTCTTGTGCCACATGTCAAAATGATAGAGTTCTGCAGGAAATGGATAATAATGCAGCTCAAAACATCGTTACCATGTGGACCACTTCAGTTTTTTCATTACTTTTCTATTGCCTTCAATTCTTAAATCACTTTCTTCAGCGCCTGTATATTTAATTTTGTAAGGATGATATACAATTAAATGATAAAGGAATAGGCAACGATATAATGTCAACAGATAATGTGAAAGGGAGCAAACAAGTGAGTTACAAAGCATTCAAGAGGCAACACTACCCCCATGTTACTCATGGCCATATTGTGTTGTTAAATGTTAATGGTGTTCTGCTTCATTGACAAAGGCCGAGGATAGAAAAAAAAGAATTAAATAAGGAGATTCATTCTTTGTCATGGTAAATTTTGATATGATAATTTTTCGTCCATGGTTGAACCGTTTCTTTCAAAAGCTTAAGGAGATGGGTGCACTTGTGGGGATTTGGTCATGCATGCAGATTCACAACTTGACACCGATGCTGAATTGCTTAAAAACATTGTAGTTGTAGAAGAGGTGATTCGTAAAGATTGAATTTTTGACCAGCGAATGTATTATAAACCTCTCGAATTTCACAATATAAGAAAGGAAAGTAAGCCTACTTAAGAATGAATATTATTGGCTTCCTGGGGAGATCAATCAATTAAGGATAATGAAGAACGCACATATCTTAGTGGTAGACGACTCCTCAAAAGGTTATGCTTAACCAAAACATTGTTTGTATTCATCCAATCACTTTCGACCCATATTCTGATACCAATATCATAGATGAGCTAGTGAATTACTGGATACGTGCCTCAAAAAGAAGAATCTCGAAAACTTTTGTGAACAATATCCATATTAAACATTTCCTGACGCTTTTCTTTCTCGTGATTTTGAGTTTTATAAAATGAAAGATAGCAACCGGGCGCTTTACAATATTATTCTTAAGGAACATCATTGTTTAAATGAGTCTTTATGTAGACCTCGTCTTTATCACATCTTATGTATTAACAAGGATGCAACTCCTAACTGCATTCGTAAGAGTGTTATGTGTGGCAACAACATTAAATATTGACCAAAATGATTTGATTAATCTGGAGAGTGATGATTTAGACAAAATGAGGAGATTTCTTTGTATGGTTAGGAAGAAGATATTTATAAAAAATTAACATGTTGATAAGGAAATGATTTCATTTGTAATTATGTTGATAGTATTTTTTAAATATTATAAATTATTTTTAAAACGAAGAATAATATGAATATTCTAAGATATTTTAAAAATATTCCTTACTAAGTAAGGTTATTGAAGGATTAATTTATTAATTAATTAATATTTAAGGCTTAATTTACATATTAATTAATTAATTAATTAATTAATTAACTTAAGATTAATTAGCAATTATTTATATTCCATTTTCACGTAAAAAACAACATTGTATCTATAATTACCTAATTTTATTTTATTTAATCTTATCAGTTATAAATATAAAATTTATCATTAATCATTTATATATTCTTAAAATATATTATAATAACATGAAACTTCTAAATCTGAAACAATTAAGTTTATCACTTATAAAATAATACAAACAGAACCATTATTTCACATTTAGGTGTTAAACCAGTATTTCTATAATATGCAATTAAATGTATTTGAAATTAATGTTTAACTAATAAAAAATTGTGAGGAAATAAGAATTGAGATTAATGGTTAAGATTGCATCTTTTTCTTTCAAATTTTAAAATCATTTACTAAATCCATAATATATTAATATGCTTAATTTCATAATTGATTATATATCATCTACAGGAATAACGTGTCATATAAAATAAACAAATAAATCATAATGAGTAAATATGTAATCAAACTTATTTAAAATTAAATTCCTTAAAAATGAATGGGACGCCATACAATTGTTCCAGTATTTTAGTATATATTAATTAAATTATAAAATCTCATTTTATTATCATTTATAATATGAATTCCTTTTATGTATTTATAAATATCTGCATACAATTCTCTTCATCATATAGTGTACTTTACTTCTACAATACATATTATGAAAATAATTATATTCTTTTATATAAATGTGTGTGTATATATGTATGTATGTACGTATATATATTTGGGTTAGCTAATACATGTATATATTGTATTTCTTTCCTCAATTTCTTAAATCTTTCTTCACTAAACATGAGCTTAAAGAATATATTATTTATAATTATTTAAAGTATTGAATTATTTTAAATTTAAACTATTTTAAATTTAATAAATAGGGGAAAATAAGACATAAATTGAAAAAAATCTTAAAATATGAATAAATAAATAAATTTATATGCACATAAAGGAATATAATATTTAAATAATTTAATTACATATTTATGCACTACTATCACGTTATATAAAAGAAATAAAGGGATATAAATTTAGGAGGACACTAAATTAAAAGACTGGTAATATTGAGAATTTCGACAACTGGAGATTCTAAAGGCATCCCTAATTGGGAACGTGTGTATCTATGTATATGTTTGTATCTATATATTAAACAAAGGAGCATTGTTTAAATTGGACCGTGTGATCTTATAACACAAAAATATTTAATCGATTAAATAATTTAAACTTACAATGGCTATTTATTTAGTGCCTCAATCAATTATCCATGCCTTAAAAAGTGTCAAACCATGTTCATCTTGCTCAAGGTAATTAATAGGTGTAGGCAAAATAAGATTCTAATATTAAAAACACAACATCAGAATATATATCTGTGTGATAATTCTTTTTTCCAGTAAATTTTTTATTATTTATATCATTAATATTGCGTTTAAAATCTTTCACTTTTGATTTGATAAAATTGAGAATACCACTATTAATTTAAAATATGGCTTCATATTTAATTTCATTTAGATAAATATATAATTAAAAAATAATATATTATCAAGTTACAAAGAAAAGCTTAGCATTTATAAACGATTCAATTAATAGGTGAATATATAAGTCAGACTTAGTTCTAAACACGGTAAAACCGGAAGCTATAGGTATTCGTTTGTCAAATACTAAGTACATTCTAATTTAATTATTAAATCAAATTACCAATATGTACACGCATATGCCCAAGCACAGATATATATAATGTATATTTGTATTGTACACATTTGCTGAAAATCAAAAGTCATATAGGCATGAATATAGAACATATTTATATACAGGTGTATTTTTTTAAACGATTATAAATGTTGATGATAAATATAATGTGATCATTAAATAACCAACTTTTTAAGAGTTCTCCGATTATTTTATAAATATATTATTAAAATATTTTAAACTCATCTATCCTTTGCATCCCTCTTTTTTAATTGTTTTTTAGACTTATTATAATTATACCATCTAACTTTCATTATTAATATTTACAAACATTCTCATTATAGCATATAATCATGGATATAAGAATTAAAATATAATCATAAAGTTATGTGTAATTTATTTCCATAATATATTCACCGTTTATATAGACTATAAGAATATAGTAAGTCACTGTGTATCAATTCATTATATAGATTATTATGCATATCAATTCAAATAACATCTAAAAAGTGTACTTATAATTTAAATATATATGTTATATATATATGAACTTTGACTTAAACGTCATGCAGTTAATATATGTCCCTATAGATATATTTACCATGCATATATATATATATATACATATTTATGTATGAATATACGAATACAACTAGCATACAAATTGTCATGTCGTATGTGCAAAAATATATTATAAATTAATATATTCACGTGGGCCTCCCTTACAATTCATTAGTTTATAAATCATATTCCAGCCTGTGTTTCAATAATAGTATGGATGCATGTATCTATATAAGATGTACAATAAACATTTTCTCTCTCTACACACCACACACTGGAGAATGTTGAAAGGAGTTGGTTAGATTCTTGGATTGTGTATTCAAAAACAAGGCTTGAGGATTAAACGTAGTTAAAAAGGTCATTATTTCCTGCTCTAATGATCTTCCGAGTAACTAATTTCTTTTTTTCACTCGTAAATTTTAATTTATTAAAATTTAATTAAAATATAAACTACTTTATTTTAAATTTAACTTTAATGAAACGTTACTTCTTATGTTTTATTAAATTAACTTTATAAAAAACATAATTATGAAAACTTATAAATTAATTAAATATACTACATTTTATTTTTAAATTGTATGTATATATGTACTTAAAGCTCAAGCAAATATAAGTTTACATATCCTATTTGCCGCACGTGTACACACGATATAACAATAGGCATGAAATTTAAACTTATATATATATATTACATTATAATTCTATATTATGAGTGAAATATAACCTCTACATTCTGCTGTATTATCTGTGTGTATGTTTTATTTAAGTCTACATACACAGGCTTACATATTTTACATATGTAAAGACATTAACTGTAACCTATAAATATATCTATAAACCTGTTGGTTATATTCTGAAGGGTCACTATTTATGTCTAATGATCTAGCAAGATACAGTATATGCCCTTGTAATATTTTAAAAACTTACTGAGTTAATATATTATGAATAAAGATAATAAAATTTTAGAAATTAATAAAATAAAAATAACTATAATAAATTTAAAATTTATCTAACATATAAATCAGATTGTGCGCGCGTGTGTGTATATTATAATTCATTAATAAAATTATTGTTTAAAATAATATATAATAAAATTATAACATCATATTATTCAATTTAATATTTGATATCAAACATTGGTGCGTAGATAACATTACTTTATAACATTTGAATTTGCAGTAGCACACTATCTAAGCAGTAGAGATTTGCAAGGCGTCGGAAACGGCTCGGGAAAGTGCATGGTGGAGTCGATGCAGGACATCCGTTGATATCCGGGCAGGTCCGGTATCTTCCAGAACCCATTTCAACTCCATGCCACAGTCTTTAATTCGGTGTTATACCCGTGATGCTCGTTGAGGATGCGGATGACCTGGTAGCACTGATAACAGCACGGTTGTGACGTCCCCAGGCATTGCAGCGACTTGTCCCCACGGCGAACTATGCCTTCCACAACTGCCATCTCACATGGAGATAAGCCATAGCACGGAATCCATTACAGTCTTCAGTGTCAAAGTCCAGCTTGTTCAGCTCATAACATAATGGTGGATCGAACGCTGTAAGAACCTGGATGGACCACGCTCTAAAATCTTTGAGAAGCTCTTCGTTGCCATGGCAGTGGCAGTCATCTATGAAACTCACATTTACATCTCCCAGGCTCAAGCTGCCACCGTCTGCACACCCGCTCGTAACTAGCAACCTTGCTCTCCTACTACCCTTGCGCAGGTTGCCTGGCAGCCACCTCTAGCAAGGTGCACTCCAGTTGGGCCTCATTAACAAGGGCATGCCATGGGCCAGGTCAGGTTCTGCAAGATCCTGAGGCAATACTTGATCATCTTCTTCCGGATGAGATCCGAAATTACCGCTCCCGGAAGCAGCAGCTCCTTAACGTCCATATGCTCTGTGTCAGCTATCGGCCCAATGGTAAGTGTCCGACTGACCTCACTCCAGTTCACCGCAATCTGCTCGTACCTGTAGGTTGGCGCTATGCGAGCTAAGCCAGTGCAAGTGTCCAGGGCAGAAGTACCTCCTCAATCACCACACGGTTCTTGCCCTCTTTGAAAGCTTTAAAATGTCCTCTCCAAAGTCCTCCAGAACACCACATACAGAGCTCCTATTGTAGAACCTCCTCTCAAGGATTTTTTCCTGCTCTACCTCCTCGGTCCCATAGGTTCCTCCCGAACATCACACATAGCTCTCCTAAATCTCTCTCCTCTGCCTTGCTTTTAAACTTGGGCCGAAAGTAATTACAAATCATCCTCATCGTCTTCATCTGCCATTTCCTGTTCTCCTTCTGTCTCACCTGTTTCATCACCATTCTCATCCATCCTTTGCTTACATTCTCTTCACTGTCTTCACTTAAATTATCGTCCTCATCTGCCATTTCCTGCTCTCCTTCTGTCTCTCCTTCTGTCTCACCTGTTTCATCACCATTCTCATCCATTTGCATACGTTTCTGTCGCTGTCTTCACTTAAATTATTGTACTCATCTGTTTCATGACCCTTCTCATCCATCCTTTGCATACGTTCTCTATCGCTGTCTTCACTTAAATTATCGTAATCCGCTCAACGTCTTCTTTCTGTTCTCCTTTAGAGTTACGGATGTCTTCTTTCTCAATGTTTCTTTCTGTTCTCCTTTAGTGTTACGGATGTCTCCCTTTGCCACAATTTCCTGGGAACTTTCTCTGATAATTCATCGGCACTAAAATTGTCGTACTCATCTCCCATTTGCATCCTCTCTCCCAATTAGGGATGTCTTCTTTCTCAATTGCCAAAATTTCCTCAATATTACCTGTCTTTTCTCGATTCTCATCCATCCTTTGCCTCCTACACGCTCCGTGTTCCTCGTCAGGGACATACGCTCTCTGCCGCTTCATTCTCGTACCCTAACCCTAATTTATGTGCCTCCCGATCTGAAGGTTTTTCTTTAGCGGTGTTTAAGAGTTAAAAAGGTTTTATTCCGATCGTTATAAATAAATAAGTAATTAAATTTATTTAAATTTAAATTCCTTTATTGCGTAAAATAATAAAAACTATATAACAGGCTAATTTTAAATTTATTAATTAATGACTAGTTATTATACTTAACCTGGTAAATTTATTTTTAAGTTATTTTGTTAACCTAATTACTCTTAACCTTATTTTCTTACCCACGGGGAATCGATGTAATGAAATAAAAACAGCCCTACTTAATAAACTTAAGTCTTTACGAATTGGTTTAATCAATTGTCATTAAATATATCAAAAATAAACTCTAAGTGAAAATTAAACTTATCGTTCAAAATCCTCCTTTTATTATTTATAAATGTAATTATGGGGTTGGGTTTAGAGTTAAGTTAAATTAAGTTATTAAACCTTATTAACACTAGGAATATAGGATAGGGTGTATGTAAAGAGAGTTATTGTCTTTTATTGGTGTAAGGTTTAGTTTATGTCATTAAGGCATAATCATATTTTGTGACCCTAACTTCCAATTGATAGGCTACCTTTGTTATTGATGAATCCACACATGAGAAGTCCTATTGAAGTACACATTATAATAATTAAAGGTTAAGGCTTATTTCCAACTTCCTCTTCCACATCAAATTAAGAGCACCATTATGTTATTGTTCAATTATGAATGGTATCTTGGTTGACAAATTCTTTTTATTATGTTCTTGAAGGTTCACAAAGAGAGGTTTTAATGTTGGTATTTACGAGTCACATTCGTAACACTAGATGTAGTTTTTGAATATAAACGGTTATGACAAGATAGCCTATGTCTTGAGAAAGAGTCACATAAACATGTAGTACTAAGTTATATAATCCTAGGGCACAACCTTAGGAATTGTGTCACGGGTTTGATGCTGAGAGGTTGGATACTCTAGCAAGTAAGCGTGTTTGTGCTCATATTAAAGTGTTAAGCCTTGAACATCTGTATAAAGAAGGTTAGCTCTTGTAACTAAATGTGCTACACTTAGTTAGGGGTGTTTTCTTGGTGGGTGTATGAACATGTTCAAGAGTTGAGCAACTTAAGCTCATTACATAAGTCCTTTCATGAGGCACTCACGTGGTCATGTGTTTAAATCTAGCCTTATGGAGTTTGCTTAGTAAAACACTCATGTCCTCACTAAGTACTAACCCTAGGTTAGGATATGACTTGTCATAAAATACTTTTTGTCGCCTTAAAGGGGTTGTACTCCTGAATGAGGATGATTCTTCAATAAGTAATGACAATGCCTTAGCTTTGTTATGGGAATATGTGTGAGACACGTCTTTTTGGTGGGGTTTGGGCATGAGCCTGTCTAGGTCTCTTAAAACAGAATCTAAAAGTTTATATGTGTTATCTTTTAAGGTTCAAGGAATAGTTATTTTAAGGGATTTAAAATAAGATTATAAGTCTTATACCTATTTGGGCATTTGAATTAAACTCTCAAAATTGTTTTAGAAGACTAAAAGTTGTTCACATAGGGTGTTGATGGCAATAACCACTTGACAGCCATGTATTGTCACAAGTTGGCCCTTTGGATTAAAATTCTGACAATAGTATCACATATTATTCATTGCAATAGGATTGCCTAAAGTTGTAATGTGTTTAGTGTTTAACTAGTTTTAAATTCTTAAAGTATTATATAATTTTGACTAATACATTTAAATTTTGTAAGGAGAGTTAGTCATGAAATCTATAATTCTTTAAAAAACACTGGGTGTGGGTTATGAATTTTAATGTTAAAAGTAGCACTCATAAAGCAACTTTTGTATATATATCATGCTACTTTATTTTACATTTGTCCATGTTACTTTACCTTATGTTTGCCCATGTCACCATATATTTCTATAAGACATAGTAAGTTAGTTTGTTCTGGCTTATAAATTAAATTTTATGATATGGAACATGTGATATTTTAAGTCTACACATTAAAAAAAAAAAATTCTTTTTTTTAGGTGTATGAAATTATAATAACACATAATTTAGAAACATGGTAATATTTTGACTTATGTCAAGATTCAATAGCAATTTCAATAACCATGTTTAATGAAGAGACTTTGAAAAAAGAGACATATTTAAACATAAGAATGAATATTATATTCTAATTTAAAGTGCATTATTAAGACTTAAGAAATAAGCTATGGTGTTACACTTTATTATAATAAAAAGTTGGGTATTAATATATAACAATATATTAATTAGATTATTCAAATTGATAATGTAATCTAAATACTATTTGATGTTCACGATAATTTGATAACGCTAGTTACAAGTAACATTAGGTAGAACAATTTATTAATTCAAGTCACTTGATTTAAATCATATAACATAAAATCTTAATTATAAAATATGCATTCTTTGTTCAAGTTAATTAACTCAATTAACTCTATTATAGAGTTATCTCATAAGGGAATACGAGGAAATGGGATGATAGCATATGGTAATACATGGATTTAATATTGCATTCTATCAGGTGTAATTTTAGGGTAGATATATCATAAATGAAAGTATTTCAATGTCATTTATCATAAATGAAAGTCTTTTTATTTATTAAATATAAGAGAACTTACATAGTGAAGGCCTTTGGTACATAGTTGTACATTTGATTACTACTCTTTAAATTTAAAATTTATAATGTTGTTTATAATATGAGAGTTTTCGATCGAATCGTATTCGAGGCTGTGTTAAAAGTTCAATAATACGTATGGATGTATGTACTTATATATAAGACATACGATATAAAGTAACAAACATATGAAATCTTTTCTCTCTCTTACACACACCGAGAATGTTGAAAGGAGTTGGTTACATTCTTCGATTTAATTATAACTTTAACAAAACTTTAACAAAACTTTACTTTTTATGTTTTATTAAATTGACTTTATAAAAAAATAATTATAAAAACTTATAAATTAATTAAAATATACTACATTTTTTTTTTAAGTGTATGTATGTATTTTAAAACTCAAGCAAATAGTTTAAAGTATCCTATTTGCCACACGTGCACACACATGATATAACAATAGGCATTATTATATATATATATATATATATATATATATATTATTTATGAGTGAAATATAAAGCAATAATGTAGACTAGGTACCTCTACATTCTGTTGTATATAGATCTAGTGTGTGTGTGTGTGTTTTGTTTAAGTCTACACACACAGGTCTTACATATATTTTACATATGTAAAGACATTAACTGTACACTTAAAATATATATATATTATATTATATATATATATAAACCTCACTCTCTCACATACACCAGATATTCTTAAAGGTCATTATTTTGTCTTAAATCGGAAATAATGAAGATACAGTATATACTTGTAATATTTTAAAAATGTACCGTATATGAATAAAGATAATAAAATTTTAGAAATTAATAATTAAAATAAAATAAACTATAATAAACTTAAAAATTTATCTAACATATCGTATTACAATTTATCAATAAAATTATTGTTAAAATAATATATAATAAAATTACAACATCATATTATAATATTTTGATATCAAACACATTGGTGCATTTGCAAGGCGTCGGAAACGGCTCGGGAAAGTGCATGGTTGAGTCGATGCAGGACATCCGTCTTGATATCCGGAGGCAGGTCCGGTATCTTCCAGAACCCCCTCAACTCCATGCCACAGTCTTTGATTCGGATGTTATACCCGTGATGCTCGTTGAGGATGCGGATGACCTGGTAGCACTGATAACAGCACGGTCGTGCCGTCCCCAGGCATTGCAGCGACTTGTCCACCCCACGGCGAACTATGCCTTCCACAACTGCCATCTCCACATGGAGAAAAGCCATAGGCACGGAATCCATATACAGATCTTCAGTGTCAAAGTCCAGCTTGTTCAGCTCATAACATAATGGTGGATCGAACGCTGTAAGAACCTGGATGGACCACGCTGTAATATCTTTGAGAAGCTCTTCGTTGCCATGGCAGTGGCAGTCATCTATGAAACTCACATTTACATCTCCCAGGTTCCAAGCTGCCACCGTCTGCACACCCCGCTCGTAACTAGCAACCTTGCTCTCCCTACTACCCTTGCGCAGGTTGCCTCTGGCAGCCACCTCTAGCAAGGTGCTCTTAGTTGGGCCTCATTTAACAAGGGCATGCCATCGGGCCAGGTCAGGTTCTGCAAGATCCTGAGGCAATACTTGATCATCTTCTTCCGGATGAGATCGGAATTACCGCTCCCGGCAAGACCCAGCAGCTCCTTGACGTACTCCATATGCTCCGTGTCAGCTATCGGCCCAATGGTGAGTGTCCGACTAGACTCACTCCAGTTCACTGCTATCTGCTCGTACTGGTAGGTTGACGCTATGCGAGCTAAGCCAGTGCAAGTGTCCAGGGCAGAAGGTACCTCCTCAATCACCACTCGGTTCTTACCCTCTTTGAAAGGCTTTAAAATGTCCTCTCCAAAATTCTCCAGAATACCACATACAGAGCTCCTGTTGTAGAACCTCCTCTCAAGGATTTTGTCCTGCTCTACCTCCTCAATCCTATAGGTCTCCTCCTGAACATCACACATAGCTCTCCTAAATCTCTCCTCCTCTGCCTTGCTTTTAAACTTGGGCCGAAAGTAATTACAATTATCGTCCTCATCGTCTTCATCTGCCATTTCCTGCTCTCTTTCTGTCTCACCTGTTTCATCACCATTCTCATCCATCCTTTGCTTACGATCTCTGTCGCTGTCTTCACTTAAATTATCATCCAAATCTGCCATTTCCTGCTCTCCTTCTGTCTCACCTGTTTCATGACCCTTCTCATACATGCTTTGCATACATTCTCTATCGCTGTATTCACTTAAATTATCGTACTCACCCTTCTCATCCATCCTTTGCATACGTTCTTTGTCGCTGTCTTCACTTAAACACTTAAACTTAAATTATCGTACTCACCTGTTTCATAACCCTTCTCATCACCCTTCTCATCCATCCTTTGCATACGTTTCTCTGTGGCTGCTGTCTTCACTTAAATTATTGTAATCACACTCAATGTCTTCTCCTTTAGAGTTAAGGATGTCTTCTTTATCAGGATTTCCCTTTGCCACAATTTCCTGGGAACTTTCTCTGTACTCATCTCCCATTTGCATCCTCGCTTCCCAATTAGGGATGTCTTCTTTCTCAATTGCCAAAATTTCCTCGATATTACCTGTTTTCTCGATTCTCATCCATCCTTTGCCTCCTACACGCTCCGTATTCCTCGTTAGGGTCATGCGCTCTCTGCCGCTTCATTCTCGTATCCAAACCCTAATTTATGTGGCCTCCCTATATATCCTTTAGTGGTAAAAAGGTTTTATTAATTATGTGGCCTCCCTATATATCCTTTAGTGGTAAAAAGGTTTTATTCCGTATAAGTAAATAAGTAATTAAATTTATTTAAATTTAAACTTTTTTATTGCGTACTATAATAAAAACGTGTACTAATACACATGCCGACCGAACGGACTTATTAATTAATGAATAATTGACTTAGTTGTTATATTTAACCAGGTGAGTTAATCAATTACCATTAACCTAATTGTTATTTAATTATTATCTTAACCCAATTCTTATTCTTAACCATATGAATTTATCTTTTAATTATTTAATGATCTATATAATTATTATCCTTAACTTGATGAGTTTATTACTAATTTTAACTTGTTATCCTTAAGATAACTATTGAATATCAATCATTAGACGGTGAGTTTAAGACAATTGTTATAATTTTGACTTTATGACTTTATTTTTTACTTTTGGCTGGGCATGGACGTTGCTTAATACACTTAGGTCTTTAGGGATTGGTTCAATTGATTATCGCTAAATATACTAAAAAACAGACTTTAGATGAAGATGACACTTATCGTTTAGAACCCTTCTCTTATTTATAGATGTTGTTAAAGGTAAAATATTATGAGCATAGGACATCTTACTGTAAAGAGAATAAGAGTAGGAAGGTTTTGTAATAAGTATGGAAGCAAAGGCTGTGAAGAAGGAAAATCCTTACCGAGAGGAAAAGGAAAAGAAAAAGGAAAAGGTAAAGGATGATGTGGCGAGAGGAAGGGGAGTTAAGGGGAGTTAGGGCAATAGAGGAAGGGTCTCCATTTGAAGTTCCAGTAAGAGATAGAGGTTCTTTACACTTTGTCTCTTGTATTCATGTTAGTAATGAAAGGTGTATGTTATAAGATCTTGTGTGTATGAATGTATACTCTCAATGAATGGATCTAACAAGGCAATAGCCAAAATCCGTTCTTGCCCTTGACTTCGGAGACCAGTCATTGTGGCTTTGAAAGAAGGAGTTTTAATATATGTATATGTGGAGAATTGAAGGAAAGAAAGTGTGTAGCCTTCCTTAAAGGCTAGGGGAAAGGAAACCGGTTAAACAGGATAAGGTGGGGTTTCCGTTTTTCTTGTTTAACATTTGGCGACCATGGAGGGATTTTGCCATTGCAGTGTTAGCATTCATTGAGAAAAGAGGCTAAAAGACAGAATTTTCATTCTGAAAAAAAGGCTCAGAAGGTGTAAAGCCGGATGTGTAAAGGAGAAGGAATGAATGGAACCTTGGAGGAACCATCGTCCTGATCCAGCCTTAGCTGATTAAAGGAACCAAAGGCAGGCCAATAAAGTGGCTGCCCAACAGCAACATGAAACTAACGAAAATAGACGTCAAAATATCATTGGGAAGATAGTAGAGGATATTGTAGAAACAATACAGAAATCTAAGGCTAATCCAGAGAATTGGAGGCAGTATCAAATAGCTGGTTTAGAGGAGACCGTGAGAGGAACGGAAGGAGTTCATAGACCGAGATTGCAAGGAGAAGGATCTCCTGAGAACTTCCGAAGAGGAAGGGAGGAAGGTGTAAGAGGAAATACAATAGAGCAAAGGATTATTACAAATATGGCACTTTTTTTGGGAATGTTTGGGGGTACGGTGATGTATCCCACATTCTCTGCAGGAAAGAAAGAAAATCCGAAAAGGCACTTATAATAGTTTGAAGAGGTAGTAAAACTGTATAAGGTGACGGATGCAGAAAGGCTGCTTATATTTCCACATACATTGAAAGGAAATGCCTTTGACTGGTATTATGATTTATAAAAGGAAGTCAGAGAGGATTATCAGAAGGTTACTGATGCTTTTAAGGAATATTTCATAAAGGAGGAATTGTTAGAGGAACATTTAAAGAAGTTAAGGACTATCCTTCAAGGCAAAACAAAAAAATAGATGAATATACACACCGTTTTAAGAAACATAAAAAAAGTGTAAGGCATATATAAAGATGATGCCTTATTGCAATGGTATAAGCAAGGGTTGCTAAAACTATATAGAGATCTAGCACTCACTATCAATGAAAAGGATAGAGAGAATCTCATTAATCAATTAAAAATATCTTTGATGAAGAAGAAGAGGAAGCTGATGTAGTAAAGGTTCGTAATTATCCAATAAATGACAAAGCATTAGCTCAAATGATGAAAACCTTAAAGGGAATAACAGTTAAGGAAGAGATAAAGGCAAAGGTATGGTGCACTAAATGTAACAATCCTGGCTATACAGTGGAGGAATGTAGGCTACAACTGCCTACATGCCAAATCTGAAAGGAAGGACATGTAGCCCGGAACTGCAGACATTTCTTGAACCAGAATGTGGCTGGTATAGAGAGAGAAAGAAGAATGGATGAATGTCCACCTCCTAGAAGGTTCCACCTAATAGGAATCGTGGGAATGATAGAAATGATAATGCTATTCCTTATGAGAACAGAACAATATATATAGAGAAGGAATGAAGTTCCTTATCAGAATAGGAATAATGGATATTATGAGAGAGGAATGATGTTCCTTACGAAAATAGAGAGGATAGGTATTATGGAGAAAAAAATGGTCCATACATGGACGACAGAAGGATAGACCTATACAGAAAGAAATGATAAACAATATAAGGAGAAGCAAGACCTTATCAAGGTCAAAGAGGCAAAATGAGCAATATAATCAGGTCAATGATAGACAAGGACCACAGGGTAGGAATTTTCCTTCCCAGGTTTGTTATACATGTGGTGAAACAGGACATATCTCTAGGGAATGTCCTAGGCGGAATGTACAACCTCCTACTTCCACCAGAATGACTAATGTACAGCCTACAACACGGCTTATTCAAATAGAGGAGGAAAAGGATGAGTATCCACCCGTTGCAAGGGCAGTTATAGCTCTTCAAGAAAGAAGAAGGAATCCTGTTATGATGGAGAAGGAGAGGTAGTTATTATTCCTAACAAGAAGGAGAGCTTGTTACAGGAAAGGTAAACGAGCAGGAGCAGGATCCTGACCAGAAAGGTCAGACTGATAACAAATCAGAAGGTATAGACAAAGGTGATATAGATAAAGGTGAACAAAGTTTTTCATTATTACCATTACATGATAAACAATGGACTCCATGTATCACCAAGCTATAAATCAGGAGGTAAAAGTTACGCTTGGACAGTTGATAAAGGTAGCTCCTTATATAAGAAACCAAATATTAAATGCATTAAGCTTAGTTCAGAAACACCACCTTCGAGTGAAGGATATACAGTCTGTAAAATGGATAAGGAAGTACTGTATGAAGGTGATTATGATGGACAAGTTCCTTGCACAATAATATGTGGGAAGAAATAAGTTAAAACGAGTGTTAATAGATGGAGGTTCAGGTGTGAATTTTATTGAAGAAGGTGAATGTAAAAGGATGGGTTTAGGACCGATCCAGCCTGCTCCATTTAACCTTAAAATGGCTGATCAACGAAGTGTAAGGCCATTAGGTATAGTAAGAGCAGTTACTATATCTGTTAAAGGACTTAAATTTAAAATATCCTTAATAGTCCTACGAATGGAAGGACAGGATGCAACCTATACTATGTTATTGGGCCGACCTTGGCTTAAGATTGCTTACGTTGTGCAAGATTGGGGCTCAGGAAAAATGACAATAGGACAAGGTGACATAAAGGTGGATATCTATACTCATGCTAAGAGATATTTAGCAAAAAGGGATAGACCATTGCATTAGAAGGATATGATTGGATGCAGGGCTTGGATGATCAGGAGAAGAGGAAATTTTGAAGACATACCCTGATCTAAAAGCCCTTGCAGAGATTGATTTATATGCAATCGTGAAAGAGAAAAAGAAAGCCTCTCAAAAGGAACAGGAAGAGGATCAGTTGGGGTTGCAGGAAAAATTTTATAAGTCTGTTTCTTATGAAATGAACTTACAGGAACAACCTGCGGATTATATACATATATACTAATGACCCTCTAGAGCAAGTCAACATAGGAACAGAGAAGGAACCTAAGATGTTGACTATAGCTCAAGACTGGATCCTGATTTTAAGGATAAAGGATTGGCATTGTTAGCCAAGGATGTATTTGCATGGTCCTATAAGGATCTAAAAGGAATACCCCCAGAACTCTGTATGCACACTATTCAACTTTTGCCGGGATGCCAACCAGCTAAACAAAATGCATATAGGATGAATCCTAATTATGCAAAGTTAGTTAAGGAGGAAATTGATAAGCTGTTACAGGTTGGTTTTATATATCCTATACAAGGAGCACAATGGTTATCACCACTTGTAATTGTTCCTAAGAAAAATGGAAAGTTAAGAGTATGTGTAAACTATAAAAAGTTAAATGATGTTACAGCTAAGGATACCTTTCCGATACCTTTTACAGAGGAAATGCTGGATAATGTCGGACACGAAATGTATTCCTTCATGGATGGCTTTTCGGGGTATAACCAAGTGATGGTAGCTCCTGAAGATCAACATAAAACAGCTTTTATAAGTCCGTGGGGTGCATATGCTTATAGAGTTATGCCTTTTGCTTATGCAATGCACCCTTTACTTTCAAAGGATTATAACAGATACCTTTCGGGAATACCTTTTAGACTTTATGAAAGTCTTTATGGACGATTTTAGTGTTTATAGTTCAAAGGAAGAACATTTGCATTGTCTGGAAAAGTGTTTCCAGAAATGTAGGCAAAATTTAGTTGCTTTGAATCCTGAAAAATGTAACTTCTTTGTTAAATCAGGAGTCCTTTTAGGACATGTTGTTTGTAAGGAAGGTATATTGGTGGACCAGGATAAGGTTAAGGTTATCCTTAGTTTACAACCACCACAAGATATAAAGGAGTTACGTAGGTTTTTAGGAAAAATAGGTTACCATAGGCGGTTTATAAAGCATTATGCTGAGATCGCAAAACCTTTAACAGATTTGCTAAAGGCAGATGTACCATATGATTGGACATCACAGTGTCAAGAGGCCTTTGACCAACTTCGGAAGGCTCTTACTAAAGCACCAATATTAGTTAGTCCTAAATGGGATCGAGAATTCCATGTACAAGTGGATGCCTCTGATATGGCTATAGGAGCCATCCTTACACAGATGCAAGAGGATGGAAAGGATCGTCCTATCTATTATGCTAGCCGTAGGCTAACACCTGCGGAAGTAAATTACACCACTACAGAAAAGGAAGCTTTGGGGATGGTATATGCTATCCATAAATTTAGACACTATCTTTTGGCTAATAAAGTGAAGATTTTTGTCGATCATAAAGCTTTATTATATTTACTTAATAAACCTGTACTTACAGGAAGGTTAGCCAGTGGTTTTTACTTCTGCAGGAATATAATTTTGAGATAATTCATAAACCAGGAAGGCAGCATGAACAGGCTGACCATTTAAGTGCATTAAAACATGCAAGTTCCTATGTACTATGGATGATTTTCCTGATGCGAATTTATTTCGTGTCGATGTTCCATTAAGGTGGTTAGATCATATAAAATAGTATCTAGCCACTGGAACAGTACCACCTATTTATAGGACAACAGATGAAAGGAAGTTGTTTGTCGTGAGGACACGACACTTTTCTCTCGTGGGAGGGCAGTTGTACAAATTGGGGTCCGATGGGGTGTTACAAGATGTGTAGACCCTTTAGAGGTCCCGGAGGTTTTAAAAGAGGCTCATTCAGGCCTTGCAGGAGGCCATTTTGCAGAGGAAATAACAGGAAGGAAAATCCTTCAGGCAGGATTATGGTGGCCTACTTTATGGAGGGAGGTAGGTAGCTATTGTAAGGCATGTGATAAATGCCAACGTGCACAATTGCCTCCAAAGAAACAAATACAACCTTATAATCCAGTTCTCCCACTAGAACCTTTCCAGAAATGGGGAATGGATTTTATAGGACCAATTAATCCTGAGCTCAAAAAGGAATCAATACATATTGGTTTTAACAGATTATATGATGAAATGGGTAGAGGCAGAGCCTATGAGAAGGGCGATGCATATAATACAGCAAAGGTCATATACAATACTATAATAGTACGTTATGGCATTCCTAAGGAAATTGTGAGTGATAAGGAAAGCATTTCGTGAATGAAACGATAGAAATGCTCATGAAGGAGTTTGTGATAAAACACAAGAAGTCGACACCATATTACCCACAGGGTAATGGGCAGGCTGAGTCGACAAATAAAGTCCTTAAGAACGTGTTAAGGAAGGTAGTTCAGGATAATCGAAAGGATTGGGATGAAAGGTTACCAGAAGTTCTCTGGGCCTATAGGACAGCTTATAAAGTGACTACTGGTATGACACCTTTTAAGCTCGCTTATGGCTTAGAGGCCATAACCCCAATGGAGTTTATTGTGCCATCCTTGCGGATAGCGGTACAATATAATATAGGAGAGAAGGACTCTATGGCAACTCGTTTAATAGAATTGGAGAAGTTGGATGAGTTAAGGAGGTAGCCTTATGGACTATACAGGCTATCCAAAGGAGAAGAAGGGGATAGAAGAGAAGAGGAAAGGAGATAAAGGAAGGGGACTTGGTCCTGTGGTATAGAGGTAAGGTGGAGAAATGAGTCAAAAGCTTGATTTAAAATGGATAGGCCCTTTTCGGGTTAAGTCTGTAAAGGAAGAAGGAGTGATGCAGTTAGAAACGTTGGAAGGAGAGGAAATCGAGGGAATGGTGAATGCTAATAAGGTAAGGAAGTATATATCGCAGGAGAACGTTGCAGAAATGTTATTTTTATTGATTTGAGGAGCATATTCTCTATCTGTCAGTGCACAAAACGAGGCTGTAGATCTAGGGTTTTACAGAGTGTGCAGCGAGAGAGAGATGTGGCAAAGAAAGGATGTTTGCCTACTCAAAATTGTCGTGAGTTGATAATCCTCCGATGGAGAGAGATTGGGTCAGGTACAACTGTACATACAAAGTGGGATTTCTCCTTGGAAGATGGAGAAGGTGTTGAGGGAGCTCGGATTGTGGGAGTATGTGCAGATTTTGAAGGATGGAGAGCCTCATGATGAGCAGTGTTTCACACTGGTTATGCTGATGGAAAAGGTGGATAAGCCTGAGATAGGATTTGTAGCGTATTCGAGGAGAGAAACTCCTCTTTACAGAGAAGCTTTAAAAAGGTTTTCCTGTTGCCGAGATCAGAGGAGAAGTTAAGGCAGATAGATCTCACCTTACAGACTTTCTGAAAGAAGGGAAGCAGTATGTGAGTAAGGTAGGTCTAAAGCTTTCCGATCTCGTGGAGGAGACGCAGTTGGCAGTGAATTTCATTGTCAACGCTTTTGAGTTCCGAACATCACACATCACGGCGTCAAACCCAGTGATGTCCTTATATGATGGATTGAAGGCAAAGAGGCCGGTGGGAGTGGCTCGTATTTGATGAAGAGGTTGAGAGAGCACCTATGCGCCATGCAGGAATTGGAGAAGAAAGGAGAGCCTTCATTAATGATGGCGTTTACGTGGGTACAGGTAATTGCAGATTATGTGCGCCTGCATGGAGAGCCGGCAGGGCCGGAAATTGTGGCTCGGATGAAACAGGTGAGGAAGGAGACAGAGCTGTTTCAGAAGAAGCAGGGGAAGCGGAAAGGATCGAAGCTAAAGGGAAGGAATTAGAAGGGACCTGCAAGGGGAAGAAGAGAAACAGGGAGAAAAGATGCACAAGAAGAAGAAGCCTAAGGTGGAGAAGCAGGCACCGGTGAAGAGGACTACAAGGTCGGGAGGCAAGACTGGAAAGTAGAAGGTGAGGGCACAGGAAGGACCGGAGCAGAGATTGGTGGTAGATTTGGAGGAAGAAGAGGATGAACAGTCAGGGGGTATGATGCAGGAAGATGAAGAATTATTTGAGCAAGGAGAAAGGAAGAACCTGGGAGCAGCAGGAAGAGGAGTCGCATGAAGTGGATAAGGAGCGGAGGACGAAAGCGAGGCAGGAGATTAAGTCGGAATCTCAGAAGCAGGTGATAATAGATCAGGAGGTCACCCTGAAGTCGTTACAGGAGGAGCAGCATGATGATCGTGCCATTAGAGACGGTGGATCCTTCGAAGCGAAGATATGCGAGAAGGATAAGGCAGCAACGAATGAACGGATGGATGAGCAAGAAGGGAAACGGAAGGGGTTCGAGTCATCTGCTGATACTCCAGTTTCGACGGTTACGCCGGCAACGGGGATATAACCGATGATGGGGTAGTGGAAATTGCAAAGGAAGTGGAAGAGATGGTGCGAGGATGAAGTTTCCGAGACACCAATTCAACCCACTGCCGTTCCAGTCATCACCAAGGTCACACGGAGGTATGTATGGCAGGGGTGTGTATCGTGGGGGATCACAGGGCATGGCAGTTCCTGATTTCCGCTTGGATGAGGAGGATATGACACAGCAGCAGGAGGGTAATGTGCAGGCGGATATCTCCTTCAAGCGCAGGAGGCATTTGCGCGGAAGGAGGTGCAGACTACGGACATGCAGATTCAGTTTGCACAGGTTCTGGCGCAGCTTCAGTCTGAGATGGTAGAACAGGTTGTTGGAGGAGGGAATGAGGCGCAGGACGCAACTCAGATGGCGGCAAGCCTATTCAATCATTTGGTCAACGCTGGATACACTGTTAAGGATAGGGCAGACATTCAGAGGTTGATTGTCCAGGCTGTGGAGAGCGTCATGGCACCCAAGATGACCGCCATTCAAGGGATGATGAGTAAGGGCGTTCAGCGACCGGCTAAGCAGAGGACTCCAAGCCTGGTGGTGGAGCTTAAGCCCACGGTGACGTCACAGGAGTCGATGACACTGTTCTAGAGGTTAGTGCGAGCACGAGATGAAACCCAGCAGACTGCTACCATATTATTGGTGGTGGTGGACGAATTCCAGCGTCTTCAGGAGAGAACAAGCAGCTTAGGAAGGAGACGCAGGCGTTTCGCCTTCAGGTAGTAATGGTGCAGCAGGAACTTGACAAGGAAAAGGCGAAGTTTCAGAAGTATAACGGATCAGGAGGAGGTGGAGTATCAGGATGATGCGCAGGATGTGTTGCCGTAAGGACACAACAATGAATGAGGGAGGCAGTGTTAAAGGTAAAATATTAGGAGCATAGGACATTCCTACTGTAGAGAGAATAAGGGTAGGAAGGTCTGTAGTAAGCATAGAAGGAAAGGCTATGAAGAAGGAAAATCCTTACCGAGAGGAAAAGAAAAAAGAAAAAAGAAAAGGAAAAGGAAAGGTAAAGGATGATGTGGCGAGAGGAAGGATAGTTAAGGGGAGTTAGGGCAATAAAGGAAGGGTCTCCATTTGAAGTTCCAGCAAGAGATATAGGTTCTCTACACTTTGTCTATTGTATTCATGTTAGTAATGAAAGGTGCATATTATAAGATCTTGTGTGTATGAATGTATACCTCAATGAATGGATCTAATAAGGCAATAGCCAAAATCCATTCTTTGCCCTTGACTTCGGAGACCAGTCATTGTGGCTTTAAGAGAAGGAGTTTTAATATATGTTATGTAGAGAATTGAAGGAAAAAAGTGTGTAGCCTTCCTTAAAGGCTAGGGGAAAGAAAACCAGTTAAACAGGAAAAGGTGGGGTTTCTAGTTTCCTGTTTAACGAAGGAGGAGCTACCAACAATGGAGATAGGGAAATCGGTGGAGCAATCACCGGAGCAGTTAGGGAATAAGGGAAAGGAGATTCCTGGGGATATTCCAGGAACAGTTGAGGAGGCAACTGCAGTTTTGTTGCAGTTACCAACAGGGCAAGCTCAATCACCAAGTGAAGGCATGGGACGTGTTCCAATGACACGGCAATCATGGTTCAACCGTGGAGTGGCAGGGCATTCCCCAAGAGGCAGAGGTATGTTTGCACGAGGAGGGTATCCTATGCATCACACAGGTGGGGGAGTGACTCATTGCTACGAAGCTGCGGCTGAAGAAATGGCAACAGAGTTTATGGAACCAGGGACGTTCACGGATGGTGGTAAGCGTCGGAAATCCTTCAGACAGGAGGAAGTGCCTATGGAGGTTGAGGTACAGCTGGCGCAGGTTTTGTCTCGTATGCAGCAGGAGATACTGGACAAATCGGGAAAGGTGAGTTCAGCATCACAGGATGTACCACAGTTGGCTTCAGCATTGTACAACTAGTTTGTGAATATGGGTACACAGTGAAGGACAGAGCAGAGATTCGGAAGGTTGATTGCAGAAGTGGTGGAGGCAGTGATAATGCCGAAGATCAACACCATGCATGCTACAGTTAGCAGAATAGAAGCACGACCGGTGAAGGCAAGGACTCCTAGTCCTACAGTTCTGGAGAGCAAGCCTGTGAGTGTTTCAGAACCTATGCCGATGGCGCAGAAGATAATCAGGACGCAGGAAGAACTTCGACAGGGAGGACCACTATTGACAGTGTTGGGGGAGGAAACTTCAACGACTGCAGGTGGAGAACCACGGTCTCCGACTGCAGGTGGCATCCATGGCGCAGGAAATGGGAGAAGATAAAGGCAGAGTTTGTGAGGTACAAGGAGGAATACGAGACAGAGTATCCTGAGGAGCCACAGGAGAATGAGGGTGCAGGACAGGTGCAGTGAGGACACTGCAAGGATTCAAGGTGGGGAATAGTATTAAAGGCCAAAAATATAGCATGTAGGAACTGCATACATAAGACTTTCCTACGGTGGAAGAATAACTTGTAAGAAAGTAGTAGTAGGAATATCCTGTGTACAGGAAAAATCCTACAGCAGTAGAATAAATCTACAGGGTAGGAAGGATCCTACGGTTGCAGGAAGTAGACAGTTATGACGGTTGGAGGAGGACAAGATACAGTTAGGGCAAGTTAGGGCAAGCTAGGGCAAGAAGGGGGAAGAGAGACTATGAAGGCTATGAAGGCTATGGAGAGCAATGAGAGAGAGTATCTTTGGGAGAGAAGTAAGTCTCCACACTTGCTATCTCTTTGTATTCATGTAGTAATGTAAGTGCATGTTTATGGTGTATTGTGAATGCTTATACATAGTAATGGTCAAAGCAAATCATATCCTTGACTTTAGAGACGAGATAAGTGTATATATAGAGCTCTCTATTGGAATAAATCCATACACTTTAACTTGCAAAGCTTTTCCTGCATTGTGAACAGTGTTTTCTGCACACAGGAAAGTTTTGCATGTTAACAGTTACCTACCAAACTATGTTGATAAACCTTGGGTTTAGAAAAACATGCTTAGTGCACTGGATACTTAGTGATGTCCGACCGGGTGTTCATTAGTATTTTCAAGAAACTCTAGGTAAAGTTAGCACTTCCATTTAAAAAATTATTACCCTAGTTTTCTATGTCCCAATTAGGTTTTTGGGTGGTTTCGGTGAATTTAGCATGTTGAATAGGGTTAACCTAACCTTAGGGTTGCCCTAAACCCCTTAGGTTACGGTTTAGGGGTTAATGGGTCATTAATTAACTCACCAAATATATATTAAGTAATACATGTAGGAGAGTTCCTAGGTTCATGACTGAGTTCGTTACTTTTCTGTTGGTGAAGCTTTAACTTGTGTCGATAAGGTACAACCCTCTGTTGTGCCACTCTAACTTCTATATAACAAGGGTATGTCCCATCTTCGGGGTAGCTTACCCTTAACGTTGGCGAATTCATGCTTAAAAAGTCTTGTTGGAATGCATGTTTCAAGAGACAGAGGTTGAGGCTTGTCTTCAGCCTCCTCCTTCATGTCAAGCTAGGTGTGGCACTCATAGTTAAGCAAGGCACATCTATGTCCTTGTCCAATTGTGGACATGGGATCTTGTTTAACAAGATTACGTTACCCAGTTCCTAAAGGTTCACTAAGGGGTTCTAGAATTGGCATTTAGGAGCATGTGTCAAGCCACGATCCAGGAACAGGAAGAGACAGGATTCCAAGGACATGAAGGCTTGACTCAGGAACAGGACCGAGAGCAGGACAGGAACTAGGAATAGGAACAGGACGGATCTAGGAGCAAGACAGGATCAGGATAGGATCCGGGAGCAAGACAGGAAAGCACAGGATAGGATCCGGGAGCAAAACAGGAACAGGACAGGATCCCGGAGCAGGACAGGATCCAGGAACAGGACAGGAAATAGGAGCGAGACAGGAACAGGACAGGAAACAAGACAAGACAAGATTGATCGTAGTAAGACTGGTGTTGATAGTAACTGATTGTACAACAATTAGGTCGGAGCTTTTATGCTCACAACTCCAAGAGCTAATCTAGGCATGCATGCAAAAGTGGTTGCATGCATGCAAAAGTGATTGCATGCATGCAGAGGCTAAGATGAGTCCACATGTCCCTTATCCTCTAGGCATATCCTTGGCATCCTGTGGAATATCCTGTAGGAATATCCTGCAACCGAATCCTGTGTCCGGAATCCTGGTAGGAATATCCTGTAGGAAAATCCTGCAACCCATATCCTGTATCCGGAATCCTGTAGGAAAGTCCTGCAACCCATGTCCTGTATCCGGAATCCTGTATTCTGTATCGGGTCGTGACAGCACCTCCTCCCTAAAGACGAGTTCCACGAGTCTTGGGACCTGGTTTAGCAGGATAATGCCGATGGAAGGCAGCAACCTTGGAAGAAGCATGGAGTAAGTTGGATGCAGGTTCCCAAGTGCGATCAGTAGGCAGGTACCCTTTCCAATCCACCAAGTATTGGAGTTGGTGACGATGAAGACGAGAGTCAAGGATGGCTGCGACTTCGTACTCAGGTTCCGTGTCAATGACCACAGGGGGAGGAGAAGAAACACGACGGGAAGAGAAGAAGGATGATACGGCTCCAACAAAGAGGTGTGAAACACAGGATGAAGTTTCACCGTGGATGGTAACTCGAGTCGGAAAGCTACAGGATTTACCTCCGCCACGATCCTATAAGGGCCCAATCGTTGAAAATCCAACTTAGAAGAAGGCCTGTTGGTGCGAATGTGTCGACGAAGAAGCCACACGAGATCACCAATCTTGTATGCAGGTGCCGGCTGTGACGGTGAGCATCAGCATGATGCTTGTATCGTTCCTGTGCCTGTTGAAGATGAACCTGGAGATCATCCTGTACCTGCCGAAGATGCTGAAGACGATCCTGTACTGCAGGAGCGGAAGAAGGAGAAGCGGGAGGAGCAAAGTCAAAACGTGGATGGTGGCCTGTAAGAGCAAAGAAAGGTGTCTGTCCTGTAGATGCGTGGATGGAGTTGTTGTAGGCAAACTCCGCCATTGGAAGGAGGTCCAACCAGTTGTCCTGCTGGTAACTGATGAAGCAACGAAGATACTGTTCTAAGGTCTGAATTGTGCGTTCGGACTGCCCATCGGTTTGTGGGTGATATCCTGAAGAAAGATCCGCTTTGACCTGTAGACTCCGAAGAAGCTCTCGCCAAAACTTGGACATGAATTGTGGACCTCGATCGGAAACAATGCTCTCAGGAAGACCATGATGTCGGAACACCTCGCGGATCACCAACTCGGCAGTTGTCTGACCTGTAGCTGTCTTGTTGCAGGGTAGGAAATGAGCCTGCTTGGTGAAACGGTCAACCACCACAAGAACTGCATCAAATCCACGAGAAGGAGGAAGATCTGTGAGGAAATCCATAGAAATGGATCTCCAAGGAGCAGACGGAACAGGAAGAGGACGAAGAAGACCAGAGGGTGCATGATGAGGCATCTTCGACCTGCTACAAGTGTCACAACTCCGTACAAACCTCTCCACAAAACCTCGCAACCCAGGCCACCAATAGTTGCGAGTCACCAACTCCACTGTCTTGGCCACACCAAAATGTCCTGTAGCCGGGGTATCATGACAATCCTGTACCACACGAGTCCTGGAAATACCAACAGGAACGTACAGGAGACCTTCCCGGTACAGGAGTCCATCCTGTATGGTGAACAGGTTGTAGTCTGGACGGGAACTGGAGGAAGAGGAACTTGCAACGTCAGGATGAATGTGTGAGAACACATTCTTTGCCAAGTCGTCTGTAGCCAACTGCGAACGACGTCCTGTAGGAGTGTTGAATTTGCTGGAGCCTGATGAACCTGCAGTGCCGCAAGCCGGAAACGATCAGGACCCAACAACACTTGCCTTTGACCGTCAAATGCAGGATCGCCCGGGCTTGGTGCAAGGTAAGAGCGCCTAGACAATGCGTCCGCCTTGCCATTCCGAAAGCCGGGCCTGTAGACGATGACGAAGTCAAAACGTGATAGGAACTCTGCCCACCTAGCCTGTCGCCGACTGAGGACCCGAGCCGTTTGAAAGTACTCCAGGTTCTTGTGATCCGTAAGAACTTGTACAGGATGTGCAGCACCTTCCAGGAAATGCCGCCACTCCTCAAACGAATCCACAATGGCCTTGAGTTCCTTGTCATGAATCTCGTAGTTGATCTCCGCCGACAGGAACTTACGAGAGTGAAAGCTACAGGATGAAGCAACTTGTCCTCTCCAACTTGCGATACGGATCCTACTGCAAAATCCGAGGCATCTGCTTCAATGAAGAAAGGATGAGAAGGGTCAGGATGTGCTAAAATCGGAGCTGTCGTGAAAACGTCCTTGAGTGTTGTGAACGCGTGTTCCGCCTTGTCGGACCAAGAGAAAAGTCCTGTGCGCTTGGTGAGTTCTGTGAGTGGAAGTACACGCTTGGAGAAGTCCGATTGGGCCTCTCCACTCCACGATGGTCTTCACCTTGTGCATGTCCATGGAAACGCCAGCAGGAGAGACGATGTAGCCCAAGAACTCCACCGAATCCCTATCGAAAAAACACTTCTCCAACTTCGCGTACAGGCCATTGCTCGCGAAGCCGCTCTAAAACTAGTCGTACATGCTTGTCATGTGCCGCCTGGTCCTTGGAGAAAATCAAGATGTCGTCGAGGTAGATCACCACAAACTGGTCCAAGAAGTCACGGAAAATGTCGTTCACCATGTGTTGGAAACAGCTGGGGCATTGGTAAGGCCGAAAGGCATTACCGTGTACTCAAAATGTCCATACCTTGTACGAAAGGCAGTCTTCCACTCATCGCCGGGACGAATCCGTACAAGGTTGTAGGCTCCTCGTAAGTCGATCTTCGTGAACACCTTTGCTCCTCGCAGCCGATCGAGAAGTTCCGGGATCAATGGCAACGGGTACCGATTCCGAATGGTGACTTGATTCAAACCCCTGTAGTCCACAACCAAACGTAAACTCCCATCCTTCTTCTTGACAAAGAAGATAGGAGCTCCTGCAGGGGACTTTGAGTGACGAATGAAGCCGGATGCCAAGTTGTCCTCGATGTACTGACGAAGAACCTCCAACTCTGTGGGTGACAATGCATAAATCGGTCCGAATGGTGGAGTCTTTCCTTCCGCAAGATCAATAGGACAGTCGTAGGACCTGTGAACAGGAAGAACTGCAGCCTTGTGCTTGTCAAAAACGTCCTTAAAGTCGTGGTACTTGGATGGTAGGGAAGAAGGAGGAGAAGGAGAAGGAGAAGGAGAAAAAACAGGGGAGTCGGATACAGGAAAGGTAGAAGAGGACGTAGGAGTTACTTGAAAGGCAAAAAGGTGGAAGGGAGCAGGATCAGTGGCGAGTTCATGCATGGTAGTGGTAAGAACTCGGAGAGGAGAAGGAGGGAGCTGTGACTGAAAAAGAGGAAGGATCTTGGGGGATGGAACAGAAGCAGGGTAACAGAAAGAAGCAGGATTGGAAAAAACCTGTGTGGTGTTGATGAGTGTACAGGATTGGAAGAATCCTGTACAGGAGTCCGTGGTTGCGCAAGAGTGGAAGAAGCCTGCGAATGTGCTGACGAATCAACAGGAGGTGGATCCTGTTGAGGAGGAACCTTCGACACTGATACAGGATTGGAAGAACCCTGTACAGGACACCGCAAACTTACAGGAGTGGAGAGAGCCTGCGGATGTGCTGAGGAACTGATATGAGGTGAATCCTGTCGAGGAGGAGTCTTCAACACTGGTACAGGAACAGGCACGGTCAATCCTGTAGCTTGTACTGCCTCAGATACTAAGGATGTATCCTGCACGCAGGAAGGTACAGGATTGATCCTAGCAGTTGGAGAGGAAAACGTGAGCGTCCTAGACCTCCAGTCGATCTGCGGATTTGCAACAACGAACCATGGCATGCCCAAAATGATGGGAGTCGACCGAGTCTTGATCAAGTTGAAGGAAATTGAACAGTTGAATGTGCCATACCTGCAGGAGAGAGGTTCGGTAGCATGGGTAACTGCACCAGAAGCAATTAGACGCCCATCGGCCACCTCTACAGGAACTGCACGCTTCAACTTCACCACCGAAATGCCATGTTGAGTTGCAAACGTGTCATCCATGAAGCATGCATTTGCACCAGTGTCTAACAAGGCAAACTCCATGAGCTCTCGATTATTAAGATGAATGTGTACAGGAAACTTAAGTGACGGGATGGTATGAGCAGCACCAATGGAGCCTGCACCTACGTCCAACTTCGCGGCTCCTAGACGAAGTGGACATTGGAGTTTTCCGACTGAACTTCAGCTTCAACTTCACGCGTCTTGAAGTTCCTGGCTTTAATAGGACAATCTGCCACCTTGTGTCCTGCTCCACCACAATACAAGCACAGGTTCTCACTGCGACGACGTTGCTTCTCAGCAGCGGAAAGAGAGCCACGCTTGGATTTCTCAACCTCCATAGGAACTACTCCAGAAGGTGGTGCAGGAACATGTACCACAGCTGCAGGATTGGTTTGCAGGAACTGTTGACGGGATCTTTCCTGACGACGCTCGAACAAACGGTTGTCGCAACGAACAGCTTGTTGCATGATCTCCGCTAATGTTTGGGCATCCGGTAACGTAAGGAGAAGGTCCTTCACGTCGTCCCTCAACCCAAAACGGAAGTGTTCGATCAATGCAGTCTCGTCCCATGGAATGTTCGTGCAAAGTTGCTGAAATTCGGATGCATAGACGGAAGCTGGTCGGGATCCTTGAGTGAGCTTCCGTAACTTCGTGCATGCAGAACGGTACTTATCAGGATCTCCAAAACAGGCTTCAAAGGCAGCCACGAAACCTTCAAAGTCTTCCATCAATGGATCGTCACGCTCCAGCAAGGGGGCAACCCAAGCCCGTGGAGATCCACTTAGTAAGGATGCCAAAAGACCCACCTTTTGAGCATCAGTCGAGTAGCGCCGTGGTTGCATACGGATCAAGAGCCGGATCTGATTCAGGAAACCTTGGAAATCGGCACGATTACCACTGAACTTCTCTGGCATGCTAACCTTCGGCTCCGAAGAAAAGTTTGATGAAGAGGGAACCACCGATGCCTGGGAGAGAGCCTGCGCAGCAGCCTTGGAGGATGCATCAGCAGCTGCATGTGCCGCAGTGGTGGAACCTTGCAGGTCGGTGACCACTTGGCGCAAAGTGGCCAGCTCATGAAGTAGCATTTGGTGCTCGTGTTGAAACGCTCAAAATCAGCCATGATCTAGGAAAAAAAAAGGAGGAAAATGAAGGAAAGAATCAAGAAAAAGGTAGCTGGAAAACGGAGAACTATGAAGCAGTTACTATCAAACTGTCAAGCCACGATCCAGGAACCAGGAAGAGAACAGGATTCCAAGGACATGAAGGCTTGACTCAGGAACAGGACCGAGAGCAGGACAGGAACTAGGAATAGGAACAGGACGGATCTAGGAGCAAGACAGGATCAGGATAGGATCCGGGAGCAAGACAGGAAAGCACAGGATAGGATCCGGAGCAAACAGGAACAGGACAGGATCCGGAGCAGGACAGGATCCAGGAACAGGACAGGAAAAGGAGCGAGACAGGACAGGACAGAAACAAGACAAGACAAGATTGATCGTAGTAAGACTGGTGTTGATAGTAACTGATTGTACAACAATTAGGTCGGAGCTTTTATGCTCACAACTCCAAGAGCTAATCTAGGCATGCATGCAAAAGTGGTTGCATGCATGCAAAAGTGATTGCATGCATGCAGAGGCTAAGATGAGTCCACATGTCCCTTATCCTCTAGGCATATCCTGTGGCATATCCTGTAGGAATATCTGTAGGAATATCCTGCAACCGAATCCTGTGTCCGGAATCCTGGTAGGAATATCCTGTAGGAAATCCTGCAACCCATATCCTGTATCCGGAATCCTGTAGGAAAGTCCTGCAACCCATGTCCTGTATCCGGAATCCTGTATTCTGTATCGGGTCGTGACAGCATGGGCACTTCCTCCTATTTGAAGGATTTCCGACGCTTACCACCATCCGTGAATATCCTTGACTTCATAAACTCCGTTGCCATTTCTTTTATCGTAGATTCATAGCAATGACTCGCTCCCACACTTGCTTGATGCATAGGATATCCTCCTCATGCAAACATACCTTTGCCTCATGGTGAGTGCCTTGCCGCTCCACGGTTGAACCATGGCTGCCATGTCATCGGAACACGTCCCATGCCTTCATTTGGTGATTGAGCTTGCCTTGTTGGTAGCAACAAAAACTACAGTTGCCTCCGAAACTATTTCAGAAATATCCTTGGGAATCTCCTTCCCCTTATTCCCTCCACGTTTGTGGCACTTGGTGCAACTCTTGAATCTAAGGGGCTATGGCGTCATATGAAGATGTGACACTGGGTTGGACGTCACACAATACAATGCTCGAGGCACACCCTTTGGGGTTGTGTCATGAGTTTATCGCCAAGGGGTTGGATACTCTAGCAAACATGCATGCTTGTGCTCGTGCTAGGGTGCTAGGCTTTGGGCATCTGCTCAAGGAGGTTAGGTCTCGTAACTAGGTGTGTTTTGGCACACTTGGCTAGGGGAGTGTTCTCCTTAGAAACCAGGGGTTGAACAACCTAAGCTTGATAGCATGAACCCTTTTGTGAAGCACTCGCAATGTCATGTACTTAGAGTTATCCAAACCTAGCTTTAGGGAGTTTGCTTAGCAGAACACTCATGTCCACATACGACGCACACTCATGTCCTCACTAAGTACTAGCCCTAGGTTTAGGATATGACTTAGCCAACCCTTAGGGGTTAGTCATGGTTTAGGGTACCCCTTGTCGCTCTAAAGGGGTTGTACTTCCGAATAAGGGTGATTCCTTAAAGGGTAAGTGACGATGCCTTAGTTATGATGTGAGACACATCTCCTTTGTGGGTTTAGGGCATGAGCATGTCTAGGTTACTGGAATATGATCCTAAAGTCTACTTGAGATATGGTCATTATAGGGGACTTAGTTAGGACTCTAAGTCTTTTGTTTAACTAAGCATCTGAGTCAGACTTTTGGGGTCATCTTAGAAGACTTAACGTTGTTCACACATGGAATTAACGTCGGAAGGCCACTTGGCGGCCACGGTTGCCATGTGTTAGGCCTCTAAGTTAAAATTTTGACACTTGAGATTATTTTAAAAGACTTAGGGTTACTCACATAGGGTGTCGACGCCAGATGACCACTTGACAGTCAGATATATTACCATGTGCTGGCCCAAACTCTAACAATGGTATTAGAGACTATTCTCTACAGTCAATACTGCCTTAAGTTGTATTGTGTTTTAGTGTTTAACTAGTTCTAAATTTTTAAAATACTCTATCACTTTTGGCTAACACATCTAACTTTTGCGAAGAGAGTTGGTAACACGCAAAAGGCAACTTTCATATTACATGTCAGGGTTACTTCACGTTACATTTGCCCATGTTACTTTATTTCACATTCATCTAGGTTACTTTACCTTATGTTTGCTTATGTATTTTACCATACACTTCCACAAGACATGGCAAATTAGTTTGTTTTGGCTTATAAATTAAGTTTTGTGAAATGGAACATGTGATATTTTAAGTTTACACATTAATGAAAAATTTTCTTTTTATTTAAGGTGTATAAAATTAGATTTAAAAACATGACAGCATATGTTGAGTTTTGACTTAAGACAAGATTCAATATCAGTTTCGGCAATAGTATTTAATAGAAAGACTTATATTTAAATGTGCATCTTTGATTTCGGAAAAAAAGGCATATTCAAACATAAGAATGAACATTACATTCTAATATAAAGTGCAAAATGAATTCTTGCTATAGCACATGTTTTATAGTGTAATTTAAGAAATAGGCTATGGTATTGGACTTTTAATACAATAAAAAGTTGAGTATTAACATATAACTAATGTGTTAATCAAAGTGTTCAAAGTTGATAATGTAATTTAAATATTGTATGATGTTTACAAGATTTTGATGATGCTAGTTGTAATGTTAGGTTGAACAGTTTATTAATTCAAATCCTTGATTTGTATACATATAATGTGAAACCTCAGTTATAAATATGCACTCTATGTTCAAGTTAGTTAGTTCAGCTAACTTAATTATAGAGTTATTTCATATATGAACATGAGGAGATGGGATGATAACCTACGGCAGTACATAGATTTAATATTACATTCTTATCAGGTGTAGTCTTAGGGTAGATGAGTATTTCAATGGCATTTATCATAAATGAAAGTGTTCGAAATATACATTTGCATTTTTTATTTATTAAATATAAAAGGACTTACACAGTGAAGGTGTTTTTTGGCACACATTTATGCATTTGATTACTAACTCTTTAAACTTAAAATTTTTGTAACGTTATTTATGTTCGAGAATTGATTAATTGGATCTCTCGATCAAGGGTATGAGATTGGCAGTCTTCGTTATGCTTATCAATTCAATAAGGAGACTTGTTAAAGTTGATACTTATGTTGGAAAACAATAATGAGCCGGAAACAATGAATATACCATGGGAAGTTTTGGTACATGTGCCTACTTAGAAAGTTAGTATTCAAATATATGTTACAAGTTAATTTTGGTTTTCAATATTTCATTTTGGAGTCCAATACGATTGTTATTTATTAGGCAGTACTAAGTGCAACCCGTTCTCAACTTGAACGTGAGCTATGTTTAAAGGACGTACAAACTTGCCGGCGTATACTCTTTTATGCCGTTAGTTTATCCACTGAAACCTGAACAATTACCATTTGAGTAGATTCCTTAAAATATACTTAGGATCCTCTTGGAATGTACGTTGCATGCTATTCTTTATTTATAAAACTATAGTAAAACTCAATTTTATTATCTATGTCTTTATAGGCTCACACAGGTATATATACATTTGCTGTCTATGCATTATGCATTCGTCCAGTGCGAGATATCTATGGAGAGTTCTCGGAAAACCAGGTACGAGCCACTCTGTCTCTCAGGTTGCTCAGTGTGAAGACAATCTTAACGATTCTGTGCTTTAGATCCGCTGTTGTAGACACCAGCCTTGCCAGCAGCTGGAGTGACAAGAGTCCCCTGGTGATGAGGATTGACAAGAGTCCCCTGGTGTTCCCTATCTGGACGCAGTTCTTGCCGGTCGTTTGCGAGGCTCTTAAGAATTCTCAGCCCGTCCAGCTTGAGCTCCTCGTTCCCCGTCAGGAGCGTTGTTATGCTTTCCAATGCCCGGGCGATCGCCATCACCCGAAAGCTATTCGTGTTGTGGTTCACAAGGGCATGCGTGCGTGCGTGTGTGTGTGAGAGAGAGAATATACCGAGTATCTTGCAGCTGCACTCTTGATTTCCTTCTCATGCTTGCTTCTCCAGGTGCACATCTCCATGACGCCGTGTGTGGTGCCGGCTTTCCTCAGTGTGTCCTCGAGAAAGCTTCTTGAACAAACTTAGACAGCGTGAGAGCACCGCGGAGCTGGCTGTTTGACTTAGCTAACCAGGTCGAGATGGAGGCCGTCGAACACGCTCCCTTTGAGACACCTGGAGTAGACGTCGTAGAAGAACTGCCCTACTGTGGCCCAGACAAATGCCAACACCTCTTGCTGCCTTCTCCAGAATCGCCAGCCGTAGAGTGACTATTGTCAGTGGTGCAAGTTCCTGATCATCATCATCTGTATCAGCCATTATGGAAACAGCTAAGTGCGTGTGTGTATGTGTACATATAAACAGTGGGGTGTATATATATATATAAATTCTGCGAGAAGGTGCTAGCAAGTACCTGATGACACACAGGAGATAATTAATATATACACCTGTGTGCGTAGTAAGCGTGATTTGCCTGGACATTATTCTTAAAGACTAAATTTTAAGGTGTAAATGGTTAAATAGTGTTTGTAAGATATGCAATGTTTCTACACACGCACGCAGGAGCTCTCACTCATTATATTAGTTAAGCTAAACATAATCTTTCAGGGAGAAACCATCTGTATTATTTACAGTAGAGAGAGAGAAAGAAATTGTACTAAGGGGAATATGAAGATTTTCTATTCTTTTATACAGTTTAGTCATACCTTGTGTATACACACCACCTTCTTGTCTTAAGCGTTCATGACATCCTTGCTCATGACACACTGTGTGTGTGTGTGTTTCTGTAAACGAAATTTTAAAGTATCTTTCAAATAGATACAGTAACTACGTAAACTACGTAACAATATTAACGATTATTAATATCACATAAAAGTTTATAAATTTAATATAATTTAATTTTAACATATAAATTATGGGATCTCATTATTGATTCTAAAGATAAAAATAAAATATTTCTAGATTTAATTGATTTTAGTAAAACAAAATATATAATCTAATATTTAATATAGCCTTCAAAGTGATTCTAATGTATTTAATATAATGTTTTAAATTAAATTAGATAACCTATAATTTTAAAATAAAAAGATTCTGAAATTGCACGTGTCGAATTAGGGTTGGGGCTTATTGGTCTTAGGGTTTAGGGTTTATGAAGAAGAAGTAGGTATGGCGGCATTCTGGAGGAGGGGAGCTCGATCTCTGCGCATTGCCACACGGAGAACGGAAATCCCGGCCAGGCCACCGTGAAGACGGTTCTGTCGATGCAATGGTCAACCTATTTGAAACAAAACGTCCGAGCTGTGTGTTGTCCTCCTTGGGTTCCCCGCCACAGAGTTTTAAATGCCGACTTCTGCACAGCCGAATTATCAGCATGATACAGTCTTCTCCATGGAATGTTATGTGTGTGCGTGTGTATCTTATGAGAAGACCATTATACAGGTATACTATGGTGTATATATCAGAGTGCACTAATATATGAATATACAGTGTGTGTGTGGATACAAATGAGGGCTTTTACATTAAAAATGTCTGTTTATACATTTGTGGGTGGCCATGTGTAAATGTATCGCATGTATACTACTACTGGATATGTGTGTATATGCAGATAGATGCATGCATGCATGTATGTCTGTCTTTGTGAAAGGGTTATATACATAATACATGCAGGGGAGTGAGGGAAGATATGCATGTGTATGATATCTCCTTACATGGATATTGATGCACTATACATGGGTTGATAGATTGGTATACATACTTGTATCAAGTTGTATGTATATGTGTGAATCAATATATATAAGACATGATGATTTAAACTACGATTTCACACGCACGCAGAGAGAGAGAGAGAGTACACAGGTAGATATGTTTGCATACGAGTGTGTATATGTGTGTGTGTGTGCGTGCGGACGTCTAAGCTAAATAGACAGTATATAGGTCCGTTTCGAAGCATATGCCATGTTCAAGGCCGAGTTTCTAGCTCAATGCACACCGGACTCTTTCACTTATTCTACACTAATCTCCGGTTTCTGTTCGGCTAAGGAGATTGATCAAGCTATCCTACTTATCAAGGAGATACCGAGATGGGTATTCCTGCACATATCCGAGCTCACAATACCTTCTCCCCGCCATGGAGACTCAATGAAGCACTCGAGTATTTCAAGGTAATCAAGAATATATATACACATATACATGCACAGATACACAATATGATAACTGAATGGATTTACAGAACACGCATGTGAAGATATGAGCAGTTTGATATAAGTGTGGGTACTGATTAGGAAATGAAGAAGACGTGTACACCGAACAAGTTTACATTTGGAGCAGTGATCGATGGACTCTGTAAGGCACAAAGAGCTCGAGAGTTCCTTGATGAGATGAAGAACACTGCATTCGGCCTAACGTTGTCAACTGTAACATGGTGCTGAACTCTCTTGCCAAATCTGGCAAGCTCGACAAGGTGCTTGATCTCTTTCAAGGTACGTGTGTGTATCCTTGGTTTCTGCTGTATATGTATCAGTGAGCAGACAATGCAATAATCATGAAATAATTGGTATATATACACATAGACCATATGTATATAAACATAAACACAGATATATACATCTTTAGCCTTTGAATATTTCTATACATCTCTTTGCTGTGTTAAGTACAGCATAACACACAAAATACCCCCCGTCCCTCCGGCCCCCAAGAAAAAAAGAGAGATAGATATATGCGGAAAAGAGGATATGTATGCACAGCTATGCGTACATGCGCATAATTATGAATGTAATTGTATATACATATGTATATGCTTACACAGAGATGCTTCTGATGGCCTGTGAACCCAACGTGGTGAGCTACAAACAATCATAGCGAGATTATGTGCGATCGAGAAACTGGACGAGGCATATGACTTCTTTGTTTAAATGATCACTTCTCGGATCGAAAACCGACGTCATAGCATTCACAACACTTATCCACGGCATTTGTAAGGCTGGTTGGCCTGAAATCGGCTACAAATTACTCGTTGAGACAAAGAAAAGGTTCGTATATGTGTACGTATATATACATGTTACTTATATAAACTATATATGTACTAGGAGAGCATGTATTTACTTACATATTTTGCATTTTTACATATATGAGATATGATTAAGTCGTATACTAATCCACATTGTATATGGGTAAATTAACTATGCATAGTGTATAGCATAGACATATTTTACAGTAGGCTTCTTCAGATGGTAGAATGTGGAAATTTCCCGGATATTACCAACAGGTACGCATAATATGTATATACACACGTATCATAAATGTATAGGTGACAACTTTGAGGCTGTTAACGTGTATTTGCATATATATGCTACAGCTACAGAGCTACAACTACAGTTTAATCAAAGTTGTTCTAGTTATATTTAATTGTGTAAATTAGCAACAGGTTGGATGATGCTTTGGAGCTATTTAAGCTGTTAAACTCGTACGGATGCAAGCCGGATAGTACGACATACCGGATTATTATCGAGGGGCTGTACAATGTACAGAGGTTTGAAGAGGCTAAGGCTTTTTTATGAGGAGGGTTTAACAAAGGGTTTAATACATGAAGGAAAGAGGGCCGATTAAGTTTATGTTTACAACATCCACAATTTTGTCAAACCGTTTTCCTTCAAGGTAAGCATATTGTAATATACAATGTAATGGTAACCCTCCTCTCTCTCTCTCTCTCTCACACACACACACACACACGTGTGTGTGTGTGTGTGTGTGTGTGTGAGAGAGAGAGAGAGAGAGAGAGAGAGAGAGAGAGATTCCAATACTTGATTAATATATTCAAGAGCTGATATATCTTATATATTTATAATTATTATACATCAATAAAGAATCAAATTTTTTAGGTACAAGCTAAATAAATATTGTACTGACTATATAAATATTTTTTTACTAGATGTAACAATATAGAAGATTATTATGAAATGGAGCAGCAGAATATGTGTTGCATATACAGTAAAATTACATTATAAACAAGGTATGCTCAACGATATTGCCATCCGTATATAGTCTTTCTTTTGGACTATGTTTGTTTCGTCATATTGTTACTCTTTTCTCTTTCACACCTACATCATCTTAGCGTTAAGCTAAACTTTTAACTGATTGGTTTATGTTGCATTTTCTCACCTACCTTTATGCTAACTTAGCATGTCACAAACATAGAAGTATATTATTACATGTTGGTATTGACAAAGATATTGTGTCTATTGATATGTATTATAATATATTGTGAATATAGAACTAATACATGGTTTCACATAGGCTATGGATCCAGAGAAACAAGCTGATAATCACAAAATTAATATGTAAGATCAAGGAGGTATCCAAAATGGAACCATTTCAAGGGGATTCTAAACAGGAGGCGTCCCATTAGTTGAGCAGCCAGGACGCATTGCATCATTGGATGTTTTCTGTGGCCTTACGATTGCTGTGAGCACTCCGTGTGTGTGTGTGTGTGTGTGTGTGTGTGTGGTATTTGTTGAATTCATGCATGTGTTTAACAATTCTCTGCATATGCCCAACCACTCCCTGTGTGTTCGTGTGCCTCTTTTTGGTGTTTATATGTGTCTTACAACTTAGCTGCACATGCTCATTAGTGGCAGTTGCGGTTCACAGACTCTGCAAGTGCTTAGCGTAGTATACCATGTGTATATCTCTCTGTGCGTGCATTCGTGTGTCTGTATGTGCGTGCGTGCGTGTCTCATAATTGGTAGGTGTGACACGGCACAGCTTCTTGCAATATGTCCACACACACACATGTATATATAGTTTATTTGGTTCTGAATGATGCTTACTTTTTATGCGCCGTCGATGGTTTTAGTTGATGATGCAGGGAACGGATGTACACTTGCCGACCTTGTTTTTTTCCTCTTCACTGTTGGTTTTGCCGTTGCCCTTGCTTTGAAGGTCTCTCTCTCGCTAATATAGCTTACCGAGTTGCTCCTGATTTCAGAGAATTCCCAAGCCATTGGCAGCTATACAGAAAGTCTTAATTAGGACACTCAAGCTTATATTCTGGGGTGTCCTCCTTCAAGGTAACACACACACACGTAAAGTAATCAGAAGTGCGACTATAAGGTAACCCCAAGCTATACTTATATAATTAATAAATATAAGGAAAAGAAAAATGTGCATAATTGTGATATAATGTGATTGAATATATTAAATAAGTTATATATAGGATATTACAAATTTATACCTGAAGAATGCCACACCAGCGTATTCTCTTCATGTCGAAAAGGAGCTTCCTAAAGGGCCTTTTGACGTTATACAAATGGCACTGGTAACGTACATGTTAACAATAATATTAACATGTAATAACATTAACTTTTATAATGTTGATGTTCAATTGTATCAATCTCGTTTTATTTTATTCTGAAGGTTATCTTTATGAACACCATGAATGGACAAGAACAGAGGTAAACTTAGATCTTAATTGTTTGACATGTTTTAATATTTAAGTAATTTATTTAGATCGAGTCCAGTTAAATAGAGTGCATTACAAGCTTGTACACACGCCACATGCACATGCATACAAACTGTATTGCAGGTGTGGAGGTCGTGTTTTGCAGAGTTTGTGGAACAGGGGCGTTTGTATTTTGAATCCCTGCACCTCTTTCATTGCCATGATCTTGGGTTACGTTTTCCGTCTCATGTACTCATGTACACCATTTCACAGTGCGTGGGTACGTCTCTCTCCCTCTGCCTCTTTCTCTCTCTTCAATGTACATAACTATAACACACATACACACAAACACGTGCCTATAGTTCTTGTTCTTTTCTCTCAGACACACACAAAGGACATTCACATGCACATATGCATATATTTTTACACGCAGTTGGTGCCCTAGTCATGAAGGTGTTTCTCCCACATGAACAAGTTTCCACTGGGAGGCCGAACTCAAGCTCATCTGGAGTAACAAACTCCTCGGCATTTGTAGGAGAGACCTTTACCTTCTTCCTCATGCTAATTGTCTCCCTCGCTCTCGACCCATACCGTGCACAGGTGTGTGTGTGTGTGTGTGTGTGTGTGTGTGAGAGAGAGAGAGAGAGAGAGAGAGAGATTCTTGAATATCTGAACACACATGGTCAATATCAACATCTCTCTCACACACACACAGAGGAATGCCTCCCTGGTACACACACCTATATATACACCCCATACACACGCAGATGTATTTGTAACACAAAATGAAGAGGTGTTGGACCAATACTTGCACCAACTACGATAGCTGCAGCTGTGGAGTCCTCGTGTTCATATCTGGGGTACCCTGGGACTGGGATGAATCCCGCAGTTGTAATAGGAAGTGACAACCGGGAATTATGGGAAGTCTCACTGGATATGGCGGGTGATCGTTGCTGTGGTTTACTGTTTGGTTCTGCCTCACCCATACAGTGCTCTCGCAAGCAGAGAGAGACAGACAGACAGAACGTAAGCATGATATCTATTAATTTTAATGAGTTTAATACACTGATACACGTAAGAATGCACAGAGTACTACTGTATAGAAAGATCTATGTGCATTTTTTTTGGCAAGTAGATCGTAAATAGGATTTACATGCGGATCGGTGATGCTCCGATCGAGTCCGGACTCGCATCTACGGAGATGTACTGGTTTTTAACCACTTCAACAATCACGCCATCAAAATCATTAGCAAGAGCTCTTAAAACCGATGTCATATACGGCTCCGGAAAATGTGGTAGCATCCACAAGTGATAGTGCTTCCCATGTGTGCCTTTTACCATTATCTTGAATCCGTATTTCTTATTCAAAACTTCTATAACGGTCAACATAAATGGCAGCAAAGTTTGGACATAAGCACCTCATCTTTCCATTCCCTTTCAACCAACCATTCCACCATATACATTTCTGAATGTTTACGTATCTTTTCATTTTCCTTATCTTCTTCTCTGTGGAAATGCCTTCTTTATCATCTGGTGGACTCGGTTGTAATCAGTGGTCTCTAATGCCCGGAGTCCAACTTCCAGTTGATAAAGTCTGTAATCCCCCATTAACTTTTTTAACTTTCTTTCCCATCCATATCTAGAATTAGTACTTTTTAAAGTGGAGGGATTACCGTTGGGAAGGAAAGTCACAGTAGCCTCCTTCCACCATGCGATTTTAGATATGGCTTGAACTCCATATTCAAAACCAGCGATCTTCCTTTCCCATTTGGATAAACAATGTTGATTTGCAATTCGTACGAGTTCTTTACATAGAACGCTATCCCTTGAAACGTCAATGATCCTCAACTGTTGCCGTCCAAGTCTTTTTTATAATTTCCTTTCGGCAACGTGTAACTACCATCTGTCTGATAGACCTTTCATCGCCAGAGCCCGCCAATTTGAGCAAATCATATACATATTTGCAATCTGTTGTTCTCCATTCTGAATTGGAGAGAAATTTGAGAACACCACCACCGTCCGATGAGTTCCATCCCACGGCAGCATACACATCATGGGGACGAGAACGTAAGATGGACGATAACCCATCGTAAGCATTCAACATCGAAGGTGTTTCCTCGCTCCTTTGTGCCAGAAAGGCACTCTGTCGCGCATGCTTGAGACAACTAACGATAGCGCTGAATCTATAAAATCATTCGCCAAATCTTTCACTTGTATATGTTGTTCTTCGTGTTGTTCACAAGATTGTCGATCTTGAGCCTTCCTCTTGCAATTCTCATGGTCTCTTTCTTCTCTCTTATGCCTTTCTCTCTCTCTCTCTCATTTCTCCTTCCTCTCTCTTGTGCCTCTCTCTCTCTCTCTCTCATTTCTCCTTCCTCTCTCTTGTGCCTTTCTCTCTCTCTCTCTCATTTCTCCTTCCTCTCTCTTGTGCCTTTCTCTCTCTCTCTCTCTCATATCTCCTTCCTCTCTCTTGTGCCTTCTCTCTCTCTCTCTCTCATATCTCCTTCCTCTCTCTTGTGCCTTTCTCTCTCTCTCTCTCATTTCTCTTTCCTCTCTCTTGTGCCTTTCTCTCTCTCTCTCTCATTTCTCCTTCCTCTCTCTTGTGCCTTTTTTTCTCTCTCTCTCTCATTTCTCTCTCCTCTCTCTTGTGCCTTTCTTTCTCTCTCTCTCTCATTTCTCCTTCTCCTTTATCCATAATTAATTAGGTTAAATTATCTTAGGTCTCCTTAAGTATTCCAGTAATTTCGGATATTCGGGTCAATTCGTGGCGGTTTTCACTTGCAAGGTATATAGACATATACATGGATGTGTGTGTGTAAATTAATATTAATGGGTACATTATATACTTTAATGATGTGTAACCTGTATTATACATAATGGAGCTAGAAGTATATATCTTTTAACAGAGGCTGTGAATGTTTCACGTAGATTAAACTTTGCTCGATCAGGATAATGCAACTATAACTGCGTTTAAGAAACACGCCGTTAAATCTAAACTTTCTGAGCAACCCAGTTTTTACAACGTGCTTTGCGGTAGATATCCAAATGCCGCTTACAGGTATGTTATGTGTGTGAGTGTGTGCTCGCGCGCGCGCTAGATATTTATTAAAATATATATATTTGTTTTTGTAGGGAAATGCAGGAAGGACTATTCAAGAATATGCCAGGGATATTCAAACGAAGTATCTTTTGCAAAAATAAAATAAATCAAGACATTAACATATTTTATTTTAATTCAATAGTTTATAGCCTAACTTGTGGTTATTAAGGGACTTGTAATTGTATGTTTGTGTGCATGTGATTACGCACTTGCAGGTGCATAATATGTGTGTGTGCGTGTGTGTGTTTATACTTGCATTGATCTCATTCATAGTTCAACGTGCCATTGTTTGACTATGCTTCTCATTAAGTACATACATACACACAAAGACAGACACACACATACATATAACACGTGTAACAATATAATTCAGATTGTACACATACTAACCTGCATTATATAATATTACATTGGTGTTATTCCAGTTCAGGTGCCAGTTGAATTTCACACGTAGATCAAACAATGAACTTCACCTTAAACCCTGAAATGTCGCCCATTTACATATACATCCTTGGAAACTTCAATTTTAAAACTTTATTAGAATAAATTTATAAAAATCAATAAATATTTATATTTAATTTATCAAAACATAAATATATATTTATATAACACTTATTAGTGTTTATTATTTATAGTATTTATGATAATTTATAACTATAAATTAAAAACTATATTTAATTATATATCATAAAGTTTAAATTGAGATTGGAGGTAGTTTTAAGATTACAGCAGTAAATAGTGCAGGTTTCAAGTGGCCGTTTTAAAAATATCATGTAAATAGGACATATTTCAGGGGTATATATATTTTCATATATTTATATATAATGATATGTATATATATAAATATTTCTCTTGTGCCTTTGCTTTGAAAACATACACATAGTAATAAGGAACTATATATATGTTGAAGAATTTTGTCTGTGTGTGTAATATATTAAACTAAGATAATCCGTGATACATACACATTTACATATTTATCAATTTTCCTTATTAATACTGTTATATATACAATTTTATTAATAATAGGTGAAGAGTTACACAGTGAGAAAATTAAAAAATAGAACTCTTTATATATTTATAGATTTTAAATATTTATAATATGTATATGATATTGAGAGAGGTGTGAATATTAAATATGATTTAATTAAGTTTGACTCATATAATGCATTATACTAAGTGTCAGTGCCAGTGTTAGCGCACCTGGCTCTAGGTAAATCCTGGCACCCAGATTAATTATTGCCCAAAAAATTAGTGTGCCTGGATCCTAGTGCCACATGGTGCCTATGCGGCCGAGTCTATGTGGTGTATATATTACATATATACCATAGAATTTTACATCATCCCCCTCTCAAGACACAACATCTCTATCAAGGTTGTCCTCCTCCCTAGATGAGTGTTCGATGGTGGAATGGTAGTAGCTGACACAATGAGTGACATGCCGAATGCCATCATGATGCTTCAAGTGATACACTTGCATCCCCAACTATTCTTCAACACTCCATAGCCCAACCCATCACGCTGAAACCTTCTACATGTGTTTGATTCCCTAACCTCAAAAACTTAATGAAAACCAAATCTTTTACTTAATATTGAGGTGGCATTTGATGTTGTTGATTATAAGTCCGATGTTAATAGTCTTGTGCCCAGGCTAATTGTTCTCCACCTCGAGCATATAACAGAGAAAGGACTTGGTTTAAATGCTCTAACCACATACGCCCATCCATATATCGTTGCCTCTTGAGGAGTGATGCCAACTGCTGGCGGCAACACGGGTTCATGACCATACAATCTTTAAATGGGGAAATCCCCATTGACTTGCGGGGTTGAAACATAAGCAAACTAGAGATATGGAAGCCTTACTATGACTTCTTTTTACTTTGGACGTTGACTACTGAACTATGTTGATAAGCCCTAGGTGTAGAAGAAACAGGCCCGCTTAGTACACTTGGTTGGATATCTAATGATGGTCCGACTAGGTGTGTCATTAGGTATTTGCAAAAAACTCTAGGTGAAGTTAGCACTTCCATTTAGAAAACTCTTACCTTAGTTTTCCATGTCCTGATTAGGTTTGTGGGTGGTTCCGGTGAGTTCGGCATGTCAAATATGTGTAGAAACACCCCTACAGTTGCCCTAACCCCACGCCCTAAACCCTCAGGTTAGGGTTTAGGGGTCAATTAGTCATTGATTAACTCACTAAGTATATTCCCTCTGGGAATGAAATTCCGTGTCAGCCCACTTATGTAAAATAGGAAAGTAGGGGGGCTCTATCACATATTAAGTAGTATATGTAGGTTCATGACTAAATTCATTGCTCTTATGCTGGTGCAAGCTTTAGTTTGTGTCATTAAGGTACAACCCTCTATTGTGCCGCCCTAACTTCCAGATAACATGGGTACATCCCACCTTCGAAGTAGCTTACCCTTGACGTTGGCGAATCCATACCTAGGAGGTCTCGTCGGAATGCACGTTCCAAGGGTCAGAGGTTGAGGCTTGTCTCCAACCTCCTCCTCTACATCAAGTTAAGAGCAACACTCACAGCTAAGCAGGGCATGTTCGTGTCCTTGTCTAAACTGTGGTCGTGAGTTGTTAGTTGATAGGGTTTCCTTATCGAGTTCCTGAGGATAACAAAGGGGTTCTAGAGTTGGCATTGAGAGCCACATTCGTGACACCTGGTGCAGCTCTTAAATCCAAGGGGTTATGGTATGATAGCCCATATCTGGGAAACAGTGTCACATCTTCATGTGACATTAGTTTAGATGGCACACAATACAATGCCTAAGGCACGCCTTTGGGTTTGTGTCATGGTTTGTTGCCAAGAGGTTGGATACTCTAACAAATAGGCATGCTTATGTTCGCACTAGGGTATTAAGCCTTGAGCATAAATTTAACAAATTTATTATGGAACAAATCACTTGCAACCAATTCATTATGGCATTAATAATAATTTTAAGTATAAGGGTTGAACAACCTAAGCCCATTAGCAGAAGCCCTTTCATGAGGCACTCGCAAAGTCATGTACTTAGGGTTATCCAAACCTAACTTTAGGGAGTTTACTTAGCAGAACACTCATGTTTGCCTATGGCGCACTCGTGTCCTCATTAAGTACTAGCCCTAAGTCTAGGGTATAACTTGGCCACTCAAATCCTCAAGGGTTAGTTGTGGTTTAGGATATCCTTTGTCGCCCTAAAGGGGTTGTACACTCGGATGAGGGTGATTTTGGCAATGCCTTAGCTTTGTCACAGGGTATGTGTAATGCACATCTCCTTGATGAGATTAGGGCATGAGCCTCTTTAGGTCTACTAGGAAAGGATCCTAAAGTCTACTTGGGTTATCCTCTAGGGTTTGAAGGATAGTTAGTCTAAAGGAATTACAGTAAGACTTTGAGCCTTCCGCCTAATTAGGCATTTGAGTCAGACTCTTGGGATCATCTTAGAAGACTTAACGTTACTCACCTAGGGTGATGACGCCGGATGGCCACTTAGTAGCCACGTGTTGCCACATGTTGGCCCTTTGAGTTAAAACTCTGACAGAGCGCCTTAACATCCTCAAACGCCTTCTAACACTTCTTTTACCATAAGAAACGAGCTCCTTGTTTTAAGAGTCCTCGCAATGGGGCTGTCATATATGACAACTGCGAAACAAACCTCATGAGGTATGTCACTGCCTTCCCCAAGAAACGCTGCAACTCACCACTTACTCAAGAGTAGGAAATTCTCATACAGCCAGGGTCTTCTCAGGATCCGTCTTCACACCCTCCGCCATATGATGAATCCTAGGTACTTTAGGGACGTACATCCAAACTTGCACTTCTGCTCTTTTAACTTCAGCTCGTATTGTACCAATCGCTACAAGACTTGTTCTAACTACTAAAGGTGCTCCTCCACGTAACAAAGTGAATCAAAAGGTCATCAATATACACATGTGAAAATTCTTCAAAGCTCTCTAATAGTTTGTCCATCATTCATTGAAAGGTTGTTAGGGCCCCAACCAATCCAAATGGCATAACAGTAAATTGTACAAATTGGATGGTGTTCGAATATTGTCTTTGTTATATCTTCAGGAGCCATAGGGATCTACCAATAGCCAGAAGCCATGTCAAGGATAGTGAAGTACCGACTGTTCCCCAATGCATCGACTAAATCATCCACCCTCGGCAGTAGATACGAATCTGGAACAGAAACATCATTCAGTCGATAATGAAACGTGTAGTCCCATCCAACTTCAGAACTAGGTGTGGTTCTACCACCTACGGACTTCGAGACTTATGTATCACCTTCAACTCCAGCATCTCCCTCACACAAAGATTCAGGATATCCTTCTCCTTTGGAGAATGTCATCTTGATTGGGCAAGTTGTACCAATCGGGATGTGATGCCGAGTAGTTAACATGAGATTCACATCTCCTACAATGGGTTTGAATAGGTTTGGATACCTAGCCACATGTCCTTGATGTCTTTGGCTCGTTGCTCTAAAGAAGGCTCTTCCTTAGGTGCCACGATGTCTTGCAATGTTGCCACTATGCATGCAGTGCATGTTTGGTAGCCATAATGGAGGGCATCCTAGATAGATAGCATGCACGTCTAAATCACATTTCGCCTTGACCACATAGAGCTAATTGACACCCAAGATGATGTCATAGACTTAACTCGGCATCACCCATAACAAAAGTATATGATGATACCTCCTAACACCACAGGCATGTGTGCAATTCATTACGATCTCACATAGTAATAAGGAACTGTATATATAAGACATATGGAATTTTTATAATTTTAATTTGTAATTTCAGGTTATTGTGTTAAACTTACTTTGATTTGTATAAGAGTGCTTACAATGTTTTTAAAGGAAAATAAACTTGATTACATAGCTAATTTATTTTAGAATCAGCTATATATTATACGTTTAACAGGTTGACACGTCAACATCATAGATTTGAAAGTATGGAGCCACGCATGGGACGCTGGCAAATGAGTGAAACTAGTTGAAGTTGTTGTGATTGTTGTGTGTTTCCTAATAGATTGTTTTGTGGTTTAGGAAATGCATTTTAGTTTAAAGTTTGATATAGTTTAACAGTTTATCGACACTTTTTACAAGTGTGACATGCGTGGCTCCAAGCGTGACACCCTCTTTTATATATATATATATATATATCATGCCTTTATTTTAGAAATAAGCTACATAAAAATAACATACTATACGTTTTAATAGGTTGACACGTCAACATCTAGATTTGGATGTATGGAGCCACGCATTCCCACGCTAGCAAATGAGCCATAAAGGAAAAAATTACATTTATATTTCTGAAATTTATTATATATCTTTAGAAGTTTTATGTTTACATATACCTTTTTTAAAATTATAAATTTATATATATACTCTTGAAAAAACTTCAATTATAATATTTTAACTTTTAAAATAATAATATTAATTAAAAATATATTTTTAATTCATAATATATTGCAAATGAATTAATGAAAGTTTATTAAGCATTAAATGTCCAAAAATTATCATAGTAAAAAATGGAATATTATTTAAAATAATTATATTGTATTGTGATATATATGTTTAATAGGTTGTATTTTGGACTTAAATATAATAAAATACAAATTAATTATAAATTTTTATTAATTTTTTAAAAATAATTTTAATTTTTAATTTTGAAATTTATGAAGTTTTAAATTAAAGTTTCAAGAGATTATATAAATATAAAACTTCTAAAAATATATATGTAAATATGATAAATTTTAGGGGTATAAATGTAATATTCAAACTAAGTTAATATGTGTTATCAATAACATACTATGTATACATACATTTACATATTTTTCGATTTTCCTTATTTATTAATACTGTTATATTTATACAATTTTATTAATAATAGGTGAATGGGGTTGCAGAGTTACACAGTGAGAAAATTAAAAAATAGAACTCTTTATATATTTATACATTTTAAATATTTATAATATGTATATGTATGTGTATATATATATATATATATATATATATATTTGTATGTATAGTTAGACATAGCATTATATTGTATATATACTATATATTTAATATAAATATTTATGAAATTATACATTACTATAGTTTTATTTAATAATATATATTTTCCATTGATATATTTATAAATAGTTATAAGAAGAATGGTTTGTCACAAAATTAGCCAATAAAAAACGATTAACTAAGTATATTCTCGATGCAACAGGAATAGAGATTAATCCAAATACACTATTCACGTTCAATCAAGAGAATCCACATCAGCTCCTTATTTTTGATAAGTAACTTAGGATTTTAATATAAAATTATATAATTTATAATTAATATTATATACATAGTGTACAACTAAGGTGTATATAATATATATGTATTATTAATAAAGTTTTAGTATTTATCTGTTATGTATTATTTAAAAATATTATATTAATAATAATTACTGGTCAATATAGGAAACAAGCTCTAAAGAGCGTAAAAACATGGTTCCATGAACAATTATGTTTAGTGATAAAGCATTTGCAACTTATTTTGTTGTAGACGTTGGGTCTGTGGTTAATAATAATGCTCCAGACACATCCGCATATCTCAAGGTAATACATATTTAATCATTATTATTAATTATAAATATAATATACTCCTAGTATATACTACACAATGTTACACAATGTGATTAAGTAATTTAATACATGTGGTTTTTATATTAAACTATAACATCACAATTGTAGATATTGCAATCATGACTATAATCTTTAGATAGCAGCAGACTAAGTTTCAACTTTAAATTTAAACAAATTATAAGATTCAAATGCTAGTTTTTTTAGGGTTTTTAGAGGTTGCTCTTGAAAAAAACATCTCGTCAATCCAAACTTGAATTATGGAATTGCATATATGGTGTAATCTTTGGATAGTGGGCATGGACCAAACCAAATTTTAATAACAAATTGTGAAATTCATGTGTGATTTTTTCTAAAGTTTTTAAAGTTTATTCAAGTGTTTTTCTTATAATTTTTGAGATTTTGGTTGTTCTCTAAGTTGTTACACACCATTGTAGTTGGTACTTTCATTTAAGTGTTAGGGATTTGCATAGTTATAGCATTTGCTCAGTTTGGGCATTTGCTATATGTTCTTCATGGCCTTTTGTTGTGTGCAACAATGACATTTCTTGCTACTATGTGGCTGTTTTTACTTGGCTTTCTCACTTATTATATCTTCCTACCCTAGTTGTCTTAATCCCTTGGTTTTAACAAATCATTATTAGGTACTTTATTGGGGGATGTGATAGTTGTGACTTCCACATTTGTTAAAACATTGAATCATGATATTGACTCATATTGCATTAAGTGTCAAGTGAGCAATCATCATTTTGTGATTTGTTTTGTTAACATCATTCAAATATTAGAGAGACAAACTTCTAATGACTTACCAAGTGGATTTTGGTTTTGGGATATGTGACTATTTTGTTAGGCTTGGCTAGATTAACATGATGAATTCTAGGCACTTTCTAGTGTTGTTGTGATTCTTTTGTTCTAAATGATTCACCATTGGCTTGGTCCATGTGGGTTTATCACGCTTTTGGTAACTTAAATGGTGTTTTAAGTTTTTAGTGGTGGTGTGGGTTAAACACCTTTTAATGCTCTATGGAGGCCGGACTTGTGGACTTTTTTGGGAGTTTTTTAGTGTGGTGGTGTGAGTTGGTATCATTGTCCTTGATGATTTTTTCACATATTTCACCCTCTTTTACAGATCTCAAGAGCTTGAGGTTCGATTTGTGACTGCAATTGTAAATACATAAAATTAGGTTTTCTTTTATTATTTCATTTAGGTTTGTTCTTTATATTAAATTGGCTTGTGGTTGGGCATGCAACAATTTTCCTACATATGAAGAGACTAATAAAGATTTGAAACATAATATTTATGAGCTGAAGCTTCATGTCCAAGACTTCTATGGTATAAAAAATATTCTATTTATTTTAAAATATTGTGGAAGCAAGATATAGTTAGCATGTAGTATTTTCTTGTACTTTTCTTTTTTTTGCTAATTTAATTTAATTATCACATCCATTTTAAACTAGTGTATATATACCTATGTATGTGTAATACTATATGTATAGAGAATCTTAGAGTTATTTAATTACAGTTTAGTGAATACTTAAAGATTAATGATTAAACATACTTTGCTAAACATTAATGGTATTTTCAATTTTAAATAAAATAGATCTTATTTAAGTTTTGTTTAACATAAGATTTATATTCACGAAATTAATAAATTGAAATGATTTTTATGAGTTTACTTGTAAGTTATTTTCATTTTATGGGATATTAATTTTTTATGATTTATTCATAGTTCATGTAATAACATTTATATGCAATATAATATAAATCTTAATAATTAATAAATTATTATAAATATCATGAATAAGCACACATTAGTAAATGCAATAATTTTTAATATAATTGTATTTTACAATATATTTGTGGATTAATATTCCTAGTTCTTTTAGCAATATGCTTTTTACAAATATGTAAATTTTATAGTTAAGAATATTTTAAAGTAATTTTGTATTTTTTTAGTATCTACTATGGAATATTCTTTTGTTTTAAAGTATATTTTATATTGATATTCAAAATGTATTTTAAATATATTTACTAAAATACATCTACATTTTTTAAGAATTGAGATATAGTATTACTACAATTACCATTTGTATTATTAAATGAAATCTAAAGTTGAAATGAGATTTAAATTATTTAATCATATTCTTTTTCTTATTCTTGAATAAACTATAAGGCTGAAATAAATTTATTTATATTCTCTTTTTTAATAACTGCCACTTCTTTTTCTTAAACAAATCTACCTCCTTCTAACAACCCAATATCCAATTATATATGAAACATTTATAAGATTTAACATTATTTTTTCTTTCTATAAAGAACTCATTAGAGTTTACACTTATAAAAAGTAATAATAGTAAATAAATAAAAAACTATAAAACATAATTAAAAAATTTACTCTTGCAACCATTATCATAATCCATTCTTATGATATATGAAACTTTTAAAAACAACATTGTATCGTATTTAACGAGTTCATTTAGCTTATCTATAATTACTTGATTTTATTTTATTTAATCTTATCATTTATAAAATATAAAATTTGCTAATATATTCTTAAATATATTATTATATTAACATGTGAAACTTCTAAATTTGAAACAATTAAGTTTGTCACTAATTATAAAATAATACAAAAACTAACCATTGTTTCACATTTAAGTGTTAAACCAGTATTTCTATAATATGCAATTAAATGTATTTGAAATCAATGTTTAATCTAATAATAAAATTGTGGGAAGAAATAATAAACTTAAGCGAATTTAGATTAATGGTTAAGATTGCATCTTTTTTCTTTCAAATTTTAAAATCCATAATATATTTAGTTAACTAGTTATTTAGTTGTGTGAAATCTGTAAATACATGTATATATATATAGCACATATACATTATGTTAGGTAATACACTATTATAGTAGTATAGCATATGGACCGTCCAATTGTGACTGAATTTGGTCCATTCATTCTTGTATATAAGCAGGGGTCTAAACCCCAATTAATATACCTATTCTCATATCCAGAGCACTCACATTGGTGGAAATGAAGCGCACTACAATTTGTCCCTGGAAAGCAAAGCTTTTTTATAATACTTTGTTTAGTGTTCGGGATTGTACTTTGAGTTTTATTCTCTTCTTCTCTTGTAGATCTAGATTTGTTTTAGCTTTTTGCTAAATCTAGTTTTTAACTATTAGATATTAGATCTATTCTTCTTTTTTGATTTTCCTTTTCATTCATGCCACACTGTCATCGATTGAGAAGTGGTTCATCTAAGGTTGTAGATGATGCGTCATTAGTATCATTTGGCAATATTGTTCATGTGACTATGCCCTTTACGGATCGAGGTTTTGGTGCTGTGGGGTGTGGGTATATTAGTGCTGCACCCATCCTTGGTGTAAGACATTATTAACAATTGCTCCTATTTTTGTGTCCTATTGTCTCTCGTTGATGTGGAGCTAAATCATGACATCGATTGGAAAATAATTGAATGATGCAGTTTAATTTTTAGAGACTGTTCAAGGATTGTGCTTGTGGGAAGATGATGCTTGAGTGGATTCTTGATTGTGATGAGGAGTTTGAACTCGAGTTCTTTAAGGATAACTATGTAGACGAGTTGGAAATTTCACGGATTAGGTCTCACTCGATAAATCTACCATCTGATTCTTTTCTTTGCCTTTCCCTCTTTCTCAACCTTTTCATTTCTCGGCTTAAGCCACCTTCTCATGTTCTTAGTGTTTCTTTTTCATTTGCAATATTTCCTTTTACTAGCACGTCAATCATTTGTGACTCTTACGATTCTCATTCTCAATTCAATATTGAGTTGAGTGTTTTATGTCCTTCTCATACTGATTTGGTGTTGAGTATGTACGTGAAGTCGTGAATCTTGCTTTTATTTCATTTGCATAGTCTTTTTTTTTGGGTTGAGAAATCCCATGTTTCAAGGATTAGTCATTTTTGCTAGAATTTCAGGTTGACTATATTTCCCCGATTATAGGTGTCATTGAGAGTCTTTGCCTTATCATTGTTGTTGAGGAGTTTTTCTATTCCCTTGAGAGAGTATGGACTTTTTTTATTGATTTTCCCATCTCAAGTGTTGAATTGTGTATTAAGGAAGTTGAGCGGTGTGAGTCTCTTACTTATCTTATGGTGGCTGAAACATTTTATAACATGAAGTGCTTTGCTATTCAAGCTTTGAGCACGTTTCTTTCTTCTTATTTCTCCATTTTCGCCTTGACAACTATTGAAAATTTCTTTTCTGATGTTTCTTTATTTGATTTTTCTTCTTCCACAATGTTTTTACTTCAATTTTCTCACTTTCTCCTCTTGCCTTGACATTTCAAACTTTTTTTTCTTTGGAGGAGAGGGTAGAGGGGACGAATGAGAGTCCAACCCTAATGATGGAGTGAGAATAAGTGGATACGATAGTGGAGCGATAACGAACAATATGGATTATGGAGTGAAGACAAGCATAGCAAGTTTGAATGGAACATCCGGCCCCAATGTAGTGAAGCTGAACGATGTAGTAGTGGAGTGAGGTCGAACATAAATGGCGAAGTGAGCACAAGTGCAACGAGTTGAACGAAGCCGTGCTTCAAAATTTTTATTCCTTCGCAAAAGGGATAAGGAAATGTGGAGGACGAATGAAGTGAGTCTAACCTCCCAGTGTTGATGCTAAATGAAGGACAAAGGTCATGAGTCCAAATTAATATGTGTCTTAAATATTAACCAAAGGGAAGATGTAGAGGTAAGTTATGTTGATCATCATAAGTTTGAGTTAACAATGGTTCTTAGAGGATGGCCAACGGGTAGACTTAGAGATAGAATGTATCATTTGTTACAATTGGCATTTTATGGACTACAATGACTCTCGAAGTCCCTTGCTTTAATTCAAAGTTATGGCTTCAAGGTTGGTTTGAACATTTGACAGTTGCACATGAAGTACAATTGCTTCATCAAGGTTTCGTAATTGATTAATGTTTATGCCATGGCTTTAAGTTTGTTTTTTTATCACAATTGTCAACAACTACATTGGTGGTTTATTAAGAGCTTTAAGTTTTGTGACAATTTATAATCACCCAACTGAAGCTCTAAATGTTTAACCAGATTTACAATATTAAACTTTTCCTTCTCCCCAAGGGAGGATGATGTAAATATGTAAATACATGTATATATATACGACATATGTACATGGTATTACCCTGTTAAGTATATATTAATTTTAGTAATATAACATATGGATAGTCCGATTGCAACTGAATTTAGTCCATCCATTATTGTATATGATAAGGTCTAAACCCCAATTAATATACCTATCTCAACCATAATATATTAATCTGCTTAATTTATACCCTAGCCTTAATTGATTCATAATGAGTAAATATGTATAAGTTTTAAATTTCTTTAAAGACGAATGGGATGCCATAACAGGTATAAAGCTCATGTAAGTTCAGAAAGTTTCAGTTATATATAATTAAATTGTAAAATTTCATTTATTATTAATATAATTATAATTCCTTTGTACGCATGTATAAATATCTATATACAAAATCTCTTCATCATATGGTGTACTTTACTTCTACAATACATTTATAAAAATAATAATGTTTATATTCTTTAATATATGTGTGTGTGTGCACGTGTGTGTATATATATGTATGTATGTATATTTTGGTTAGCTAATACATGTACATATCGTATTTTCTTTCCAAATCTTTCTTCACTAAACATGAGTTCAACATAGAACAATTGCTTAAAGAATATATTATTTATATAATTATATAAAGTTTTCATTTATTTAAATTTAAAAAACATTCAAAGTTCTATTAATAAAAATAGGGGAAATTAATAGTATTTGACAAAATAAGACATAAAATTGAAAAAAAAATCTCAAATATGAAAAAATAAATAAATTTATAATGCACATAAAGGAATTTAAGATTTATATGCACTACTATCACGTTATATAAAAGAAATAAAGGGATATAAAATTAGGAGGACACATAAATTATGTGAATAATTAACGGCAAAGAGCAGTTGTGAAAAGACTGGTAATATTGAGGAAAATTCGGCAACTGGAGATCTCTAACAGAGTTGAAAGAAACTGGGAAGGGGGAACTGTTAAACGTGCTAAACAAGTATATGTGTGTGTGTGTTTCTATATGTATATGTATGTATCTATATATAAAACAAAGGAACACATTGGACCGTTGTGATCTTATAACACAAAAATATTTAAATCGATTAAATAATTTAAACTAATACATGCCTATTTATGTGCCTTAATCAATATCCATGCTTAACAAGTGTCAAACCATGTTCATCTTGCTTAAGGTAATTAATAGGTGTAGATTCTTAATATTAAAAACCACAACATCAGAAAATATATCTATGTGTGTGTGTGTGTGGATATAATTCGTTTCCAGTAAATTTTTTTTTATTATTTATAATCATTATATTGCGCTTAAAATCTTTCACTTTCGATTTGATATAAAACTGAGAATACCACTATAATTGGCTTCATATATAATATTTCATATTTAATTTCATTCAGATAAATATATAATTAAAAATAATATATTATCAAGTTACAAGAAAAGCTTGGCATTTGTAAACGATTCAATTAATAGAAGGTGAATATAATAGGTCAGACTTAGTACTAAACACGGTAAAACCGGAAGCTATAGGTATTCGTTTGTCAAATAGCTAAGTACATTTATAATGTTAATTATTAAATCATAGTTACCAATATGTACACACATACATGCCTAAGCACAATATATATAATGTATCTGTATATATACACATTTGCACACGTGAAAATCAAAAGTGATATAAGCATGAATACAGACACATATTTATTATAGGTATATTTTTAAAACGATTATAAATGTTGATGATAAATATAATTGACCATTAAATAACCAGCTTTTTAAGACTTCTCGATTATTTTATAAAATATATATATTGAATTATTTTAAACTCATCTATCCTTTGCATCCCTCTTTTTAATTGTTTTTTAGACTCTTATTATAATTATACTATTTAACATTCATTTAATATTTACAAACAGGTATCTAAATCATATAGCATATAATCATGGATTAAGAATTAAAATCTAAATCATAAAGTTATGTGTAATTTCCATAATATATTCACCGTTTATATAGACTATAAGCATATAGTAATTCACTGTGTATCATAATTCATTATATAGATTATTATGCATATCAATTCTAATAGGTGTACTTATAATTTAAACATCTGTGTTATATATATATAATATAATATATATATGAACTTATATGTCCCTATAGATATATTACCATGATTTATGTATGAATATACAAATACAACTAGCATACAAATCGTATGTGCAAAATATATTATACATGTGGGCCTCCCTTACAAGTCATATTCCAGCCTGTGTTAAAAGTTCAATAATACATATGGATGTATATAAGATGTACGATATAAAGTAACAAACATATAAAATCTTTTCTCTCTCTTACACACACACACACACCGGAGAATGTTGAAGGAGTTGGTTACATTTTTGGATTGTGTATTCAAAAACAAGGCTTGATGATTAAACTCAGTTAAAAAGGTCATTATTTCCTCTTCCGAGTAACTAATTTCTTTTTTTCACTCTTAAATATAATTTATTAAAATTTAATTAAAATATAACTACGTTATTTTAAATTTAACTTTAATGAAACGTTACTTCTTATGTTTTATTAAATTAACTTTATAAAAAACATTTTTATAAAAACTTATAAATTAATTAAATATACTACATTTTTTTTCTATAAATTGTATGTATGTATTTAAAACTCAAGCAAATATATAGTTTACATATCCTATTTGCCACACGTGCACACACATGATAACAATAGGCATGAAATTTAAACTACTATATATATAATATATATATATAGACCACACACACACACACACACACATCTATTACATTATAATTTTATATTCATGAGTGAAATATATGTAGTCTAGGTACTTCTACATTCTGCTATTATATCTAGTGTGTGTAGTTTTGTTTAAGTCTACACACACAGGCTTACAATATATTTTACATATGTAAAAGACATTAACTGTACACCTATAAATATATATAACCTCTCTCTCTCACATACACCACACACTGTAGATCTCTGGCAGTTGGTTATATTCTTAAGGGTCATTATTTTATATCTGAAATCGGAAATAATGGTCTAGCAAAGATACAGTATATGCCCTTGTAATATTTATAAAACTTACTATATATGTCCCGTATTAATACATATATGAATAAAGTTAATAAAATTTTAGAAATTAATAAAATAAACTATAATAAATTTAAACTTTATCTAACATATAAATCAGATTGTGTGTAATTTATTAAAAAATTATTGTTTTAAAATAATATATAATAAAATTATAACAACATATTATTCAATTTAATATTTTGATATCAAACATTGGTGCGTGGATAACATTATAACATTTGAATTTGCAGTAGCACACTATCTAAGCAGTAGAGATTTGCAAGGCGTCGGAAACGGCTCGGGAAAGTGCACGGTGGAGTCGATGCAGGACATCCGTCTTGATATCCGGAGGCAGGTTCGGTATCTTCCAGAAGCCATTCAACTCCATGCCACAGTCTTTGATTCGGATGTATACCCGTGATGCTCGTTGAGGATGTGGATGACCTGGTAGCACTGATAACAGCACGGTCGTGCCGTCCCCAGGCATTGCAGCGACTTGTCCCACGGCGAACTATGCCTTCCACAACTGCCATCTCCACATGGAGATAAGCCATAGGCACGGAAATCCATATACAGATCTTCAGTGTCAAAGTCCAGCTTGTTCAGCTCATAACATAATGGTGGATCGAACGCTGTAAGAACCTGGATGGACCACGCTGTAAAATCTTTGAGAAGTCTTCGTTGCCATGGCAGTGGCAGTCATCTATGAAACTCACATTTACATCTCCCAGGTTCCAAGCTGCCACCGTCTGCACACCCCGCTCGTAACTAGCAACCTTGCTCTCCCTACCCTTGCGCAGGTTGCCTCTGGCAGCCACCTCTAGCAAGGTGCTCTCCAATTGGGCCTCATTTAACAAGGGCATGCCATCGGGCCAGGTCAGGTTCTGCAAGATCCTGAGGCAATACTTAATCATCTCTTCCGGATGAGATCCGAATTACCGCTCCCGGCAAGACCCAGCAGCTCCTTAACGTACTCCATATGCTCTGTGTCAGCTATCGGCCAATGGTGAGTGTCCGACTAACCTCACTCAGTTCACCGCAATCTGCTCGTACCTGTAGGTTGGCGCTATGCGAGCTAAGCCAGTGCAAGTGTCCAGGGCAGAAGGTACTCCTCAATCACCACACGGTCTTGCCCTCTCTGAAAGGCTTTAAAATGTCCTCTCCAAAGTCCTCCAGAACACCACATACAGAGCTCCTATTGTAGAACCTCCTCTCAAGGATTTTGTCTTGCTCTACTCCTCGGTCCTATAGGTCTTCTCCTGAACATCACACATAGCTCTCCTAAATCTCTCCTCCTCTGCCTTGCTTTTAAACTTGGCCCGAAAGTAATTCAATTATCATCGTCCTCATCGTCTTCATCTGCCATTTCCTGCTCTCCTTCTGTCTCACCTGTTTCATCACCATTCTCATCCATCCTTTGCTTACGTTCTCTGTCACTGTCTTCACTTAAATTATCATTCTCATCTGCCATTCCTGCTCTCCTCCTTCTGTCTCACCTGTTTCATGACCCTTCTCATCCATCCTTTGCATACGTTTTCTGTCGCTGTCTTCACTTAAATTATCGTACTCACCTGTATCACCTGTTTCATGACCCTTCTCATCCATCCTTTGCATACGTTTTCTGTCGCTGTCTTCACTTAAATTATCGTACTCACCTGTTTCATGACGCTCAATGTCTTCTTTCTGTTCTCCTTTAGAGTTACGGATGTCTTCTTTCTCAATGTCTTCTTTCTTTCTCCTTTAGTGTTACGGATGTCTTCTTTCTCAATTGCCAAAATTTCCTCAATATTACCTGTCTTTTCTCGATTCTCATCCATCCTTTGCCTCCTACACGCTCCGTGTTCCTCGTTAGAGACATGAGCTCTCTGCCGCTTCATTCTCGTATCGTAACCCTAATTTATGTGGCCTCCCGATTATATATCCTTTTGTATCTAAAGGTATTTTCTTGAAGACTTAAAAAGGTTTATTCCGATCGTTATAAGTAAATAAGTAATTAAATTTATTTAAATTTAAATTCCTTTATTAGAATAATAAAAACTATATAACAGGCTAATTTTAATTTATTAATTAATAAATAGTCGACCAGTTATTATAGTTTATTTTAAATTTTTTTTTGTTAACCCAATTACCCTTAACCTATTTATTATTTAATTATTTAATGAGTTTATTTTTAAGTTATACATTTAACCCAATTCTTATTCTTAACATAGTGAATTTATCTTTAATCTTGTGCTTAATAACCTTTAATATAATTATTATTCTTGAGTTATTACTAATTTAGATCCTTAACCCAATTCTTACGAGGGTAGCAAAGTTTAAGATAATTGTTATAGTTTTGACTTTATTACTTTATTTTTTACTATGGAGTTACCTAGTGTACTTTGTGTTGGACATTGATGTAATGAAAAAAAAACAGCTCCACTTAATAAACTTGAGGTCTTTAGGGATTGGTTTAATTGATTGTTATTAAATACATAAAAAACAAACTTTAAGTGAAAATGAAACTTATCGTCCAAAATCCTCTTTTTATTATTTACAGATGTAATTAGGTTTGTGGGTGTGTTGGTTTGTTGGGTTTAGGGTTATGTTAAATTAAGTTATTAAACCTCATTAACACTAGGAGCTTGGACTAGCATTCCATGCCAACCCACTCATGCAAGTAAGGAGGGGGGGCTCCATAACGTATATAGGATAGGGTGTATGTAAAAGAGTTATTGAGTTTATGAATAAGTTCGTTATTTTTTTATCGGTGCAAGCTTTAGCTTATGTCACAACTGATATTGTGCTGCCCTAACTTCCAATTGGTAGGGGTACATCACACCCTAAGGTTAGCCTACCCTTGTTATTGATGAATCCACACATGGGAGGTCCTATTGAAATACACGTTTCAATAGTCAAATGTTGAGACTTGTCTCCAACTTTTTCTTCCATATTAAGTTAAGAGCACCACTATCAATTGTGAGTGTGTCATCTTAGCTAACAGGTTCTCTTTATTATGTTCCTGAAGGTTCACAAAGAGAGATTTTAAGGTTAATATCTACGAGCCACATTTGTGACACTAAATGTAGTTTTTGAATATGGGGTTATGACGAGATAGCCCATGTCTTGAGAAACAGTCACATCAACATGTGGTATTGGGTTAGACAATGCCTAGGGCACAACCTTAGGAGGGTTTTGATGCTAAAGGGTTGGATACTCTAGCAAGCAAGTGTGTTTATGCTCATATTAGGGTGTTAAGCCTTGGGCATCCGCATGAGGAAGGTTAGGTCTTGTAACCAAGTGTGCTACACTTGGCTAGGGGTGTTCTCTTTGTGGGTCTATGAACATGTCTAGGAGTTGAGTAACTTAAGCTCATTAACATAAGCCCTTTCATGAGGCACTTACGTGGTCATGTGTTTGAACCTAGCCTTAGGAAGTTTACTTAACAGAACACTCATGTCCTCACTAAGTACTAACTCTAGGTCTAGGGTATGACTTGGCCACTTTAACCCTTTAAGGGTTAGTCGTGGGTTAGAATACCCTTTGTGGGGTTGTAATCAGGATGAGGGTGATTCTTCAACATGTAAATGACAATGCCTTAGCTTTGTCATAGGAATATAGTGAAACACTTCTCCTTGGTGAGGTTAGGGCATAAGCATGTTTAGGTCTCTTGAGACATAATCCTAAAGTTTACATGTGTTATCTTTTGAGGTTTGAGGGATAGTCATTTTAAGGGACTTAGGGTAGAACCATAAGTCTTGTGCCTATTTGGGCATTTGAATTAGACTCTCGGAATTATTTTAGAATTCACATAGGGTGTTGATGGTAAATGACCGCTTGACAGCTACATATTGCCATATGTTGGCTCTTTGGGTTAAAATTCTGACAATGGTATGTAGAACTATTTAAAGTTGTAGTGTGTTTTAATGTTTAACTAGTTCTAAATTCTCAAAGTACTTTATCACTTTCAACTAACACATTTAAATTTTACAAGGTTTTAAATTTTACAAGGAGAGTTGGTCATGAAATATATAATTCTTTAAAAAGTACTTGCTTGGTAAGTAGGTGTGGGTTATGGACTATAATGTTAAAAATAACACTTAAAAAACAATTTTCCGTATTACATATCATGTTACTTTATCTTATGTTTGTCCATGTTACGTTGGTGTGGGTTATGGACTATAATGTTAAAAATAACACTTAAAGAACAATTTTCCGTATTACATATCATGTTACTTTATCTTATGTTTGTCCATGTTACGTTACTGTAATAACACTTAAAGAACAATTTTCCGTAGTTTGTCCATGTTACGTTACTGTAATAACACTTAAAGAACAATTTTCCGTATTACATATCATGTTACTTTATCTTATGTTTGTCCATGTTACGTTACTGTAATAACACTTAAAGAACAATTTTCCGTAGTTTGTCCATGTTACGTTACTGTAATAACACTTAAAGAACAATTTTCCGTTACATTATCATGTTACTTTATCTTATGTTTGTCCATGTTACGTTACTGTAATAACACTTAAAGAACAATTTTCCGTAGTTTGTCCATGTTACGTTACTGTAATAACACTTAAAGAACAATTTTCCGTATTACATATCATGTTACTTATCTTATGTTTGTCCATGTTACGTTACTGTAAGGATTAACAGTCATTTTTTGACTTTCACAGGACTTGAACCCGAGACCTTTTGGCTAACACACAATGTGTTAACCAACTGGTCCGTATGATCCTGGATGCTGAACTACACCATCAGCAAGGCGTTCATACGCATGTTCCAGACCAGTGTGGACCACACATTCCAGACCAGTTGTGGATCACACATTCCAGACCAGTTGTGGACCATACAATCCTCAGGACCTCAGATATATAAACAGGGTTCCAGTTCCAGGTTTCTCAGAATCATTCAACACCAGTCTTCGGCCTTGTGTTTCATTTTGTATTCATTTCTTTCTTGAATACAATCTCCTCCTTTCAAGGTTCCACCCTTGTTCTAAAGGTTTCGCCCTTTGCACAAGGTCGTGACAGTTTGAATGATTCTGGTAGTGACAAGCTTCTGTTTCCGCTTGTCATCGATCCCATTTTCTTTTTCTTTTCTCTTTTCAATTTTCTTTTCGATTTTTCTTTTCTTTTCTTTTCTGATTTTCTTCTCTTTTTCTTTTTGATTTTTCTTCTTCGACTCATCATGTCCGAGCATGCTCTTCATGAGCAAGTTGCTGCCCTCCAGCAGCAGCTCAAACAACTACACCTGGAGAATGATCAGCTCCGACAGCGTGCGAATTCTCCAGAGCCAAAGATCAGCATGCCCGAAAAGTTCGATGGTACCCGATCGAAGTTCCGAGGTTTTCTCAATCAAGTTCGTCTGCGGATCGTGATGCAGCCGAGGCGCTACAGCACAGAACCCATTAAGGTTGGATTGATCGGGTCGCTGCTTTCTGGTTCTGCTCTTTCATGGTTCTCAGCCTTGCTGGAGAACAATGATCCGATCCTTGGGAATTTTGACGAGTTTGTGGAACGGTTCACGGCGATGTTCAGTGACGTGGATCGTGAGAGTGCTGCCATCACCAAACTCCGTCAGCTTCACCAAGGGGGTATGTCGGTAGCAGAGTACGCATCGAAGTTTCAACTTCTTGCTTGTGATGTCACATGGGGAGATCGTGCTCTCAAGGAGGTTTTCCGGTCGGGGTTGCAGGACGAGGTCAAAGACATGTTGCTGAATTTTGCGGTTCCGGAAACCCTCACCAGCATGATCGAGTTGGCAATTCGTTGTGACAACCGGTTGATCGAGCGGAAACAAGAACGTCGGCATCCTTCTTTCTTCTTGGTGCCGTCTTCTTCCATTTCTGCAGTCCCTGTTCCCTCATCTGCTGATTCATCATCTTCCTCAGTAGAACCATCCCCGATGGAATTAGGGCGATCACGCCGAGGCAAGCTTTTGCCAACCGAACGTCAGAAGCGGATTCAGTACAAGCTTTGTTTGTACTGTGGGGACCCGTACCACAAGTTGGAGAATTGTCATCGACGTCCAAAACAAGCTCGTGAAGTGGCCCTTGCTGTGCTGCCGGGAAACGAGAAGATCCAGCCCGAATAGGAGCCGTCCGGCTGGATTGCCGTGGAACAACTCATGTTCCTCAAGGCTCTTCACTCATAACATCTTCCCTTCCTCATCTTGGATCCATTCCATCCACGAAGGTGTGCAAGCCGTTCCATGTTCCGGTGCAGCTGAAGACACCAGAGGTGGAGTTCTCTGGTAAAGCTTTGGTGGATAGCGGAGCGAACGCAAATTTCATCGACAAGAATTTTGCTGTCAGGCACGGGATCCGTCTACATCCTTTGAAGACTCCTGGTTCTGTACGGGTCGTTGATGGACGAGATATCAAATCTGGAGCGGTAATAAATGACACGGAGTTCGTTGAGGTCGTTGCTTGCGGTGCTGTGTGCAACATCTCCTTCAGTGTTGTTTCTATTCCAGACTCTACGATTATCCTTGGTTTGCCGTGGATCGAGTTGGTGGATCCTGGTTGGAGAGAACGTTTCATGAACAGTTTCCCAGCTGTTTCAACTCCAGCCACACTCTTTGATTCCGATCCTGTTCCAGTTCCTCCTCCACTTCGAGTCTCGCATATCACCTTGAAGCAGTTCAAGAAAGATAGCCGACATGACCCAGCATCCGTGTTCGCGATCAAAGTCTATCCCTGCTCTGCTAAGGATTTCTGTTCCTCCTGCCTTACCAAAGCAGTATGCCGATTTCGCAGACGTCTTCGACAAAAAGAAAGCTTCTGCCTTGCCACCGCACCGTGAGTACGACTGTCCTATCGATCTCGTTGAGGGTAAGCAGCCGTCCTCCGGTCCCATTTACGGTCTCTCACCAACAGAGTTGGAGACATTGAGGAAATACATTGAGGAGAATCTTGTCACCGGATTTATCCGTCATTCGCGATCACCGGCTGGTGCTCCAGTATTCTTTGTTTCCAAGAAGGATGGAAGTCTCCGGCTCGTGGTGGACTACCGAGATCTGAATAAGGTCACCATTCCAAACAAGTATCCTCTCCCGCTCGTCTCCGACATGCTCGAACGTCTTTCTGGTGCCCGTACTTCACAAAGATCGATTTAAGAGGAGCGTACAATCTCATCCGAATTCGAGAAGGGGACGAGTGGAAAACAGCTTTCCGTACACGCTACGGACATTTCGAGTACGTAGTAATGCCGTTCGGCCTGACAAATGCACCTGCTGTGTTCCAGCACATGGCTAACGATATTTTCCGGGACTTCTTGGATTTGTTTGTCATCATGTACCTAGACGACATCCTGATATTTTCCAAGACTCGAGAAGAACACGAACGGCATGTACGGTTAGTCTTGGAGAGGCTCCGGAAGCACCACTTGTTTGCCAAGTTGGAGAAGTGCTCTTTCAGTCAGCAGTCTGTCGAGTTCCTGGGGTACATCATTTCAGCTGAAGGTGTTCACATGGATCCTGCAAAAGTCCGGACTGTATTGGAGTGGGAGAGACCATCAAATGTTCGTGATGTTCGATGTTTCCTCGGGTTTGCGAACTTCTATCGACGTTTCGTTCGGGATTTCTCCAAGATTGCATTGCCATTGACGAAGTTGACTGGCAAGGATGTTCCATTTGTCTGGTCCTCTGAGGCTGAGGAGGCGTTCGAGTTCCTAAAGAAGGCGTTCACCTCGGCACCTGTTCTTATCCATCCTGACCCTGCGAAGCCATATTTCGTGGAAGCTGATGCCTCTGACTTCGCCATTGGTGGAGTGTTGTCCCAGGAAGGTCCAGATCATCTTCTCCATCCCATTGCTTTCCATTCCCGCAAGTTCACTGCACCTGAGATCAACTACGATGTCTACAACAAGGAGCTGCTGGCGATCGTCGATGCCTTTGAGGAGTGGCGCAGATTCCTTGAAGGTTCCCCGCATGTGGTTAAGGTGTATTGTGATCACAAGAACCTCCAGTACTGGGCAACAGCACGAGTTCTCAATCGACGTCAGGCGCGATGGGCACAGTCTTTGTCCCGGTTCCGATACGAGATTATTCATCGTCCCGGTCGTCTAAATGGCAAAGCAGATGCCTTATCTCGTCGCAGTTACCTAGCTCCAGTACCAGGTGAAATCCGATTTGATCAACAAGAACAAGTCATCTGAGCTCCGACCAGTTGTTGGTGAACGCGCTTTCCCGTTCTTCTGCTCCAGTTGACACTTCGTTTTTGGATCTAATCCGAGAAAATCTCCCTCAAGACGAGTTTGCTCGTGATGTCCTTGCACATGTTCGACGAGTTCAGCCATTGTCTTCAGGGTCACAACTACGAGATTATGCTGCTTTCCATCTTCATAATGGGTTGCTGTACCACCACATCCAAATCTATGTTCCGGACGGAGAACTGAGGTTGCGAGCTGTCCAACACTGCCATGACAACACAGCTGCAGGACATTTTGGCATTCGAAAGACGATCGAGCTGGTACAACGGGTGTTCTGGTGGCCTCGGCTTCGCGTGTATGTTGAGAGATTTGTGCGATCTTGTGACACGTGCCAGCGTACAAAGCTTCCTCGTCATCGACCGGTTGGACTACTACAGCCTCTTCCTATTGCTCAGCGGCCATGGTCATCCATCACCATGGATTTCCTCACGGATTTACCGCCTTCTAGAGGGTTTGATGCTGTCCTAGTCATTGTTGATCGGTTCTCTAAGATGGCGCACTTTGTTCCCTGCAACAAGACATGTTCGGGTCCTGATGCTGCAGATCTGGTGTACCGGGAGGTGTTCCGCCTTTGGTCTTCCTGATGAACTTGTCACTGATCGAGGTCCCCAGTTCACTTCGGCATTCTGGCGGAGATTCCTAGATCGGCTACGTATCAGGGAAGCTGTCTACTGCACATCATCCTGAAACAGATGGACAATCGGAGCGCACAATTCAGACTCTGGAACAATATCTCCGGTGTTTCATTTCTCATCTGCAAGATGATTGGGTCGATCTCCTTCCTGCTGCCGAGTTCGCGTACAACAACACGGCACACTCATCCATAGGTGTGTCGCCATTTTTCACGTTCTCTGGTGTTCATCCTCGCTGGTCCTACAGCTTGCCCGTGGTTCCTGGCCTCACCACTGCTGCCGATGATCGTGTTGAGCATCTCCGACAGGTCCATGAGAAGTGCAGCATCATCTTCAACGCTCGGGATTTGCAACAACAAGCTGCTAATCGTTCCCGTTCCTCTCCTCCAGCATTCACAATTGGTGACCAAGTGTGGCTCTCGGCGTCATTGGCCAACCACACGTCCCTGTGACAAGCTGGACTATCAACGCTTGGGGCCATTTGCATCATCGACAAACTCCGAGCTTCCGCCAACCATCTGGATCCATCCCATGTTCCATGTTTCTTTGTTGGAGCCTTATCATGCCAACCACACGTCCCTGTGACAAGCTGGACTATCAACGCTTGGGACCATTTCGCATCATCGACAAACTCGAGCTTCTGCCAACCATCTGGATCCATCCCATGTTCCATGTTTGTTTGTTGGAGCCTTATCATGCTCCTTCTGAACCTGGCTTCTCTGGCGTCATTGGCCAACCACACGTCCCTGTGACAAGCTGGAATATCAACGCTTGGGACCATTTTGCATCATCGACAAACTCCGAGCTTCCGCCAACCATCTGGATCCATCCCATGTTCCATGTTTCTTTGTTGGAGCCTTATCTTTTGCCGAAGCCTTATCATGCTCCGGCAAAAGATAAGGCTCCAACAAAGAAACATGGAACATGGGATGGATCCAGATGGTCCCAAGCGTTGATAGTCCAGCTTGTCACAGGGACGTGTGGTTGGCCAATGACGCCAGAGAAGCCACACTTGGTCACCAATTGTGAATGCCGGTTCAGAAGGAGTATGATAAGGCTCCAACAAAGAAACATGGAACATGGGATGGATCCAGATGGTCGACAAAAAAGAAGTCGGCCAGGTTCAGAAGGAGCATGATAAGGCTCCAACAAAAAAACATGGAACATGGGATGGATCCAGATGGTTGGCAGAAGCCTTATCATGCTCCTTCTGGCGTCATTGGCCAACCACACGTCCCTGTGACAAGCTGGACTATCAACGCTTGGGACCATCTGGATCCATCCCATGTTCCATGTTTCTTTGTTGGATCCATCCCATGTTCCATGTTTCTTTGTTGGAGCCTTATCTTGGGACCATCTGGATCCATCCCATGTTCCATGTTTCTTTGTTGGAGCCTTATCTTTTGCCGAAGCCTTATCATGCTCCTTCTGAACCTGGCCGACTTCTTTTTTAAGATAAGGATCATGGATCATTTTTTGCCTTTCACAGGACTTGAACCCGAGACCTTTTGGCTAACACACACATGTGTTAACCAACTGGTCCGTATGATCCTGGATGTTGAACTACACCATCAGCAAGGCGTATACGCATGTTCCAGACCAGTGTGGACCACACATTCCATGAACCTGGCCGACTTCTTTATGATATGGAACATGTGATATTTTAAGTATATACATTAAAAAAATAAAATTCTTTAAGGTGTACGACATTAGAATAATACATGATTTAGAAACATGGTAGTATATATTAAGTTTTGACTTAGGTCAAGATTCAATATCAATTTCGGCAAGTGTTCAATGAAGAAAGACTTATATTTAAATGTGCATCTTTGACTTCGGAAAAAGGGGCATATTCAAACATAAGAATGAATATTACATTCTAATCTAAAGTGCAAAATGAGTTTTCACTAGTGATATATGCCGTAGTAAAAAAAATGCTATGGATTAATAATTAAACTAGATTAGTAATTACTAAACTAGTAATTAGATTAATAATTAAACATTTCCGTAGCATTTTTCGATTACAAATTTAATCACTGGTTTTCACTATAGTGCATGTCTTCGAGACTTAAGAAACAAACTATAGTGTTGGACTGTTAATACAATAAAAAGTTGGGTATTAATATATAATGAATACATTAATCAGATTGTTCAAAGTTGACAATGTAATTTAATATTGTTTAATGTTCACAATATTTTGATAACACTAATTACAAGTAACATTAAGTGAACCAATTTATTAATTCAAATATTTTGATTTGGATACATATAAAATGAAACCTTAATTAGTTGTAAGTATGCATTATGTGTTCAAGTTAGTTAGTTAAACTAACTCTATTATAGAATTGTCTCATATGGGAACATGAGGAGATGGGATGATATCATATGGCAGTATATGGATTTAATATTGCATTCTATCAGGTGTAATTTTAGGGTAGATAATATCATAAATGGAAGTATTTCAATGTCATTTACCATAAATGGAAGTGTTTGAAATATACATTTATATTTCCATTTATTAAATATAAGAGAATTTACATAGTGAAGGCGTTTGGTACATACTTGTGCATTTGATTACTAACTCTTTAAATTTGAAATTTGTACTGTTGTTTATAATATGAAGGTTGATTAATTAGAGTTTTTGATAAGGGTGATTCCTTGATTAACAAGAGCATAAAATTGGCAGTCTTCATTATGCTTATCAATTTAATAAAAAACTTGCTAAGGTTGATGTCACAACTCGATACAGGATGTAGGATTCCGGATATAGGATACAAGATGCAGGATACGAGTTACAGGATATGCCTACAGGATATACCTACAGGATATTCCTATAAGATATGTTATAGGATATGCCTAGAGGATAAGGGTCACTATTTTTAGCTCATGACTAGATTATATTCATGACCAGATTAGCTTAGAGTTGTGAGCATAAAAGCTCCGACCTAATTGTTGTACAATTAGTTACTATTAACACCAGTCATTCTACAATCATTCTTATTTTTGTCTTGTTTGTATTTTGCTCCTTGCCTCCTGTTCTCGTCTTGCATTTAATTCCTATCCTGCTCTTGTCTTGCTCTCATATCCTGTCCTGTTCCTGTCTTGCTCCTGGATCCTGTCCTGTTCTTGTCTCGCTCCTGGATCCTGTCCTACTCTTGATTCTTAAGTTCCCAATTCCTGTCCTACTCCCTGTTTTGCTATTCTGCTCCGGTTCCTATCCAGCTCCTTATCTTGCTATCCTGCTCCTTGTCCTGCTATCTTGTTTCGGTTCCTATCTAGCTTCTCGTCCTGTTATCCTGCTCCTTGTCTTACTATCTGCTCTAGTTCCTATCCAGCTCCTTGTCCTGCTATCCTGCTCTATTTCCTATCCTGTTCCTTGTCCTGCTATCCTGCTCTGGTTCCTATCCTGCTCCTTGTCCTAGTTCCTATCCTACTCCTGAGTTCCTAGTTCCTATCCTGCTCTGGTTCCTATCTTGCTCCTTGTCCTGCTATCCTGCTTCAATTCCTATCTTACTCCTGAATTCCTAATTCCTATCCTACTCCTTATTTTGCTCATGAGTTCCAAGTTCTTATCCTGCTCCCTGTTCTACTCCTGAGTCAAGCCTCCTTGTTCTCGAAATCCTGCTCTATTCCTGGTTCCTGGATCGTGGCTTGACAGTTGATAGTTATGTAAAGAAATGAGAGGTTTTTGTGCATGTGCCTCGTCAAAGAGTTGATATCCTAATGGTATTTTAAAAGTTAATTTTGGTTTTTAATATTTCATTTTGGAGTCAAATATGAGTGTTTATTTACTAGGTAGTAGGGCTGCCAATGGGGTGGGTCAGCCCATGGGTCGACCGACATGACCTATCGTGGGCTGGGTCAAAGCCAAAGTTTTCTGACCCATGGGTTGGGTTGGGCTGATTGTCCTAACCCGTTTAATAAATGGGCTGGGTCGAAGGCCACACATGTGCACCCGACTCGGCCCAATGACCTGTTTACTTAAGATTAAAATAAGTGTGGTGACCTAAAAAACATGGACAATGTGACACCATGTATGACACCTTGATTTTTCTATCCCCAATCTAAAGCATAATCTACTTTTTTTATTCTTTTTTATATTCAAAAATACATAAAAATAGCCACCCGAACTAGTCTATGTTGTCTTATATTTGCAAATGGTCAAAAAAAAATAATGAATGGACTAGAGAAAAATGATAAGCCACATGGGGCATTGATCTAGATTTAATGGGTCGAGTTAGGCCAGGCCAAGGCTCGCAAGCAATGGGCCAGGTCGGGTTAGGGAGTATCAGGCTGGGTCGGGTTAGGGAGTATCAGGCTGGGTCGGGTCAGGGCCAGCACAAAGAACTATGGGTTGGGTCATGGGGCAAGCCTTGACCTGGCCTGACCCGCCCCATTGGCAGCCCTACTAGGCAGTACTAAGTGCAACCCGTTCTCGAGGTATGTTTAGAGGACGTACAGACTTGCTGGCATATACTCTTTTATGCCGTTAGTTTATCCACTGAAACCTGTACAATTTATTCTTTAACCATTCGAGTATATTTCTTGGAATATACTTAGGATCCTGGCTGGAATGTACGCTGGATCTTCTCGTGCTATTCTTTAATTATAAAGCTAAATTTTATTATCTATGTCTTTATATGCTCACACAGGTATATACATATGTTGTCTATTTCTCCTTGATGCATTCGTCCAGTGCGAGATATCTATAGAGAGTTCTCGGAAACCAGGTATGAGCCACTCTGTTCCAAGATATCTTAACGATTCTGTGCTCCCATTTCGGTCCATTTCGGTCCATTTCGGTGGGAATCTTTCACTTTAGCTGGAAAACGCAGTAAACGTCTAGGGTAGCGTCGGCGATCAGGGAGCAGTAACTCACACAACCGGGGAAACTTCGTGCAAAGTTCTGTTGTAGACACGCCAGCCTTGCCAGCAGCTGGAGGAGCTGGTTCTTCCCTGTCTGAAGTCTCATGTCCACGACGATTCCCCTCGTGTTCCCTATCTGGACGCAGTTCTTGTCGGTCGTTTGCGAGGCTCTTAAGAATTCTCTCGTTGTTGTCGTTATGCTCTCCAATGCCCCAGCGACCCGAAAGCTATTCGTGTTGTGGTTCACATTACCTAGCTGACAGAGTATCTTTGCACCTCTCATGCTTGCTTCTCCACGACGCCATGTGTGGTGCCGGCTTTCTTCAGTGTGTCCTCGAGAAAGCTCTTCTGTTGAACAAACTTAGACAGCGTGAGAGCACCGCCGAGCTGAGTTTGACTTGATCTTGTGGATGCTGTAGCTAGATGGAGGCCGTCGAACACGCTCCTTTTGAGACACCTGGAGTAGACGTCGTAGAAGAATTGCCTGACTATGTTCTGGTGAGTGTAGGTTTGGGACGGACCTTACCGCTGGCTGCATGCTGCTACTCTGCGGCTGAAAACGCAGGTTCCCTAAGAACCAGCCACTACTGTGGCCCAGACAAATGCCAACACGCCTACACCAGAATCGCCAGCCGTAGAGTGACTATTGTCAGTGGTGCAAGTTCCTGATCATCATCTGTATCAGCCATTATGAAAACAGCTAAGTGTGTGTGCGTATGTGTACATATATATGTATATAAACAATGGGTGTATATATATATATAAATTCTGCTTGAAGGTGCTAGTTACATGTTTTGGTTAAGCACCCGGAGATAATTAATATATACACCTCTGTGTGTATAAAACGTAATTTGCGTGGACATTATTCTTAAAGGCGAGGTGTAAATGGTTAAATATGTGTTGTAAGATATGCAATGTACGCACGCACGAGCTCTCTCTCATTATATTAGTTAAGCTAAACATAATCTTTCAGGGAGAAAGAGTGCCAGCCATTTGTATTATTAGGTTATTTTAAGCTGTTCTCTATTAAATAGAAGAGAGAGAGAGAGAGAGAGCATACTAAAGGGAATATGAAGATTTTCTGCTAGGCATGGGAAAATCGCTTTCAGAATTACAGAAACGATATATTTTGTTGCACCTAACCACTAATTTTTTATACAGTTTAATCATACACACCGCCTTCTTTTCTTAAGCGTTCACTTGCTCATGACACACTTTACTTAACAATAATTAATCACAGATTAATGGACTGACTATTAAACTCAGGGTTTTCAAAGTTGACTCTTTCTTCCTCGAGCAACATGTGTCTTCTAATTGAAGTGTGTAAGGCCTCCAAACGATGGGAGCAACCAGCGCGATGTCCACATCACCTTAATGAGGTTTGTGTGTGTGAGTGCGCGCGTGTGTTTCTGTAAACGTTATGTTATTAAGTCAACTAAAGTATCTTTCAAATAGATACAGTGACGTAAACTACGCTCCGTTTGAAATAAAATCTCTCATCACAATATTAACGATGTTATTATTATTAATATCACATATAAGTTTATAAATTTAATATATTTTTAATTTTAACATATGAATTATGGGATCTCATTATTGATTTTAAACATAAAACTAAAATGTTTAAAATATAAAAATTTTAGATTTAATTTTACTGATTTCTAATATAAATATAATGTTTAAACTAAATTATAATATATAATTTAAAAATAGAAAGATTCTGAGATGGCACGTGTAATTAGGGCTGGTCTTAGGGTTTAGGGTTTAGGGTTTATGAAGAAGAGCGGCATTCTGGAGGAGGGGAGCTCGATCTCTGCGCATTGCCACACGGAGAACGGAAATCCCGGCCAGGCCACCGTGAAGACGGTTCTGTCGATGCAATGGTCAACCTATTTGAAACAAAACGTCTCACCTCAGAGATGGAGTCCGAGCTGTGTCGGAGCTCGGTGTGTTGTCCTCCTTGGGTTCCAGCAAGCTCACGCCCGCCACAGAGTTTTAAATGCCGACTTCTGCACGGCCGAATTATCAGCATGATACAGTCTTCTCCATGCAATGTTGTGCGTGTGTATCTTATCATGGACTATATACAGGTATACTATGGTGATATATCAGAGTGCACTAATATACAGTGTTTTCGTTCACACATACTAGGTTATTATTTACATGAATATACAGTGTGTGTGTTAGATACAAATGAGGGCTTTTACATTAAAATGTCTGTTTATACATTTATGGGTGGCCATGTATCGCATGTATACTACTACTGGATATGTGTGTATATGCAGATAGATGCATGCATGTATGTATGTCTGTCTTTGTGAAGGGTTATATACATAATACATGCAGGGGGAGTGAGGGAAGATATGCATGTGTATGATATCTCCTTACATGGATATTGATGCACTATACATGGGTTGATAGATTGGTATACATGCTTGTATAGTTGTATGTATATGTGTGAATCAATATATATGAGACATGATGATTTAAACTACGATTTCACACGCATGCACACACACACACACACACACACACACACAGAGAGAGAGAGAGAGAGTACACAGGTAGATATGTTTGCATACGAGTGTGTATATGTGTGCTGTATGTGTGTATGTGTGCGTGCGGACGTCTAAGCTAAATAGACAGTATATAGGTCCGTTTCAAAGCATATGCCATGTTCAAGGCCGAGTTTCACATCGGACTCTTTTCACTTATTCTACACTTATCCCCGGTTTCTGTTCGGCTAAGGAGATTGATCAAGCTATCCTACTTATCAAGGAGATACCGAGATGGGTATTCCTGCACATATCCGAGCTCAATATAACCTTCTCCTCGCCATGTTTCGAGCTGAAGCACTCGAGTATTTCAAGGTAATCAAGAATATATATATACACATATACATGCACAGATACACAATATGATAACTGTATGGATGTACAGAACACACATGTGAAGATATATGTATGAGCAGTTTGATATAAGTGTGGGTGCTGATTAGGAAATGAAGAAGACGTGTACACCGAACAAGTTTACATTTGGAACAGTGATCGATGGACTCTGTAAGGCACAAAGAGCTCGAGAGTTCCTTGATGAGATGACGAACACTGACATCCGGCCTGACGTTGTCAACTGTAACATGGTGCTGAACTCTCTTGGCAAGCTCGACAAGGTGCTTGATCTCTTTCAAGGTACGTGTGTGTGTATCCTTGGTTTCTATACATGTATCTGCTGTATATGTATCAGTGAGCAGACAATGCAATAATCATGAAATAAACGTACTTGGTATATACACATAGGACCATATGTATATAAACATAAACATAAATATATACATCTTTAGCCTTGGAATATTTCTATACATCTCTTTGCTGTGTTAAGTACAGCATAACACACAAAATATCCCCCGTCCCCCGTCCCCCGTCCCCCCCCCAAAAAAAAGAGAGATAGATATATGCGGAAAAGAGGATACGTATACACATAGCTATGCATACATGGGCATGATTATGAATGTAATTGATATACATATGTATATGCTTACACAGAGATGCTTTTGATGGCCTGTGAACCCAACGTGGTGAGCTACAACACAATCATAGCGGAATTATGTGCGATCGAGAAACTGGACGAGGCATATGACTTTCTTTGTAAATGATCACTTCTGGATCGAAACCGACGTCATAGCATTCACACACTTATCCACGGCTTTTGTAAGTCTGATCGGTCTGAAATCGATTACAAATTACTAAGAAAAGGTTCGTATATGTGTACGTATATATACATGCTACTTATATACACTATATATCTACTAGGCGAGCATGTATTCTACTTATATATTTTTCATTTCTACATATATGAAATATTTTTTCATTTCTACATATATGAAATATGATTAGATCGTATACTAATCCACATATATTCTAGTTTGTATATTGCGTAAAAACTATACATAGTGTTTAGCATAGACATATTTTACAGTATGTATGGATGATACACAAAATACAGAGATACATCTGTATACACACACACACACACATTACTTATATATTGTTTGATATATTAAGTCATATATGTCTATTATAAAATATGTATTGTATTTGTAGGATTCAACTGCCAAGAACATTTATTTTCCTCATTTTCATGTATAAGTGTGTGTGTGTGTGTCTATCTATCTATCTATATAGTTTTGATTATACATTTCTACATATTTATGTATGTATAACAAACAACACACTATGTATAGTGTAAGTGGTATAGTACTGAACAGTAAGCATAAGTGGGGAAAGCTTAAGGATCTTTTTACTTTTGGAAATTTAATCGATTTTAATAAGGAACTCACCTTAATGATGTATATATGAATATATACACGTTTTTTCGTACAGGTTCAGGCCAGATGTTTTCTTTATACACTTCTGTAGTACACGGTTCTGTAAAGTAGGGAATATGGAAAAGGGATTGAAATGCTTTGAGGATATGGTCACAGCCGGATGTATGCTGCATATTTTGCTTTAATTGATCCTCTGTGTAAGCTTGGACGTATTGAAGATGCTTATGAGCTCTTTTGAAGCCATGCGGAAGTTGGCTGTTCGGGAGACTATGTAACATTTGCAACCGTGATAGAGGTATGTGCGGCTGCAGCTGCGTGCCTGTGTGTGCAGATAAGAGGGATCTGATACTACATTCATTTGTTAAGGGGCTGTTGAACCACGGGAAAGTTGACAGAGCTTACCGGCTGTATGAAGAGATGCTCGAGCTCGGTTCTGATCCATTTATTGAGCTTCAGGAGAATTTAGTATTTAAACTTGCCAAGTCGGATAAGCTCGACAAAGCGAACCAGGTATATACATGCCATATATATGTGCACGCATGAACAACTATCTATATTTCTAAGCACCTGTCCATAAGCTTGGATACACAGATGAACGTATGGCTTTGCAAAGAATTATAAAAAGAAGAATCTGCATATATCTACGCTGTGTGTGTGTGTTTATATACACACTATAGTTGGGCGTTTTTCTAATACACTATGTGTATACAGGTTTATCGGGCAATGGTATCGAGAAATTATCTTCCAAGTCGGCTTGCAGACAATAGCTTAATGGATGGTTTCTGCAAAGCAGCCAGGGCTAAAACTGCTCCTTCAGATGGTAGAATGTGGAAATTTCTCGGATATTACCTAACAGGTATATACACACGATCATAAATGTATAGGTGACAACTTTGAGGCTGTTAACGTGTATTTGCATATATATGCTACAGCTACAGAGCTACAACTACAGTTTAATCGAAGTGATATTTTAATTGTGCAAATTAACAACAGGTTGGTTGATGCTTTGGAGCTATTTTAAGCTGTTAAACTCGTGCGGATGCAAGCCGGATAGTACGAACATACCGGATTATTATCGAGGAGCTGTACAATGTACAGAGGTTTGAAGAGGCTAAGGCTTTTTATGAGGAGGGTTTAACAAAGGGTTTAATACATGAAGAAAAGAGGGCTGATTTAGTTTTATGTTTACAACATCCTAATACAATTTTGTCAAACCGTTTTCCTTCAAGGTAAGCATATTGTAATATACAATGTAATGGTAATCCCCTCTCTCTCTCTCTCTCTCTCTCTCTCTCACACACACACACACACACACACACACACACAAGTGTGTGTGTGTTGTGTGTAAGAGAGGGAGAGAGAGAGAGAGAGAGATTCCAATACTTGATTAATATATTCAAGAGCTATCTTATATATTTATAATTAATATACATCAATAAAAGAATCAAATTTTTTAGGTACAAGCTAAATAAAATTGTACTGACTATATAACATTTTTTTTTGCTAGATGTAACAATATAGAAGATTATTATGAAATGGAGCAGTCATAAACAAAGTATGCTTCCTTTTGGACTATGTTTGTTTCGTCATATTGTTACTCTTTTCTCTTTCACACCTACATCATCTCAGCCTTAAGTTAAACTTTTAACTGATTGGTTTATGTTGCATTTTCTCACCTACCTTATGCTAACTTAGCATGTCTGTGTGATGTTCAGACAGTCAAATTTTACGAATAGCAAAGTAGCCATTACATATAGAGTATGTGTGTAACAACATAGAAGTATATTATTACATATATATGTTGGTATTGACAAAGATATTGTGTCTATTGATATGTATTATAATATATTGTGAATATAGAACTAATACATGGTTTTACATAAGCTGATAATATGCAAGATCAGGAGGTATCCAAAATGGAACCATTTCAAGGGGATTCTAAACAGGAGGCGTCCCATTAGTTGAGAAGCCAGCACGCATTGCATCATTGATGTTTTCCGTGGCCTTTCGATTGCTGTGAGCACTCCGTGTGTGTGTGTGTGGTATTTGTTGAATTCATGTATGTGTTTAACAATTCTCTGCATATGCCCATCCATGGCATTTGCCCTGTGTGTTTGTGTGCCTCTTTTTGGCGTTTATATGTGTCTTACAACTTAGCTGCACATGCTCATTAGTGGCAGTTGCGGTGATTATCAGGTTCACAGACTCTGCAAGTGCCTAGCGTAGTATACCATGTGTATATCTCTCTGTGCGTGCATTCGTGTGTCTGTATGTGCGTGCGTGCGTGTCTCATAATTGGTAGTTGTAATATGTCCATGATTACACACACACATGTATGTATAGTCTGAATGATACTTTTTATGTGCCGTTGATGGTTTTAGTTGATGATGCATGATGCAGGTGAGGAATGTCCGAGAATAAACCTCTCTCCCTGGAACGGATGTACACTTGCCGACCTTGTTATGCCATTTTTCCTCTTCACTGTTGGTTTTGCCGTTCCCTTGGCTTTGAAGGTCTCTCTCTCTCTCTAATATAGCTTACCGAGTGCTCCTGAGTTTCAGAGAATTCCCAAGCTATACAGAAAGTCTTAATTAGGACACTCAAGCTTATATTCTGGGGTCTCCTCCTTCAAGGTAACACACACACAGACACACACACATCGTAAAGTAATCATTATTAAGTTTTTATTAATAACTCGCAGGTGGTTATTCCCATGATTTAAGTTATGGAGTGGACATGAAAAGAATACGCTGGTGTGGCATTCTTCAGGTATAAATTGTTAATATCCTATATATAACTTATTTTATATTTATTCACTCACATTATATTCACAATTATGCACATTTTTCTTTTCCTTATATTTTATTAATTATATAAATTACAGCGTATAGCTTGGGTTACCTTATAGTCGCACTTATAGAGATTGCTACCACGAAAAGCCGCTCAGTGGAGCTTCCTAAAGGGCCTTTTGGAATTCTTAAGTTAGACAAATGGCACTGGTAACGTACATGTTAACAATATATTAATATGTAATAACATTAACTTTTATGTTCAATCTCGTTTTTTTTATTCTAAAGGTTATCTCAATGGACAAGAACAGAGGTAAACTTAGATCTTAATTGTTTGACATGCTTTAATATTTAAGTAATTTATTTAGATCGAGTCCAGTTAAATAGAGTGCATTACAGGCTTGTGACTTAAACTCGCCAGCAGAAGGCAAAATACGTGCTGATGCTCCAGCTTGGTGTCATGCTCCATTTGAACCCGAAGGAATTTTAAGGTGTGTGTGTGAACCTTTTATGTTGTGTATAACGTAATTTCTATATTTACTAGCTCAATTTTTGCTATACTGAATTGTATAATTGGAATCCATTATGGTCACGTTCTGATACATTTCAAGATATGTATTGTCATGTGAAACTATCGAAGCTCTTAATAATTTATCTTATTACGATAAACTATATATGTGTGTGTGTATCTATCTCTATATGTATATATGTATGATGTATGTCTATCTCTCTCTCTATATGTGTGTGTATACACACCACCACATGCACATGCATATAAACTGTTGTATAACGTATTGGAGGTGTGGAGGCCGTGTTTTGCAGAGTTTGTGGGAACAGGGGCGTTTGTATTTTGAATCCCACCTCTTTCATTGCCATGATCTTGGATTACGTTTTTCCGTCTCATACTCATGTACACCATCTCACAGTGCGTGGGTACGTCTCTCTCCCTCCGCCTCTTTCTCTCTTTTCAATGTACATAACTATAACACACATACACAAAACACGTGCCTATAGTTCTTGTTCTCTCTCTCATACACACACAGAGGACATTCACATGCACATATGCATATATTTTTTACACGCAGTTGGTGTCCTAGTCATGAAGGTGTTTCTCCCACATGAACAAGGAGGCTGAAAGCCTTTGAAAACAGCCGGAGAAGCTGCCAGAGATTGAGGCCGTCATCTTCTTGATTTCAGCATCAACAGTGGCTCAAGCTCATCTGGAGTAACAAACTCCTCGGCATTTGTAATTGAGACCTTTACCCCATGCTAATTGTCTCCCTCGCTCTCGACACCATACCGTGCACAGGTGTGTGTGTGTGTGTGTGTGTGTGAGAGAGAGAGAGAGAGAGAGAGAGAGAGAGAGAGAGAGAGTTCTTGAATATCTGAACACACATGGTCAATATTCAACATCTCTCACACACACACAGAGGAATGCCTCCCTGGTCCTATATATACACCCCATACACACACACGCAGATGTATTTATACACACAAAATGGACAGGTGTTTGGACCAATACTTGCACCAACTACGATAGCTGCAGCTGTGGGAGTCCTCGTGTTCATATCTGGGGTACCCTGGGACTGGGATGAATCCCGCAGTTGTAATGGGAAGTGACAACCGGGAATTATGGGAAGTCTCACTGGATATGGCGGGTGATCGTTGCTGTGGTTTACTGTTTGGTTCTGTCTCACCCATACAGTGCTCTGGCAAGCAGAGAGAGACAGACAGACAGAACGTAAGCATGATACTATTAATTTTAATGAGTTTAATACACTGATACACATAAGAATGCACAGAGTACTACTGTATAGAAAGAGATCTACGTGCGTTTTCTGGCAAGTAGATCGTAAGATAGGATTTACATGCGGATAGGTGATGCTCCGATCGAGTCCGGACTCGCATCTACGGAGATGTACTGTTTTTCAACCACTTCAACAATCACGCCATCGAAATCATTAGCAAGAAGCTCTTAAACTGATGTCATGTACGGCTCCGGAAAATGCGGTAGCATCCACAAGTGATAATGCTTCCCTGTGTGCCTTTTACCATTATCTTGAAGCCATGTTCTTATTCAAAACTTCTATAACGGTCCAACATAAATGGCAGCAAAGTTTGGACACCCCCATAAGCACCTCATCTTTCCATTCCCTTTCAACCAACCATTCCACCATATACATTTCTGAATGCTTACGTATCTTTCACTTTCCTTATTATTCTCTGGAATGTCTTCTTTATCATCTGGTGGACTCGGTGTAATCAGTAGTCTCTAATGCCCGGAGTCCAGCTTCCAGTTGATAAAGTCCGCGATGGCCCATTAACCCTTTCACTGTTGCTTCCACCCATCCATAAAATTCGTACTTTCTAAAATGGGGATTACCGTTGGGAAGGAAAGTCACGGTAGCCTCCTTCCACCATGCAATTTCGATATGGCTTGAACTCCATATTCGAAACCAGCGATCTTCCTTTCCCATTTGGATAAACAATGTTGATTCGCAACTCGTACGAGTTCTTTACATAGAACGCTATCCCTTGAAACGTCAATGATCCTCAACTGTTGCTGTCCAAGTCTTTTTATAATTTCCTTTCGGCAACGTGTAACTACCATCTGTCTGATAGACCTTTCATCGCCAGAGCCTGCCAATTTGAGTAAATCATATACATTTTGCAATTGTTGTTCTCCACTCTGAATTGGAGAGAAATTTGAGAACACCACCACCGTCCGATGAGTTCCATCCCATGGCAGCATACACATCGTGGGGACGAGAACGTAAGATGGACGATAACCCATCGTAAGCATTCAGCATCGAAGGTTTCCCTCGCTCCTTTGTGCCAGAAAGGCACTCTGTCGCGCATGCTTGAGACAACTAACGATAGTGCTGAATCTATAAAAATCATTCGCCAAATCTTTCACTTGTATATGTTGTTCTTCGGTGTTCTTGTCGATCTTGAGCCTTCCTCTTGCAATTCTCATGGTCTCTTTCTTCTCTCTTGTGCCTTTCTCTCTCTCTCTCTCTCATTTCTCCTTCCTCTCTTCTTGTGCCTTTCTCTCTCTCTCTCTCTCACTTCTCCTTCCTCTCTCTTGTGCCTTTCTCTCTCTCTCTCTCTCACTTCTCCTTCCTCTCTCTCTCTTGTGCCTTTCTCTCTCTCTCTCACTCACTTCTCCTTCCTCTCTCTTGTGCCTTTCTCTCTCTCTCTTCATTTCTCCTTCCTTTCTCTTGTGCCTTTCTCTCTCTCTCTCATTTCTCCTTCCTCTCTCTTGTGCCTTTTTTTCTCTCTCTCTTCTCATTTCTCCTTCCTCTCTCTTGTGCCTTTCTTTTCTCTCTCTCTCATTTCTCCTTCTCCTTTATCCATAATTAATTAGGTTAAATTATACTTAGGTCTCCTTAAGTATTCCAGTAATTTCGGATATTCGGGTCAATTCGTGGCGGTTTTTCACTTGCAAGGGTATATACACATATACATGGATGTGTGTGTGTAAATTAATATTAATGGGTACATTATATACTTTAATGATGTGTAAACCTGTATTATACATAATGGAGCTAGAAGTATATATCTTTTAACAGAGGCTGTGAATGTTTCACGTAGATTAAACTTTGCTCGATCAGGATAATGCAACTATAACTGCGTTTAAGAAACACGCCGTTAAATCTAAACTTTCTGAGCAACCAGTTTTTACAACGTGCTTTGCGGTAGATATCCAAATGCCGCTTACAGGTATGTTATGTGTGTGAGTGTGTGCGCGCGCGCGCGTGTTTGTTTAAAGTAATATTATATTTACATGCGCGCGCAGAAGACTAATTTAAAATCTTTGGAAATCTGGATAAATATATACATATATAATTTGGCTATATTACAGACAGAAGGAGAAGGAGATGGACACACACATCTGACATGTGTTATATTGGTTTCAGTTGTGTATACATTTGTGTGTGTGTGTGTGTGTGTGTGTGTGTGTGTGTGTGAGAGAGAGAGAGAGAGAGAGAGAGAGAGAGAGAGAGAGAGAGAGAGAGAGAGAGAGAGAGAGAGAGAGAGAGAGAGAGAGGAGTTTAATTTATATGAAAGTAAACCAAAAAGTCGCTTATGATTTGAGCATATTATCTACCACTTTTAAAATCTAATTGGATTTGATATCATTAGTTAATTTAACTATTTATATTTTTCAGCTAGGAAAATAACTATAAAACTTCAATAATGTTAAAAGACCAATAAATTATCAAGCTATATCAAAATTTAAAATAAAATAAATCTAATGGAGCCACATACAATAAGCAGTTTCATAATAATCTAGTTTAAAGAAGATTCAAATTAGTGAATACTTATATACAAGAAGTAGGTGTCGGAGTCACGCCTGTATGTACACGTGTGTGTGGTGTTGCCTTTCAATGAGATTCTAGTTAAAATGTATGCACACTAAAATGTTCATTTAAAATTTAATTTACGCTGTCTCACACACTTGTATTCCTGTGACTTTTTTCTAATGAAATATGATCATCAGTAGAATGGCTTCACATATCCATCCACGCATGATTGAGTATGTATAGACCATACACCGTACATGTATATATATGATGCATATATATATATGTCACATATAAATATATATCTTCTCCAAATTCTCTATATGCCTTGATGTATCTTCTTCAAGAAGTGATACTGGTTTAGTTATTAACATAAGGAGTTATCTGTGACATTATTTTGAAATTTGATATAGTTTGATAGTTCATTAATATTTTAGCATTATTTTATATATTGAATATGTTAAAAACTATATTTAGAAAAATTCTCTTGCAAGAGACAGATTTTAATAATGGTGTTCTTCAGATATTTTAACAAATGAAGTATATATATTTACCTTGGTGTTTTTATAGCTTTATCATATGAAAATCAGATAGACACCATTTATACGTGTTGTACAAACAAGACATTTGTATATGTTTTTGTTGGTCAAATATTTAACGAATCTTGAAACATGCAAAGATTAATATTTATATTTTTATTATAAAAAACACTTTAACAAGGAGCCAATGAATTTCTTGGAATTTGCAGGATGCAAAATCTTCAAATGGTCATTAATATTAAATTTTAAGAGAGATGAGACTTAAATAATTTAGTTTAATTATGTATTAATTAGTTTATTAAATATATAAATTATATTTTTGAAATTTATTTAAAATATATAGTTGTTTTTGTAGGAAAGTGGAAGCACAACAGTTTAGCATTCAAGAATATACTAAGGATTTATGGCATATTCAATCATGAAGTCAGAATTCTAAATTATTACAAATAAAATAAATCACATTGTATATTTTTTATTCCATAGTTTAGCGATATAAATGCCAGACTAAAATGAAATAATTTAATTTAAATGATACAATTTAATTATAATTAGAAAATGTACCGACTTAATTTTATAAGTTTAATGGTTTATATTGTAGGAATACACACACACACACATACATATACATATATATACTATAGATACATACACACACACACACATATATATAAATAACTTACTTTGTATGTATGCTTTTCTAAAACATAATATATTTAATTCCAATATTATATATATATAAACACACACATATTTGCTTTTGTACGTATGAGAGAGAGGATTAGTGCTTGCTTGATGTACATGGGTGATATCTAGTATTGTTTAAACAACGATTTGCCATATTTTTGAGGGTTGCTTCTGTACATTTATTTATAATAAATGATAAATTTAAATATTGTTGAAAACATGAAACGTGTATTCAAGTAGGTGGTTGAGTTTTAAAAACAATTCAAACAAAGGAAAAATATAAGACATAAATAAATTAAAAGAGATCATCGCATTTGTGATCTCTTTTTAATCATACTAATCTAGAAATTTTTGTTAAATAAGAAATAAGTAAATCTCTGAAATAAATAAACATTTTATTTTGTTTACTAAATTAATTTACTTCTTGTTTAAGTCAAGGTTTCAGTTGGTACATCTCACCTCTCAATCCTTAAATTAAAAAACAGAATGTGATAAACACACAATAACTATCCTTCAACACAGCAACAAGATCGTTCTAAAGTAGTTAGTTTTAAGTTAAAAGGACTTATTTATGTGCTAAGCCCATTTCCACGTGTAGTAGATGCATAGAAGTGGAATAACAATATGTAAACTTTGAATCCCCTGTTTTATACATATGTTATATGACATATATATACAATATAAATATGTAAATCACTTTTGTGCTGTATACATATTAAAATAACGTGTAAAATATCAATAACCTGTCAAGTTAATATGATAATTATATTCTAAACTTCTATATACAATTAATATTATGCATGTGTGTATATAAGGTTATTATTTATTACAATTTTTGTTCACACTATACATACAGCACCGTATTCAGGCACATATATGTATATACTGCATGTGTAATATCACATACATATACCTATTTATTGTGCGTGGTGTGAGAGAGAGCTTTGATAATGCATGACCTAATAGTCTTCACCGGGAACGGGTTTTATATATTTTTTTTAAAAGAAATAATAAAATCGTTTACAATATCTATAGCTGTCCCGTTAAAAACACGTACACTTTTTGAGGAGGGTGAAGATATTTTAAAAGAAAAGTTTCCAAAATCTAAAAGAAAATTTAAATCGATGTAATATCAAAATATATTAGATTAAAAATAAAATGTTTTCTACAATTTTAAGCTATATGTACAATAAACATACAATGTTCAACACTTTAATAACCAAATGTATTTTATATTTAAATTAACTACCCTCAGTCGGTGGCCACATACACAGAATATTATAGTCACAGTTATTGTGTATATATTAATATACATACACATACATACATACAAATATATATATAATTCTCATGTGTACATATATATACTCCATACACGCCACACAAACACATTAATATACACATATTTTCTTCAAACTAGCCGCCCCCCCCCCCTTCTCTCGATATATATGAAATCCCAGCTGCAGGACTTTCTCAACACCTAACCAGAGCAGGTACATATAAATTACGACAATTAACACACACGCACATACACACATATAAACAATACAACATCTTACTGTATAAAATATTAATGTATTATATTATATACGTACCAAAATATATTATATGTTTACTAAATTTGTTATATTAATAGGCATGGATTCATATGTATCTCCATTACATATGTGGATTAAAATTTCCACAGAAACACTAATATGTCGTATAGCAGTAACATGAGTATGAATATACAATACACCATACATGTGTATATAATGTATATATAATCTCTCTAAATTCTCCATATAGTTTGAAACTTAAAAACTATATGCTCCATTAAGCACTAATGTGTATTTTCTCTATCTCACACACACAGGCACGCTCGAACATATGCAGCAGTATGTAGATAAAAGCACTACTTGCTGTGTCAAACTCCTTTGGTTATTATTAAAAAGTTATAATTTTATTATTAAATGGTATTAATAGTTAATGAATATATTTACAAATTTAAATTAGAGATTTTAATAATCATGATTTTAAAAGAGTTTAATAAATGAAATATAAAATATTTACCTTCATAAATATAGTAAAAAGACAAACACCACATACACACCATTTTATAATTAATATTTATGCGGGCCGTGTTTGAGCAGAAGAATAGAAGACGAACTTGACAGGTTAGTATGTGTACACACGTGTAATATGTATGTGTGTGTCTTTTTGCGCGTATGCATCTACTTAAATGAGAAGCATATTTAGACAATGGCACGTTGATCAGACAGACTATATGAATGAGATCAATGCAGATATAACACACGGACACACACATCTTATGCATCTGCAAGTGTGTCACCACACACACATATGCACGTGCACAAAACAACACACACACTCACATTTGTATACAGCTGCATGTGTGTGCGTGTGCGTGTAGAGGGACGTGATTGTAGCCGAGCAGATTCGAAACGGTATTCTCCAGGCTATATTCAAATTAAATAAATGTTTCTTAATTCCGTATATTTCTAAATATCTCTGCTTCTATAAACAAATATCCTTTTTAAATATTTTTCATTTAAAAGTAAAATATTTCATTTTTGCTTGGCATTATTACAAATGCTCCAAGTCTATATCTAAAAATATATATATCAATTGTCTTCATTTCTTTTATTTTTGTTCATGAATGTTGGAACACCACATTCTTGAATATGCCATATATCCTTGGCATATTCGTAAACAGTCCTGTCACCCACTTTTCAATACTGTAAACAAAACGAAGTTAATTCATATTTTATATAGCCTCTTATAATTATTTACACAAATATTAATCATAAAAAAATAAAAGAATTTAACTTACCTTCAAGAGCTCCAAGAAGTGGCACATAATCATGATCTCCAAATACACGACTTCTAATGAAGTCCTTAACCTCATTAAAACGGTACAAACTACAGATGAAAGAAAACTTAATATCAAACTTATATTTGGTGTACAGTGTGTGTGTTGCGTGTGTATGCCATTTTTTCTTTTAATAAACCCAGAACCTTAAACCTTAAACCCCAGTTCTATTTATCTCAAACAGATACACACACATGCATTTTATGTATGTGTGTGTATATATACTTGCCTTTCCTTGCTCACGTTTTTTGCTTAACTTGGATACGTCATGCGCCCAATAGGAAGAAATTCTCTTCATCAATTTCTTCTTCTACATTAACCATGCAAATTTCATTAGATACACACACATGCATTTTATGTATGTATCTCTATATATACTTGCCTTTCCTTGCTCATGTTTTTTGCTTAACTTGGATACTTCATGAGCCGAATAAAGAAATTCTCTTCACCAATTTCTTCTCTACATTAACCCCGTCTAATGTTCACTTTCATATGCAAATTTCATATTAGTCCTTTCTGACCTAGATGATTATTCTTTGAATCTAACATGCATTAAAGTTAGCCAGACAACATTAGCATAATCGCATATTTTGAAATCTAGTAACACCCACACACACAATGAAAACACACAAACACAAATGGTTTATATGCATGATAATTAGTTAATTTTAATGTAAAATACATTAAATTTTAGTTGGTTATTCAAGTGTTGAACAGTGTATGTTTATTGTACATAAAGCTTCATATCGTGTTATCGAAAATACATTTTCATATTACATTGAAATTTAAATTATATTAAAAACAAAAGTCTGTTTTTTTCTGTGTGTTTCTAATAAAGAATAAACTTCGTTTTAGAAACTGTTAGAATGGGAGAAAATAACCCTGTATTCATATATCAATTAGGTGAACACTATCGTGTTACATAGAAGATTATACACACATCGTTCGTACATAATGGTTGAATGAATGATATGTATATGCATACACAATGGATACACTGCGTGAAAAGAGAGCTTTTAATAGTACTGTGAAGTAATATACATATATATACATATATAATAAGCTATTTTAAATTTAATTATTCTATGAAATGTGATACCTTATTTAAGATTTTTACATAATCTATAATAAAGAATGAATACATCCATACGAATGATTTGAAATACTATATTACATGTATAATTAATTTATATTTAATAAGTTTTTGTTTTAGTTTAATTAATTAATTTTAATTTATATTTAATATAAGGATATTTTAATATTTTCAATATAATTTATATTTACATTAAGACAAACTTAGATCTAATAAAATATGAATTTCTACAATTTTTGTATGCACTTACATTGAAGTTACATTCTACTTAAAACTCAGGTACACGGTGAGTTTTTGGTATTTTTATTAAATATAAATATGTTTCAAAAAATAAAATTTAAAATATAGTTTAGCATTTTAAAAAAACTATCAAATATATATATATATATTTAAAATAGAATGTGTTTGCAAGACTGAACATACTTTAGCACTTTACTAACCAAAGTTTAGAAACAACGGAAGATATGTAGAGTGAAAAGTACTAATGCTTGAACTTGTGTATACAGTATGTGCGTGTGTGTGTACTAAACTCGTCTTGCGTGTGAGAGAGGGCGTTGATCATGCATGATTTAAATAGCGTTCACTTAATCGATATATAAATACAGGGTTTATTCTCTCCCATTCTAATGTAGATTTTTAACAAAGAGGAAGTTTTAAATGATGTGTTCTTTATGTGTTTTATAAGAAATATCAAAAAATATTTATAATAATTATAGCTCCCTCCTTTTAAAAACACGAAATAACAGATATTTTAAAGAAACTTTAAGATATAATTTTAATAACAATGTAATGTCAAAATGTATTTTAGAGAACACAATTTGAAGCTTTATGTATAATAAACATACGGCTAGTTTTCACAATCCAGCCCTTTGCTGAATTATAGTTAATTTAATTAATGATTTTAATGATTTTATATGCATATAGAGGATATAAATTAAAAAGACCAATCCATTTCATCTATAAACATGAGTTGGAATATATAAGTTTCCTTTTTAAATATATATTTATTCCTTAGTTTTTAATATCTACTAATTAATTAAATTTTAATTAATTACTACTAATACAAAAGAGGGGTCTAGATTTGAAAGGTTTCCAAACATACAATGTTCAATAACCAAATGTATTTTATATTCAAATTAATTACCCTACATTAAGTAATTTATAGACCATTATCATGTATATAAACCCTTTGTGTTTGTGTTTTCATTGTGTGTGTGAATGCATGTTAGATTTAAAGAATATCCATCTAAATCATATCAAATATTGCTAGACTAGCAATATGAAATTTGCATTAATTGGGAGTTTATAATAATTGGAACATTAAACGGGGCTCACGTAGAGAAGAAATTGGTGAAGAGAATTTCTGCTCATGATGTATCCAAGTTAAGCAAAAAGAACGTGAGGTAGGAAAGGCAAGTATATATAGAGATACATACGTAAAATGTATGTGTGTGTGTGCAGAGATAAATAGAAAGAAAAAAGAATGGCACAGACGCGCACCACACAACGTATAAGTTTGATATTAATTTTTCTTTCATTTGTAGTTTGTGCCTGAGCCTCGTTTTAATGAGGCTAAGGACTTCATTAGAAGTCGTGTATTTGGAGATACGATTATGAGACACTTCTTGAATCTCTTAAAGGTGAATAACACAAGATAACTTGTTAAAATTAATAATTTTATAATACAATTATAAAAAGGAAATAGTGGTGGAGACTACTTTCTAGTTGTTATGATTTTCCTCAGTATTTGGAAGCACAGAAGAAAGTTCGTGAGACTTACAGGTAACATAACTCAGCTTATTATGCTTATTATGTACTGGGTAGTTTATTAATTAACTATTTATTATTGTCATTATTAACTAAAACATGGATGTGTATAATTAGGTTCATATGTGTCAGAGTTTTAACCCAAAGGGTCAACACGTGGCAACACGTGGCTGCTAAGTGACCATTTGGTGTCATCACCCTGTGTGAGCAACGCTAAGTTTTCCAAGATAACCTTAAGAGTTTGACTCAGGGGCCCAATTAGGCAAAAGACTTAGAATCCTACTCTAAGTCCCCTAGAATGACCATCTCTTGAACCCTAGAGGATAACCCAAGTAGACTTTAGGATCCTGTCCCAGTAGACCTAGACAGGCTCATGCCCTATTCAGATGTGTCTCACACATACCCTCGTGACAAAGCTAAGGCATCGTTAGTTACCCATCGAGGAATCACCCTCATCTAGGAGTACAACCCCTTTAGGGCGACAAGGGGTACCCTAAACCACGACTAGCCCCTAAGGGTTTGAGTGGCCAAGTCATACCTAGACCTAGGGCTAGTACTTAGTGAGGACACGAGTGTGTGCTGTAGGTGGACACGAGTGTTCTGCTAAGCAAACTCCTTAAGGCTAGGTTTGGATAACCCTAAAAACTAAAATGCGTCTCGTTATGTAAAGTCTACCTTAATATGAATATAGTGACTATAGAGAAGTTTTGTACGTATATGTGAAATCCATACGTTATGTATATGTGAGGACTTACGATTTGTGTATATGTTTTCATAAAACAATTATATACTAAGTATATGACCTTGCGAGTGTCTCATGATAGGGCTTTTGCTAATGAGCTTAGGTTGTTCAACCCTTAGATCATAAGGAGAACACCCCTAGCTAGGTGTGCCAAAGCACATCTAGTTACGAGACCTAACCTCCCTTAAGCGAATGCTCAAGGTTTAGCACCCTAGTGCAAACATAAGCATGTATGTTTACTAGAGTATCCAACCCCTTGGCGACAAACCCATGACACAACCCCAAAGGGCGTGCCTCAGGCGTTGTCTCATGTGATGTTTAGCCCAGTGTCACATCTCCATGTGACACTGCCTTCCACAATGTGGGCTATCATGCTAGCCCTTTAGATTCGAGAGTTGCACCAAGTGCCACAAACGTGGCCCCTAAATGCCAACTCTAGAACCCCTTAGTGAAACCCTCAGGAACTGGTAATGTGAACCTGTCAAACAAGATCCCACGCCCACAATTGGACAAGGACACAGATGTGCCTTGCTTGGCCGTGAGTGCTACACCTAGCTTGACGTGGAGGAGGAGGCTGGAGACAAGCCTCTACCTCTGCCTCTTGGAACGTGCAATCCGACAAGACCTCCCAGACATGGATTTGCCAACGTTAAGGGTGTGCTACCCCAAAGGTGGGACGTACCCTTGTCATCTGGAAGTTAGGGCGGCACAACAGAGGGTTGTGCCTTGACGACACAAGCTAGAGCTTGCACCGGGAGAAGAGTAACGAGCTCAGTCATGAACCCAGGAACCCTCACTCCTACATACTCTACCTTATTTATGTGACGGAGCCCCCCCCCTCTTTTCCTGTATGTGTATGTGGGCTGGCACTAAATTAGCTAGCCCCTTATTAAGTTAATGAGAGAGTATTTAACTTAGCCTAACTCTAACCCTAAAACCCTACCCAAGGGGGTGGGGTTTTTAGGGTGGGTTAGGGCAACTCTAGGATTAGGTCAACCCTAAGGGTGTTCCTAACCCTACTAAACACGCCGAACTCATTTACATTAACCAATTAGCCTAACTGGGACGTCAAAATTGGGGGTAGGTTTTTAGAAGGTGAGTTCTAGCTTCGCTTAAAATTTCCTGCAAATACCTAATGACACTCGGCCGGACCATCACCAGATACTCAAGTGCACTAAGTGGGCATGTTTCCTACTACATCTAGGGTTCATCAACATAGTACAGTAGGTAACAACAGTCAACGTCCAAAGTAAAGGGTTGAGTCATAGTAAAAACTATGACAATATGTATATCTTTATTTTAGATATTTATTTAAAATTGTAAGATCCACGTGTACGGCTGCATGTGCACATACTATTATTAGCGTAGTGGATTTTGATAGCCGTCGGATTGATTTCAATCTGGACCACTCGCTCTTGTATATAAGTTAGGGTTTCTCAACTAATGGATATACACATTTCTATATTCTGAACTCTCACATTGGTGGAGGTGAGGGGCACCTTTAATTGTCCCTACGGAGTGCTCGGATTTGTGTCTTTTTTTTGTCGATTTTCTTTGTCTTCTTAGATCTAGCTTTTCCATTGTCTAAATCTATTCTTTTCTTGTAGATTTTGTCCTTTCTTTGTCCATGGATCCACAACAAGCAAATCCTTTGTCTATGGAGCAGCTACTCATGCAGTTGTTGGATGCCATGCAAATGCAACTGAATAATCACTCTCAACTGATGGCATCATTCATAGCCCAGGGTACTCCTCCTGCTCATGTTGCAAACCCCCGTGTCTGGCTAGATTTCTTTTGCGGAAATCCTAGAGATGATGTGTACCATTGGTTTGACCATTTCACCGTGGTTGCCACATATCATTCATGGGACGATGTTCAGTGTTTGCGCGAGTTTCCTACTTGTCTTCAAGGGATGGCATTGTAGTGGTACAATGGTCTAAATGTTGCAACTCGTGGAGATTGGAGTATTCTTCCAGAGATCTTCAAACGTGCATTTGGGCATGCAGACGACTGTGACGATGCTTTTCAACAGTTGCATCATATATGTTAGGAGCCATCTGAGTTAGTGATGCAGTTTGGTGTTTGCTTTTGGAGCTTTTTGCTGCTTGTAGAACCTAACATGTCGGAACGCATCAAGTTAGGTATGTTGTGGCCAGCACTTCGTCAAGACCTTGTGGGGCTTGTGCATGCACTAGCTCCAGTGACTCTTGATGATGCTTTGAGGTTGGCACAACGATATGAGTTGTCACCTCTCCCACTTGCACCTTCACGTTCTCTCATTCCACTTCATGTTGGGGATGGACCTACTCCAATGGAGGTTGAGGCTGTTGCTGCTCATGTACCAGCACAAGGTTGGGCTTGTGGACAAGGACGTGGACGTGCAATTTGTTGTTGGGCCTGTGATGAGGTTGGACACATGTATCGGCGCTGTCAACAGGTTCCCTTGGTGTCCCCCATTCCGGGGTGGAGGCCTTGGCGTCAACAACATCCGATTGGCACTGTTGCAGTAGAAGGTCCTGATACAATGGATTTTCCGGGAAATGACGAATCGCACGAGTAGAGGGGGGTCCTTGTGTGAATAAATTAGTGATCCCTTCATCTTTCTTTCGAGAGTATCATCAAGGGGTTCACTTGGGACCAGTTCATCCGGTCTTCACTTTTCAAGCTTGATTTAATCACACGCCACGTCCTGTTTTCCTTTCAGTATTGGTGGATACAAGTTCGAGTTTGTCCTATATTTCTCAGTCTATTGCTACATGTTGCAGCCTTCATTTGCATCGTACGGTAGAACCAGTCTTCATTCTTTACAACAACGGACACACTCATGCTTGTTCATGGGATGAAGTTGACATTGTTGTTCATGTGGACAATCGTGAACTTGAGCTTCAATCTCTGCGAGTGGTGCCGAGTCAAGCTTTTCACCTTATTCTTGGTATGGATTGGTTGACTTGCAATCATGCTAAGTGTGACTTTGAAAAGTCTCCCCCTGTTTGACTCTCCCTCATCTTTTTTCCATTCCTCTTACTTCTATTCCACTTCGTTCATCTGCTTCCACCTCTACTTGCATCACTTTTGTTTCACCTATATTTCCAACCATCTTCCTTCATGTTCCTCATTTCCCTCTCAGGATCCATTAGATGATTATCGTGCTGTAGTAATTGATCAACTTAAGAAGTATGCTGATCTTTTCAAATTTGACTTGTCATCTGGGGCCAAGATTGTGACATGTCACCCTATTCCAACTAGGGATGCTAGGCCGATCAAGGTACCTGTGTGGCATCGGTTACCAAAGGAGCTTAAGATTTTACGAGCGAATGTTAAAAAGATGTTGGAAAAAGGTGTTATTCGAAAATCTCGAAGTCCTTGGGCATGCGAACCTCATCTTGTGATGAAGCCAGATGGGAGCATTCGATTCTACATCAACTATCGCCCATTAAATGATGTAACTGTTTCAGATGTGTACCCACTTCCTCATACTGCAACCTTTTGGATTGACTGGGGCGGAGTCGTTGGTTCACCAAGTTAGATCTCACCTATAGATATTGGCAAGTTCCGATGGCTGACATGGACATTCCCAAGACTGCTTTTCAGACACCATTTGGCATGTACGAGTTCTTAGTGATGCCTTTCGGTTTGAGTAATGCTCTAGCAACTTTCCAACATATGATGGACGAGGTTCTCTGCGATATGCCAGAGGTGACTGCCGACTTCATCGATGATGTTTTAATCCATTCGGATGGAACGTGGGAGGAGTATGTCGGTGATGTACGCAAGGTTTTGGATTGGCTGCTGTCATAGTTTTTACTATGACTCGACCCTTTACTTTGGAAGTTGATTGTTATTACCTACTGTACTATGTTGACGGACCTTAGATGTAGTGAGAAACAGCCTTGCTTAGTGCACTTAGGTGTTTAGGGGTAGTCCGATCGGCTATTTTTAGATGTCGCGAGAAACTCTAAGCGAATGTAGCACTTACCTTCTAGAAAACCCACCCTCGATTTTGACGTCCTAGTTAAGATGAGTTTGGCATGGTAAATAGGGTTAGGAACACCCCTAGGGTTGACCTAACCCTAGGGTTGCCCTAACCCACGCCCTAAAACCCCCACCCCCCTTGGTTAGGGTTTAGGGGTAGGGGTTAGTGTGCAAACTCATCTCATTAACTAAGGGGTTGGCGTTTAGTGCCAGCCCACTTACACATACAAGAAGAGAGAGGGGGGGGGCTCCGTCACATAAATAAGGTAGAATATGTAGGAGTGAGGGTTCCTGGGTTCATGATTGAGCTCGTTACTCTTCTCCTGGTGCAAGCTCTAGCTTGTGTCGTCAAGGCACAACCCTCTGTTGTGCCGCCTTAACTTCCAGACGATATGGGTACGTCCCACCTTCGGGGTAGCTTACCCTTAACGTTGGCGAATCCATGCCTGGGAGGTCTTGTCGGGATGCACGTTCCAAGATGCAGAGGTTGAGGCTTGTCTCCAGCCTCCTCCTCCACGTCAAGCTAAGAGCAACACTTACAGCTAACTTGGGCACGTTCGTGTCCCTGTCCAACTGTGGTTGTGGGTTCTTCATTGACAGGGTTTCCTTACCGGGTCTTGAGGGATAATTGAGGAGTTCTAGAGTTGGCATTTAGGAGCCACGTTTGTGGCACTTGGTGCAACTCTCGAATCTAAGGGCTATGGCATGATAGCCCACATCGGGGAAGGCAGTGTCACATGGAGATGTGACATTGGGCTAAACGTCACATGGTACAACGCTCGAGGCACGCCCTTTGGGGTTATGTCATGGGCTTGTCACCAAGGGGTTGGATACTCTGACAAACAGACATGCTTGTGCTTGCGCTAGGGTGCTAAGCCTTGGGCATTTGCTCAAGGGAGGTTAGGTCTCATAACTAGGTGTGCTTAGGTACACTTGGCTAGGGGAGTGTCCTCCTTGGAATCTAGGGGTTGAACAACCTAAGCTTGTTAACAGGAGCCTTTTCGTGAAGCACTCGCAAGGTCATGTACTTAGGGTTTTCCAAACTTAGCCTTAGGGAGTTTGCTTTGTAGAACACTCGTGTCCGCCTACGGCACACACCCGTGTCCTCACTAAGTACTAGCCCTAGGTCTAGGGTATGACTTGGCCACCCAAACCCTTAGGGGTTAGTCATGGTTCAGGGTACCCCTTGTCGCCCTAAAGGGGTTGTACTCCCAAATGAGGGTGATTCCTCAAGGGGTAAATGACAATGCCTTAGCTCTATCACAGGGGTATGTGTGAGACATATCTCCTTTGTGGGGTTAGGGCATGAGCTTGTCTAGGTCTATTGGGACAGGATCCTAAAGTCTACTCGGGTTATCCTCTAGGGTTCAGGGGATGGTCATTTGAGGGGACTTAGGGTAGGACTCTAAGTCTTCTGCCTAATTGGCCTCTGAGTCAGACACTTAGGGTTATCTTGGAAGACTTAGCATTGCTCACATAGGGTAATGACACTGAATGGCCACTTGGCAGCCACGTGTTGGCCATGTGGGTTAAAACTTTGACAGTTGTGGGAAGTTGGTTTGAAATGGCAAGCCGATCCTGACAAACTAGTTGCAGTTTTGAAGTTCCCTACGCCGAAGTGTGTGAATGATGTGCAACGCTTTCTTGGCAAGGTACAATATCTTCGTTTTATGATCATCTTTCAGATCGTACTGCACCATTGCGGCGTTGTTGAAGTTGTCAATGACTTCTTTTGTTTGTCTAAGGATTGCAAGCAGCATTTGCAGATTTCAACTGTTGACGACTCCTCAGTTTTGGCCTACCCGGATTACACTGTCCTTTCATCTTGCGTGTAGATGCTTTGACATCGGCCTCGGGGCATATTGATGCAGGAGAGTACGAGTGTTCTGGCCAACGACATCCCATTGTGTACATCAGCCATACATTGCAGCCAGCAGAGGTGAACTACTCCACGACAGAAAAGGAGTGTCTAGCAGCAGTTTGGGGTTTTGAGAAGCTCCATGCCTACTTGCATGGTTCGGACGTTGTTGGAAGGCGATCATGCAGCAGTCACTTTGTTGAAGCGAAAGAATTTGATTGGTCGTACTGCTCGGTGGGCCTTGAAACTTCAAATTTACGACTTTGAAGTTGTTCATCGCCCGGGAAGTTCCATGGTGATGTTGATGCTCTTTCTCGGGCTCCTCTTCCACCTTCTCTCTCTTCTTTTGCCCCAGAGGAACCAATTGTTCCAGCTTAGTGGACTTTTTGGACGAAGATTCGTACCATCAGCAGTTGTTGTGCTTGACATTCAGTGTCCGCAAATGCAGAGTTAGATTTGCCGTCTTTGGATGAGGTTCAGGGAAGCTCAAAAGGTTGAGCCGTGGATTCGAAGGCTTCGTGATGGGTTTGAGAATCCTGCATCACTTATTGATGACTTGCCTTTCAGGCATTTACATTCGCAATATCGCTTTCAGGATGGCCTTCTTTATTTTGTGGGGACTGATCCAATGATCCTTTGCGGTTGTGGTGCCTTCGGTCTTCATTCCATGCTTCCTCCATGCTTACCATGACTCTCTATTCTTGATGGGCACATGGGACATCGTCGTGTGATGGAGAAGCTGCGCAGATCTTTCTATTGGCCAGTTGCAGGAGATGTGATTCGGTATGTGCGTAGTTGTGTATGGTGCCAAGCTCGCAATACTCCCCCATGTGCTTCGGAAGGATTTGGAGTCAATTGCAGTTTCTCGTCCATTTGAGTTGGTGGCATTTGATTTGATGGGACCTTTTCGCGGTCAACTGCTGGCAACGAGTACGTTATTATTGCTTTTGATTACCTAACTCGTTGTAGAAGTTGGTGCTCTTGCTAGTGCGACTACTTCTGCTGTTGGTCAGTTTCTCCTTAATCGGGTCGTGTTTCAGCATTCTTGTCCGGAGCGAATTCTCTCGGATAATGGTCCTGCATTTATGGCTGAGGCATTTCATGTTTTGACGTCTCGACTAGGGATACGCCACACTTTCACAAGTGCTTATCATCCTCAGACAGATGGTTTGTGGAATGGCTCGTCAGAACCTTCAAGGGGATGATCGCGGAAGTTATGTGAACTTTCAACATTTGGATTGGAATGGTTATCTGCCATCTTCCGATATGCTTATATCACTAGAGTACAAAGTTCCATTGTACTTCCCCATATAAGCTCTTGTATGGCCATGACCTGGTGTTGCTAGCGGAGTTGGGTTTGCCTTCTCGATTACCATGAGCTGTTGATGCTAGGTCATGGGATTGGTATTTGACGAGCATTCTTCCATTGGTTCGTGCAAAGTCAGCAGAACACTTGGGCCGCATACAAGTAGAATAATAACAACGATACAACTTGCACCATCGTCCTCCTGCAGAGTATAAAGTTGAGGAACTGGTGTTAGATCGTTTTCCCAAGCTTATGGTACATGGTTTAGCTAGAGTCTCCTTGCTCAGTGGAAAGGACCGTATCGAGTGCTATGGCAAGTAGGGCCATAGGTTTATGAGGTTTGACACGACATTCAACCTGATCCTCTAGAGATTGTACATGTGCAACGGTTTAAGCTTTGTGCAACGGAAATAAGTTGTGCCACCTACAAATCCACTAGTGCCTCCTCCTGATGTTCCTCCAGATCTGGGCCCATCTACAAGAGAACCCTAACCAACTTACATCCTTCCGAGAGGGGGATATGTAAGATCCACGTGTACGGCTGCATGTGCACATACTATTATTAGCATAGTGGATTTGATAGCTGTCGGATTAATTTCAATCTAAACCACTCGCTCTTATATATAAGTCGGGTTTCTCAACTAATGGATATACACATTTTCTATATTCCGAGCTCTCACAGAATATATATATTTGTTTTTGTAGGAAATGCAGGAAGCACTATTCAAGAATATGCCAAGGATATTCAAACGAGTATCTTTGCAAAAATAAAATAAATCAAGACATGACATATTTTATATTTTAAATTCAATAGTTTATGGTTATAAGGACTTGTAATTGTATGTTTGTGTGTGTGATTACGCACTTGTAGGTGCATAATATGTGTGTGCGTGTGTGTGTTTATACTTGCATTGATCTCATTCATAGTTCAACGTGCCATTGTCTGACTATGCTTCTCTAAAGTAATACATACACACAAAGATAGACACACACTACATATAACACATGTGTACAGTATAATTCAGATTGTACACATACTAACCTGCATTATATAATATTACATTGGTGTTATTCCAGTTCAGGTGCCAGTTGAATTTCACACGTAGATCAAACAATGAACTTCACCTTAAACCCTGAAATGTCGCCCATTTACATATACATCCTTGGAAACTTCAATTTAAAACTTTATTAGAATAAATTTATAAAAATCAATAAATATTTATATTTAATTTATCAAACATAATATATATATAACACTTATTAGTGTTTACTTTTATAGTATTTATGATAATTTATAACTATAAATTAAAAACTATATTTAATTATTATATCATAAAGTTTAAATTGAAGATTGAGGGTAGTTTTAAAGATTACAGCAGTAAATAGTGCAGGTTTCAAGTGGTCGTTTTAAAATATCATGTAAATAGACATATTTCAGGGGTATATATATTTTCCATATATATATATATATATATAATGATAATGTATATAAATATTTCTTTGTGCCTTTATGCACGTTGTAACTAAAATGGGCATGATACGTAAAAATGGGAATATAAAATAAATTACTAATTAATACTTAAGTTTTAATTATTAATTAATTATTTAATAGTCTTAAATATTAATTAATTAAATTAATCCTTCAATAACCTTACTTAGTAAGGAATATTCCTAAAATATTTAGAATATTCATATTATTCTTGTTTAATAATAATTAAAAATACTATCAAACATAATTACAAATGAAATCATTTCCTTATCAACATATTAATTTATTTATAAATACTTTTCCTAACCATACAGAGAAATCTCCTCATTTTTCTAAATCATCACTCTCCGGATTAATCGAATCATTTTGTCAATATCTTGATGTTGTTACACCACCTAACACTCTCACGAATGCAATTAGGAGTTGCCATCCTTGTTAATACATAAGATGTGATAAGTCATTTAAAAAATGACGTTCCTTAAGAATAATATTATAAAGCCCGGTTGCTATCCTTCATTTTATAAAATTCAAAATCACGAGAAAGAAAAGCATAAGGAAATGTTTGATACGGTGGATACTGCTCACAAAAGTTTTCGAGATTCTTCTTTCTGAGGCACGTATCCAAGTAGTTCACTAGCTCATCATGTTGGTATCAGAATATGGTCGAAAGTGATTGGATGAATACAAGCAATGTTTTGGTTAAGCATTTCTGAGGAGAGTCGTCTACCACTAAGATATGTGCGTTCTTCATTATCTTAATGATTGATTTCCCCATGAAGCCCAATTATCTTTCATTTTAAAGAAGTATGGCTTGCTTTCCTTTCTTATATTGTGAAATTCGAGAGGTTTATAACATATTCGCTAGTCAAAAATCCAATCTTTACGAATCACCTCTTCTGCAACACTACAATGTTTCTTAAGCAAATTCAGCACGTGTCAAGTTGTGAATCTGCATGCATGACCAAATCCTCACAAGTGCACCCATCTCCTTAAGCTTTTAAAAGAGACGGTCCAACCTCGAACGAAAAATGATATCATATCAAAATTTACCATGACAAGGAATGAAATCTCCTTGTTTGATTTCTTTTTTTATCCTCGGGCCTGATGAAGTAGAACACCATTGACATCCAACAACACAATATGGCCATGGGTAATGGGTAGCGTTGCCTCTTGAATGCTTTGCAACTCACTTGTTTGCTCCCTTTCACATTTATCTGTTGACACTATCATTGCCTATCCTTTATCATTTAATTGTACATCATCCTTACAAGATTCAGATATTGCAGGTGCTGAAAAAGTGATTTAGGAACTGAAGCCAATAGAAATGGTGATGAAAAAACTGAAGTGGTCCCCATGGTAACGATGTTTTGAGCTGCATTATTATCCTTTTCCTGCATGAAGTTATTCTGACATGTGGCACAAGAAATTTTCGCAAACCCCTCTCTTACCTCATGCCATATGAAAATCCATGTTCTAAACTGTTTCATTACATCTACAAAATGATAGTTAGCTGCCTTAATTATCAAGGTATATTATTTTCCTTGTTAATGTTGACCCATGTTGAACTAAAAGCTTCATTAATCCTTGAGAATTTATTTTCTGTACAAATATAACGAAATATACAAAAATGCCTTATGTTACACTCATTTAAAACTATTCGTCACTCTAAAAACTTATTAACAATTCTTCTTCGTTATGACCTTCTGAGTGAGGCGAAGAAGGTTAACCGCTTGGTAGATCGTTCATGATCTTCCGTATCTTCTGGCGATGTTTCCATGAGTAATGGAGTATGTGAATGTTCTGTACTCCTCTAGATAACTTCTGGTTAATATCTGATTGAAGATCGTCCTCAGACTCCGACATTGAACCAGATTCGTCTTTAGGAGCTATCACACTTCTTGGGAGGGAACTTTCCCAAATACTCCTGTATGGGTTTGTTGAGGTTCAGTTGGGTAGTCAGTTGAGAACCTCTCTATCCACTTGTTCAGTCCTCAACCATGGTCTTATCCTTTTCAACGGCAAACACACATGTATCCCGAAGGTAACACTCCTTCAAGACGGACCCCCTAGTGCAGTAGTCAAAAACCCATGCATCACTGTGAGGACCCCTGATCAAGTTGACGATGCTCCGTGCCGCTTGACTTGTGATGTTTGGATAACGTACATTGCCGAATACGTCCCTCTCAGCTATCGGTGTATCGGATGGAGGTTCAGGCCGTTGGAGTGCAAACAGATGCCTGGCCAGTCATTTGGAAGTTTGAAATTGTTTGGCGCATTCCTAACAACCAAGTGAACAACCGTATCAATGCACTTGGGATAGCATCGTTCATATAAAATCCTGTCCAACGATGTCTATTCTTCTTGGCGAAGGCGAAGGCAAAAGTATCGGTGACATGAGCAAGAATCAAGAAATAAATACCTAAAAACGTAGGTATCAGTGAAGAGTGCAAGCATGAATTCAATAATAAATACCTTCTTTGTACATGCTTGCACGGCTAAGTTTCTCCACCAAATCCTCTAGTGCCCTATCTGTCGAAGGACCGCCGATCCATCACGAACAATTGAAACGGTTTCCTACAAGCAGTGATGTTACCCCATAAAGTCTCCGAATCCAACAACAAACATCTGTAGGGCTTGTCGTGATTCGTAGCATCCTCCTTTATAAGGTTCAACTCGGTTCTCCGCTGCTGAAGGACTGCCATAAGAGAAGGCGTCATCCAATGTTCTCCTTTTTGGCGTTGGCGTGCAATAGATTCTTGCCCAGAATCTTCCGATTGATTCACCCATTGGACAAGCATATCATCGTTTGTCACATGCAAATATTTGCTGACCTCTTTGTGTTGAGTCGAGGTCCAACCCAGTTTGTGGAGTGTATTCCCAACCACTCCTTGAAGTGCCTGACCGTCTTCAACTCCATTGCCTTGACATGAAAAGGAGAGGTGGGGCTGCTGTTGTTAATCTGTAGTTTGCCATCAATCACCAAATCAGCCAAGACTTCCATCTCCTCCATCGTTGTTCCATTTAAAGGCTTCAACCATGTGAGCTTGAAATCGTTGTCTACATCCTTTGTAGATTGAACAGACTTAGCCTTCGGCGTCTTACTGGGTTTCTTTGCAGACTTCTCTGAGGGCTCCCCTTCACTTGTCTGCTTCTTCTTCAGTGTTCCTTTTGCAAAGGATTCCATAATCCCCAACCATTTGGCAAAGATTATCCTCGGGGCAAGAAATCAACATCATAAAAAGGATGTTTCCTTCCCGCCCACCTGGGCAAAATCAACTGCAGCAATTTCTTCAACTCTCTAAAAAAAGAGACAGATTAATATTGGCGAGATAAATCCCGCCCAAACAATTTGCTTACCGGTAGTTTGCATTGTTCTTTCCCTGCAGTAGCTCTTTATGGTCGCTCAAGAGTTTCCCACATGGCTCGCGTGTGTTTGAACTTCTCCATATTTTGCTGTTGTAGTTGGTGTAGCATCCCATTCCCGATAACTTATGGTATTGCTCGATTGTGAGATTCGGCTTAGCTAAAAACGCCGATCTTTTTGTCACTTCTCACGGGTATGCTCGGAAAGTTTTGTTGCCATCGTTCCTTTGTTGTGTTCATCGAGAAGTCGTTGGGCTGCCGTTATTGTGTGCTGGCCACTAATGATGTATACTTGATTGATTTTCTATTCTTTGTCTGAATCTTGTGATTTGTTTTGGTGTTGTCACCCACACTTTTCAGCGCCTTTCTTTCTTTCATAGTATGGGCACACAAAAAGATTATGTGGAACAGTATAAGAATTGTCGTCCTTCATCTTCTCCATGAGCTCAGCTACACGTTCCTGGTTGATGGCCTGTAATTGAAGTTTGGGTTGACACTGCAATACTTAACCCTACACTTATAAATCTATCATCCAACATCATTTCCTTGTGGCTTATTGTAGCATGGGATGCCATGCCACAGGTGCAGCTGACAAAATGACAGATGATTTTCTTTTGCGATCCGAATCAACATGTGTGATCCCTGACTGCAGCTATTTTAATGTTCTCGGCACACTCTTCCAGCTCCCGAAGATTCCTAAGTAAATTGAACGTGATTGTAAAGAACCTGGGACCGAGCCATCCTCTCAATCTCCCTAATGATGTCGTTGTGTTCTTCTTCAATAAGAAGAGGGACGATTGCTCCACTTGTGGATGTTCTGTATTGTAAAGTAACATCTGCTGAGAATACACCTACTCAATGAGTATGGAGATCTTCGAAGTAGACATCTAACTGGATCCCCTCCATAGATGGGCTTTGTTGAGTTGAAGAAGAACTCCACAATCAACATCATTAGTGAAACATAAACGTCGTTATCTATAAGTCGACAAAACCACCCAAGATTAATGTTGTAACTGGCGACCTCTAGTTCCGAAAACGTGACACTTGATGGAACAAGGCATATGTGTCAAGCATCATCCAATCTAGGTTCGCAGCCTACTTTCGGGTGCTTGACTAGTAAATCTACTTTCCATTGTTTTGCTTATCCACGCGATGTGACAGAGGTTAGTTTGACAACAACCATGGTTGCTTCAATGCGCTTCCCATTTATTTTAAAATATGGCCAAGTTGATTCGAGAATCCCCATGCCCATCTCTTCTCCTGCTCTCGTCTTCAATGTCACCTCAATTCCACATCTGAATGCAAAAATGATTAGTTCTTCAAGCATATTTGAGTATAACAGATTTTATTATAATTTTTACCCAGAATTTGACGACGACTCCATACTAATGACTCAATCTCCTTGTTTGATTAAATTGTCCTTCTGCACAATAATACTGGTTGTCAGGGACTCTGCAGGCCAGATGTGGTGCTTCTCAAGAAGCTACAGTGGTCGCCAGGACGCTGTTGAGGGCGTCCAACCCGGGGGTTCGGCCGGCAAGTCGGGCCTCACCTCAGGAGTAATGGAAGGTATTGGATGGCCTCTACCCGGACGCCATGAGGGTCCATGTACAGGTAAAGGGGAGTTCTACTGAGATGATTGGGCAGAGATTGTTGCGGGGCCCAGGAGTCGGGCAAGCAGGGAACGCCCGCTTGTGGGGTGAATAGAAGGAAAATAGATATATATTGCCTGTCTGAGTACAAACTATCTCCGACAGTGGAGCAAGATATAAGACGCAGACTTGACTCCAAAAAGACCCTGACCCACTACCCGCCTTCCTGCTTATATAGTGGGTACCTACCACTAGACCCTAGCTACAGGTGGCACTCTCCCACTGGTCTACCGCCTAGTGACAGAGTCCTGTCTGTCACATTTATGCGCCTCCCCACGCGTGCTGTCCTTCGTACCATGGGTAGTTGGTCCGAACGATCGGATCTTCGCCTGGTTACGTCGCCGCCTGACACCGGTCACCATCAGTCCGTACCTGAAGTACCTTCCTTATCCAGTGCTTCGTCCAGTCGCTCGTCCGTGCCGGTGGGCGTCCCGCCGGCTGGCCGCGATGACGGGGACCAGATGACCGGACTTATTTGTTGGCACGTCCTCGGGCCATGTGCCCTAGTTATCTACCCATTGGAGCTCCCGGTACATGGTGATTTCGCTCTCTATTGTCGCTAGCGTGGTCTTTAATGTGGTGATGGTTGCCTCTCGTAGCGCGATCACCCTTCGGAGCTTTGCCTCGGACCTGCCTATTGCTCCCGAACCTGCTTGAGTTGACCTTCCAGATCCTGCGCCCGTTCTCGCGAGTGTTGCAGCTCTTGTTCTTTTGCTACAAGGAGTTGGGCTTGCAGCTGGGTGTGTACCTCTAGCTCCCTGATGGTCCGGGCTGAGTCCTGTCCCGGGCCGGCTGACTTGGTGGCGCTCGCTTCTGACTTCCTAAGTAGGGGTCCCGGTTGGCTGGCTGTAGGTGTGGTAATGGTTTTGGAGAGTTGAGTCTTTGTCAGTAACTCCCTTCTGACCGCCGTCAGTTCTGCTTGTGCCTCAGCGAGCTCCCCACACCTTCATTCTAACCGAGCTTTGCATTCCTGTATTTGTTGTTCCCTTCTAGCTATGACCCAGCTGCGGGGTGCTGGTCATCGTTGAGTAGCCCTAGGAGAGTTTTGCACTCATTGTACAACCACTGGAATTCCGCTCTCTTTTCGCTCCAGCTTTCCCAGGTGTCCTTCGTTCTCTTCATTGTCAACATACACAGTCGGCCCCCTTCACTCAGTAGCTCCTTAGCCCTTTGGGCAACTTCCCGGGCTCCCTGCCGCTGCTCTGTGAGTTCTGTCACTATGTCGTCGTGTTCTCTCGCCACCACTGGGAGGTCGAGGCCGTCATATATCACCATGGCTTCGTCTAGCTGATCGAAGACCCCCGCGAGCCCGTATAGACCATGGAGGTCCATCGTCCGTTGGCCTGGAAATGTTGGTAGTTACTCTCGGGCTTGTCCTTCTCCCCTCCCTGGCTGGGTCCAGTAGATTGTTCGATTGTGTCTGACGAGGATTCCGGTAGTGGGATCCTATAGCCAGGGGAATCGCGTGTATGGGTTCATGCATTACATACCCTGGTGATTCCTGGTCCGGAAGGAGACTACCCTCTGCTTGTTCCCCTGTTGACGCCTGTTCTTCTGTTGAGCCCTGTTCTTCTGTAGACTCTTCTAGCTGTTCCCCATTTGGAGTGGTGGTGGTGCTCTTTCTACCGTTTGGCCGAACGAGCCCGTGATCATAATAGCAATGTGGCCAGCCGTGGGTAGCCTTTGCTCAGTGCCGGGTCGAACTCCGTGAATCCCACTAGTTAGAGCCGGAATCAGGTACTGCTTAAGGCAGTCAGCCCAATTTATTGCGACTCCTTCCCATGCCCTACAAAGACCGTTCGCCAATTGCCTGGTGATCCGACTCCCTGTTCTTCCCGTGAGCATGAAGGCCACTAGGGTTACGAACTCGGCTGCTTCCTCCTTCGCTTGTATGCCTCGTAGTCCATGAGTTCCTATGGTGGCGGTTCATTGAACCTCCGCGTCCGAGCATTCCCCTAGGCTAGGTCGTCCCTTGGTAGTTGGAAGACTATCGCTAGTTCGTCGAACATAATGTGGAAGACGGCGCTCCCATCTATGCAGAATTGTATTCCCCTACGCCCGATTTGACTAGCCACTAATTCCGCTGACTGAAGGAATTGTCTGGCCTTCTCATCAAATTCTGGGTCCTCCACTTCTCCCCACGGAAGATTGAAGAATTCGTTCAATTGCAATTGCCTTCTGACTTGCCGGACGTCGGATTGCCTGATTTATTCCTTGAACTTGGAATACCTGGGCGATAATAGTTCCGCTGCTCGTTCTTGGCCCTTGATGAGCACATGAATTTCTCTGATTACCACTGGCCGATTCCTCTCTGTCCACCCCATGGTCATGATAATGGAAGTGTGGCATTGTGCACCTCCTTCCTGAGTGTAGGTGTCGTGGCAGTCCTTGTGGTCCTCCGAGGTGACTGGCGCGTCTATCCCTGTGCCTGGATAAGCAATGATGGTGCCGCCCGACCATCATTGCCTTCGTAGTGCGTGCCTCACGCCTGTGGTCCACCTCATGGACCATGTGATCATGTGAGCTGGCCACACGTGCGTTTGGAGATCCTACTTCTGACTGCTCCGTCTTCCCTATCGCTTCCCCCCATGGTCCGCTGGTTCTGCCCAGGGATTCCTCAATCTGTGCTCCATCTGGGTGACCAACGCGGCTACTATTAGTCATCCGTCGTGGTACTTGTCCGTTATCGTAGACTGTGGTGGTTTTGATGCCGCCTAGTGAGGCCCATCATGGCTCTAACTGCACAGTCTTTCATGTTGATCCCTTCTTGCCGCTTCTTCCGCACACTGGCCCCGTATGTCCCCTATCTGGGGTTTCATGTCCTACTTCCCCCCGGGAGGGTCTATGCCGGAGCTTCTCCCTCCCCCACTTCCCGGGCCAATCCCCGATCAGCCCAGGTAGTGGATATTTCCCCTTGGGACCAGGATCAATAGGGGGCTGTCGATCCCTGTTGATATCGGCTCTGGGGTGGCTCCGCTTGATTGGGGCGGCCGTTCGGCTTGGGTATGTCCACATAAGCCCTTCGGACTTGTCCTAGTGGTTGGTGAACCAACGTTCCGGTGCCGGATAGTTTGGGCTTCGGTTGCTCCTGCGATCCTTAGTCTGTTCACGTTGGGCTGCCTCTGATGCGAGGCCTCCTGTCTGGCGTGACCCAACCCCGGAAGTCGGCCTGCGGAGGTCGCTGTTATGCCCTCACTCCATCCTCCACGCCTGCTGGGCTCCTGATACTCCAACGCCTCGAATCTCCGTGTGGGGGCCTGGGTTTTGCCTGTGGGTATGGACCTTATCGCCCGTGTTGTGGTGTTCCCAATCATGTTGTACCTTTGCACCCCTGAGCCAGGGTCGACCAAGGAGTAGGTTGAATCCCCCCCCTGGCATGCATATCCAGCTGTCACGACCCGATACATGATACAGGATTCCGGATACATGATATGGGTTGCAGGACTTTCCTACAGGATATTCCACTTTTAGCACTCATGCCTAGATTAGCTCTTGGAGTTGTGAGCATAAAAGCTCCGACCTAATTGTTGTACAATCAGTTACTATCAACACCAGTCTTACTACGATCAATCTCGTCTTGTCTTGTTCTTGTTGTTCTTGTCTTTCTTGTTTTCTGTCCTGCTCTTGTCTCGCTCCTGTTTCCTGTCCTACTCCTGGATCCTGTCCTGCTCCTGTCTTGTTCCCGGATCCTGTTCTGCGCCTTCCTGTCTTGCTCCCGGATCCTATCTTGATCCTGTCTTGCTCCAGAATCCGTCCTGTTCCTGTTCCTGTCCTACTCTCGGTCTTGCTCCTGAGTCAAGCCTTCATGTTCTTGGAATCCTGTTCTCTTCCTGGTTCCTGGATCGTGGCTTGACACCAGGACCACAACGTTGATCCAAAATTTCACCATTTGGATCTCGACCTCTACTGAACTCAAGATGCCATTGGGCGCCACCTCGGCCTGATTGGCCATGTGTACCTGAAATGGGGTGGGTTCCGAAGTTGGCATATGCAACTTCTTGTGGAGCTCTGCTGACATGACATTGATTGCTGACCCCCCATCTATAATCACCTCGCTGACTGTGTGACCCGCCATGCAAACCGGGATAGTTGGTATGTCGTTCACGTAGTCCACTGTGGTTGCAATGCCTCTTGGTGGGGGCCTTACTGTTGGTCGTACCCGATTCCCCCATCATGCGGTGGGAATCAGCGGCCTTTCTTGTTCTGACCCCGTCTGGGCCTCCCCCTTACGAATGTGTGGTTTCACCTTCTCCTTACTTTTCTTAGCGATTCTTGGCCTCGGCTGGGCTCCACGAGTTCCGAGACTATCAGTTCTTGCATTTGCTTCCTTACCCATTGTTTTAAAATTGGGGTTTTTATTGCCTGTCTTCTCTTTTCGCGTCTTCGCGCTCCTCTGGTTCTCCGCCTTTGCGTTTCCCTTGTTTCGTCCGCTAAGGGAGCATGTGGTACTATGTCTGTCCTGCCATCTTGTTCTGGTAGTACCACCGTTACTTGGTTTACTTGCGGTGTGAAGTTTTGAATTGGGTTTGCAGGGATCTGCCCGTTACTCGTCCTGGCGACGCCGGCTGCTTGCGCTTCTAGCATTGGTTTGATTAATGATACCATGAACATCGGTAGAGCGGGTGTGGGCCTCCGCACAGTGCTCACAACACCTCCTTGTGTTCCGATCGTCTCTCTCTGTCGCCATACCTGGGTCGATACAATGGCTGTTCTCGAGAATGGGACCTACGATTTTGTCTCCCGAATGGGTCCTCCTACGGGTTGGTTGTCTCCCTCCGTCCTGGACGTAACTCCTTCAGCCATCTGCCTTCCCTTCGGTTCCTTGTTCTACTATCAGTGTGGCTGCTTGTGGTGGCCTTTTGCTCAGGAGTTTGGCCAGCCGGTAGCAATCGTCCGTGTTGTGAGATCCGCGGATGTTACACACCGACAGTACTAATCCCCCGTGCAGTGTATTGAGCTAGTGTCATGGATAAGTCTTCCTTTGTGTGGCCCCCATAGGGTTTCCCCCCGCTGCAAGCTGCCTGTGTCCCTTGGTACCCGACCGTTTCCTTTTTGGTCGGCCTTGGAGCATCCGAGAGGTTTTCCTCATCCGATGCGGTATCGTTTGCCTCCTCTACGTCCGATTTTGTATGCGCTTCCTTTCTTGGCGTCTTTCAGCTTCTCGCTTTTCGGCCTTCTTGCGTACCGGAGTAACTTGTCGAACGTCCGGTCGTCGTCCAAGCCGATCCAGTTGGATCTCCGGCCGCAGTCCCTTTCGGTACCACATTTTCTTGGTCAGGTCAACTGGGGCGTCTCTTAGCCGGGCGATATACCCAGCATGCGGACCGTGTATTCTCGAGTGACTCTCCTGCTTTCTGTTTCAAGCTCGTTAGCTTGTGGATCACCTCCTCTTCACTCTTTTCTTCCCGGAAGGTATCCAGAAACGCCCTTCGTGCGGTTTCCCAGCGGGCTCCTTCGTTCGCCTCGTGAATCGCATCCACAGGCGTGTGCCTTCTATCCAGAGTGCATGCAAAGGCACTCAACTTCTTGTGATTGTCGCTCACACTTCGAGTTCGCACACCTATTCGAACTTATGTACGTGTTGGTCTGTGTCTTCCCCCTTTGCTCCACGGAACGCGGTAAGGGCACTGTTACGGTACTCTCCTGCATCCGATTGAGCACTCAGGCTAATAAGGTGACTAGGTCGGTTCCCATGGCGTCCCATTGTGCCTGAGACGTGTTCCGATCTGGACCTTCCGCTTTGGACGTGGTGTAGTCTACGTCCTGGTATTCTGCGGGCACCTTTTCCTTCCTGCGGCCCTGCCCTCCGTTGAGGGTGGGTGACGAGGACGGGCTCCTCCTGGCTGTCCCTCGGGGGCCCCACCGTAGGACCAACCTGATGACTGGTGGCACGGCTTACCTTGGCTGGACGGTTTTCCCTCCTTAACGAGTAGTTTTGTATGACCGTGCGCGGAATCCCCCCACGACGTCTAGATGGTCGTGATCAATGGGGCGATTCCTCCTCGCCCCGAGATGGTATCCCCCCGTCGGTGATGGTTGCGGCTCTGCCGTGTGCCTTGGCGGATTTCCCTTGTGGGCTGGTGCGATACTAGTCGCTCGGGCGAATCTCTCCTGCCCTTGGACGAATTCCTCTTGTCCCTTCTCCAAGGTAGCCACAGTGTGGCCCCTCTTTCTAGTGCCTCCTCCCAGTCCTCAGCTCGTCAACGTCCCGTCGCCTCCGCGCAGGCGGTCGTCCCATGTGTACCCCAGCCTTTCGAAGCCTTGGGTTCTCATCCTAGTAACCACCTTGACCTACTGCATCGTCCGATCGGCTGAACTCCTAGTGCAGAGGTTGCCTTGTTGGCAATCGATGCCCCTCCCTATGGGGGCTTCCCGGATGAGGCTCTTCCTCCCCTCTTTCCGGGCAGACACGGGCCCCGCGTCACCCTGATGGGTGATGATGGCCCTGGGTTTCCTATCTTACCTCCATCGTGGCGCTGGTCACGCTGGGCTTCTGGCTCACGTCCTCCGTGCTATCCGTGTTGCTTTTGCCCCCTCGAGATTCTCGCTTCTGTCGCAGGCCTGCCCTCTCCGGGGTTGTCCTGGGCAAGGTTTCCTCCTTCGGGGGTACTCGTCAAACACTGGTTCTCTCGTTGGTATGGGGGCTCTTCGTGGTCGTCACTTTCACCTATGTCGAGAGGTGGAGGGCTTTCGTCGTCTTGCCATCCATCCCACTCTACATCGTAGGTTACTGTCGAGCGAAGTCGCCTGTCCGGGTGCTATTCATACCCACATGCTGCCATGCCTGGATTGTCGTCCGGATGTGCTGCGGTTCCTTCATATCCCTCTTCGTCGTCAGCTGCGTGCGACTGCCTCTGCTGGTGTGCCGAGTTTACTGTTGCTCGGAGATTTGGCCATGCGGCATTACCGTCGTTCCCTTGGGTAGGTGAGGCAGGGGTCGATTGCGGCAGCCAAGGTGCCTCGCCACCTTCCATTAATCTCCCTCGGCTGGCCCGACGCATTCTCCTGGCTAGCTGTTGCTCGTCAATCTCTATTTGTTCGAATGAATTAATCCCAACTCTTCGTCGGACCGCCACTCTACTTGCTACAGTGAACTCCATCTGTGTGTATTATCTATCCCTCTGTGGTCGCCACAAATGGTCGTCAGGGACTCCACATGCTAGATGTGGTGCTTCTCAGGAAGCTGCAGTGGTCGCCAAGACGCTGTTGAGGGCGTCCAACCCCAGGGGTTCGGCCGGCAAGCCGGGCCTCACCTCAGGAGTAATGGAAGGTATTGATGGCCTCTACCCGGACGCCGCGAGGGTTTGGGTACAGGTAAATTGGAGTTCTACTGAGATGACTGGGCAGAGAGTGTTGCGGGGCCCAGGAGTTAGGCAAGCGGGGAACGCCCGCTTGTGGGGTGAATAGAAGGAAAATGGATATATATTGCTTGTCTGAGTACAAACTATCTCCGACAGTGGAGCAAGATATAAGATGCAGACTTGACTCCAAAAAGACCCCGACCCACTACCCGCCTTTCGGCTTATATAGTGGGGTACCTACTGCTAGACCTTAGCTACAGGTGGCGCTCTCCACTGGTCTGCCGCCTGGTGACAGAGTCCTGTCTGTCACATTTATGCGCCTCCCCAACGTGTTGTCCTTCGTACCCTAGGTAGTTGGTCCGGATGATCGGATCTTTCCTGGTTATGCCGCCGCCTAACACCGATCGCCATCAGTCCGTACCTGAAGTACCTTCCTTATCCGGCGCTTCGTCCAATCGCTCGTCCGCGTCGGTGGGCGTCCCGCCGGCTAGCCGCGATGACGGGCCATTGTCAACCAAATACACTATGAATACAAATCATATAAAACGCACACACACTTGTAGAACCCGAATATACAAAATTATTACACAGATAAATTCACATACACCCCTCTTTGTCTCAGAGAGAAGTGGATGGGATTAACTGTCCAAAGCTCACATTTGTGCTAGTGCAAAAGACTGATAACATTTGGTTTTAAAATCATCACAAATGTGAGCTTTGGACAATTTCACATAGTTTATTGGCTTTTACTCAAAATATTATGATAAGATGATAAAAATAAATAAAATGAGATATGCAACTTATATATATTAATACACATATATATTCACATGGAAGGTGGCGAGATTAATCCCGCTCACCCACCCCTTCAGGAGGCATAGAAGGAGTGGCGAGATTAATCCCGCCCCACCTTTCTCAATCCCCTGAATGGGTGTGCAGGATTAATCCCACAATCTTTTCAGTCTTAGAGAGAACTGGTCGGGATTTATTTGGCACATCCATTCAAGGGAAAGAGAAGGGTGGCGGGATTTAATCTCGCCCACCATGGAAGGGATGGTGGAATTAATCTCGCCACCCTTCTCAGTCCCTGAACTAGTGTGTGGTAACCCTTCTCCGTCTCAGACAAAAGTCATCGGGATTGATTTGGCTCACAAATTCAAGAGACAGAGAAGGGTGGTGGGATTAATCCCGCCACTCCTTCCATGCCTGGTGAGCAAGACGAATCCCGCCCAGGACACTCTCATTTGGATAATGGCAGTTGGCGGGATTAATCTTGCCACCCCTTCTATGCCCGGTGAAGGGAATTAATCCTTCTACCATTTTCACGCCTCCTCGGAGGGACGACAGGATTAATCCCGCCACCATGCATAGAAGGGTCGGCAAGATTAATCCCGCCGCCCATGGGCTGCGCGGAGTGTGGCGGGATTAATCCCGCCGCCCTTTTGTAAATCATGCGCACACACACATATATATGGGTGGAGGGATTAATCCCGCCGCCCTTCATGTAGGCCCTCCACATAGGTCATGGTGGCAGGATTAATCCCGTCGCTCATGACCTGCGTGAAGGGCCTGGGCGGCGGGATTAATCCCGTCACCAACGGGGCTAACCAAAGAGCAGGGGATTAATCCCATGCACAAACAATATATGTATATGTTCCTGCCGCCCAGGCGTTAATCTCGTGCACACACAATATATGTATATGTATCCTGCCGCCCAGGCGTTAATCTCGTGCACACAATATATGTATATGTATCCTGCCGCCCAGGCGTTAATCCCGCGCACACACATATATGTATATGTATATACGAGAGTGTGCGTGTGTGCTAAAGATAGAAAAATCAATAAGATTATACAAATACAAACACCACACACACACACACACACACATATATATATATATATATATATGGATATGTATATCATGTGTGTGTGTGTGTGTGCCAGAGATAGATAAATCAATAAAATTATACACATACACACACACATATGTATATGTATATGTATATATGTATATCGTGTGTGTGTGCTAAATAAATTTAATTATACAGATACACACATGCGCACACACATATATATATATATATATATATATATATATATATATATATATATATATATGTATGTATGTATGTATGTATGTATGTATATATGTATATATATGTATATGTATATAGGTATATATATATGTGTATATGTATATTGTGTATAAAAATTATACAAATAAACACACACACACACAACACACACACACACATATATATATATTATAGGAGTGTGCGTGTGTGTGCGAGAGATAAAACTAATAAATCAATAAAATTATACATATACACACACATAATATATGTATGTATATATGTATCTAGGTATATATATATGTGTATATGTATATCATGTGTATGCGTGTGTGAGTGAAATAAATAAAAATTATATAGATAAACAACACACACACATACACACACACACACAACACATATATATATGCAGGAGTGTGCATGTGTGTGCGAGAGATAGATAAATAAATTTTATTATTAAGATACACACATATATAAATGTATATGTAAATATAGATAAATAAATATACACCAGAGTGTGCGTGTGAGAGAGAGAGAGATTTCACCTGTTTGAATGCACCTTCAAACCTTACTGCACCACTGCCCCACTTTGCATCGCCACGTCTTTTTGAGAGAGATTTATACATCTATGGCACAACCGTTCTAATCCACTACCGCCGCCTTTATTCTTGAAACCCTAAAAATATATTTCAACCCTAAAATGAATAAAATATATATTAACCCTAATCGAATATTCCTTTTAAGAATATACCTAAACCCTAAAAAGAATAAAATATATATTGATCCTAAATGAATATTCTTTCATTATATTATCATAATTTTAAATTTGTGTGTGCGTGGGTGTGTGGGTGTATCACATACACCGGTTTAACATATGTGTGTCTATGAGACTGTTAAATTTTCACGTGTAGCAATATATATATACACATATAATATACACATAGACATACGTACATAGTACATAATATTGTCACGTCAGTACATATTATGAATCATGCATGGTGTGTATATATGAGAGGAGAGAGTGTTAAAAAATTAATTTTGTACACATTGCATATATTAGTACATATATACATACACATATTATACACAAACATATATACATAGTACATAATATTGTAACATCAGTACATATTATGGATCATGCATAGTGTGTATGTATGAGAAAAGAGAGACAGACTACATATTATGAATCATGCATAGTGTGTATGTATGAGAGAAGAGAGAGAGTGTTAACAAATTAAAATCGTACACATTGCATATATTAGTACACATATATATATACACACATGTATACACACAGACATACATACATATTATATATGTAAATTCAATGTGTTACATACACACAGACTGAGTACATATGGATCATACATGAGTTGAACATGATGTTTTCAATAAAGAAGCAACATATCTCTCCAATTTGGTTTAGGGTTTAAACCCAATGCAAATATTTTATTATTAAATTTTATATGGTACATAATATATATATTAGTATAAAATCTTTATACTAATATAAACTAAATGCATGCACATTTTTCTAATTATTTACTCTAAACACTAAACATATGTAAGTCCCAGTGTAGAGTGTGTGTAATTATAAATATTTGGTTTTGGTTTTGGTTTTAAACTCTATATCATAAATACAAAGCTAGATGCTTTATCTATATTGTGATCCACTCATTGGCTTGTGCATGTGTGTGCATATGTGTCTCTGTAAATGCTTCTAATGCGTGTGCATGTGTATATATAAATTTATGATTCAATTTGTGTTTATATATGTGTGCAAAACAAACATTGAATAATTAAGAAAATAATATTAATAAACACACTATGAACATATTTTAAATTATACATAATAATATATCATTTTATCTAATATATAGCCATATATAGTTTTAATAATTAATTAATTTAATATTGATAAGGTTTAATATTGGAATATTCTTGAAATAATAAAAAATTAATTGAGAAAATCCTATTAATATATACAAATGTAAATAATTAACTAAATTAATTATGATAATCAGGTTTAATATTGGAATATTCTTCGAATATTAAAAAAATAATAAAGAATATCCCATTAATATTAGAAAATGTAACTTAATTACTCGAGTAATTAAGAAAATAATATTAATAAACACACTATGAATATATTTTAAATGATACATAATAATATATCAATTTATTTATTGTATAAGTATATATATATATATATATATATAAATATAAACTTAATAATATATACTGAAATATTAAGAATGTAGAATAATTACTAAAATTTTGTAATATTAAACAGCTTGAATCATTTGAATCACATTAAATGCAATTTTATAACACTCATTGGAATTGGAGAGTAGTGTTAGTTATTTGTGTTAACTCATCTTAAATTTTATTTTTTGTTTTTTTCAAAAAATTTGAATTTTTGACATAAGTATTGTCGATTTGACATGTAAATTTGAAAATACATTTAATTTTTCACTCAAATTCAGATCTGGTTCTTTTTCTGGCAAAGGTTTCTTCATTTCTGTAATTTTCACTCTTCAGATTTTCTTTTTTCTTGATAGTGATCAGCTTAAGAGCAACATTAAATTGAGTGCTATTGTTTATAGGAAAGCATGGTGTCTTCAGTGCTGTTTACAAGTAAATATTATAAACAAATTTAAAAATACTTATAAAGATTCACTTTCTTACATTCTCTCTTAAAATCATAATTTAGGGGTTTATGAATGCATTAGGATTACATTATATTCCGTTAAGGATTTATCCCGTTTAAACATCATTCTTACTTAATATTCTCTATTAGCCGAGGCAGTGAGATTAATCCGGCCATTTCTTTTCGCCTCTTAGAGGTGGCAGGATTAATCCCGCCACCATCTCTTTAATAACCATGGTAGAATTATTCCGGACAATACTTCTCCACCTTTGAAAAAGAGCGACGGGATTAATCCTGCCGATAACTCTCTCAACAGATGAAGAGTTACCAGAATTTATTAGAAAGAGTTGTTGGCGGGATTAATCTTGCCAACCATTCTAAGAGGCAGAGAAGGAGTGGCGGGATTAATCTCGCCTCCACTTCCCTGTTTTAAATATTTGTGAGTAGGATTTATCCCGCTGATCAATTTCGGACGCAGAAAAGCATTAGCGGGATTAATTCCGCCACCCCCTCGAGATCTCTCCGAAGGAAATCATAGCTTCAGAGAGAGTTGTGGGCGGGATTAATCCCGCCGCCTCTTCCTCGTGGAAGGGTGTTGCAACGGGATTAATCCCGCCGTCTCTTCCTCGTTAGAGGGAGTTGCAGCGAGATTAATCCCGCCACCTCTTCGTCATTGGAGGGAGTCGGCGACGGGATTAATCCCACCGCCTTTCTGCGACGAGGAAGATCCGGCGATGGAATTAATCCCGCTGCCGACTCCTTTCGATGAGGAAGAGTCGGCGGGATTAATCCTGCTGCCTCTCTCCGAAGGGGTAGAGTTGGCGGCGGAATTAATCCCGCCGGCCTTTCTCGTTGAAAAGAGTGGCGGCGGGATTAATCCCATCGCCACTTTCCCGTCGACCGTTCCTCGTCGGAGGGAGTCGTGGCTGGATTAATCCCGCCCATCAGTTGTATTAATCAAGCATGAGATACTATCCTTATACATAATTATGTATTATTGCACATGCATATTATTAAGCACCCGCAATTCAGATTTCTTAGAAATATTGCATAAACAGATATCATAAATAACACAATTATTTATGTGTAGAACAATATGTTTAATATTGGAGATAAAGTATGTCTCTTCGGAACAACGAGATAGTTGGCATTGGAATTTTGAAAGTTTGAAATAATAATGCATCATGTCACAATATTGCCCAAGGATCTTGTGTGTACGTATGGTTGAACACCATTTGCAAGCATGTTGAGGTTTGGAAATGGAATTTAAGGAGGGTTCTCCTGTATTGTGGAATAAGTTAAGGCTGACACAGGATATGCAGAGTCACAAACAAATAGTAGTATGAGTTCACCAGATGATGGCTTGCCTGCTGTGATGAATGAGGTGATTCTCTTTCTTCATGAGATCGAGGTTGGGAGAGGCATCATCACAGCTATAAATTCAATGGAAGTAGTGTCAGAAGAGAAACTAGGGGCTGACTTCATGGGTGTAGTTGTGACAGAGGTTTCACCTAATGGCACATTGCATCCTGAATCCCTTGTGAGGTGGCGAACATCTGAATTAAGACGGCAAGATGGTTCAACATATTTTGGGTTGGATTTCAATAATAACAATCTGGAAGAATAACCCATATTTGAAGAGATCCCTTACATTGGTCCTATTGTAAGAAAAAGGCGATTCATGGGTTGCAGATCTTCCCTTGCAAGTTTCGGTAAGAGGGTCAAGATGGATTCTACATCTTCCAAAAGTGTTATGAGCATTGCCACGATTGACTGCTGCAGAAGAAGTGTTGTCAAATGGTAGATCAGAATGAAATTACCCAATGTAGACATGTCTTTCGTATGCTCACCAAAAGCAAAGGCATGAGTTTGTATATGCTTACTAACTAGGTGTATTGATGGAATGGCCTCGAACACATATTATTAGAGTACATCCATGGTTTTAATAAGGTGGCCATCTGCTTCAAAGCTTGGTACACTATATATGGGATCCCAAGACCACGTTTTACCGTCGGAGGGATGAATGGCTAGATGGAGCGCGAACCTCAGTACATAGGAACACTCGCTTGGTCAAAACCCACTCTCACATTATGGTAGCCATAGAGATACTCAAGGCTTTGTAGAAGCAAATGCAGACAGGATCATGCCTCACAAATGCTGAACCACAAATGCAGGGGTCAGGGAAAATCTCAAGGTTTTGCCTTCAATTTACACTCAATTGAAGCAGTGTGAATATGTGAACAAGTGCCTCAGTTTGATGGGGCTTCAAGCAATCTGCAATGGTACCTTCAACAACATATGGAATACTCATTTTAAGGATGTGGAGATTGCAAAACACTTTAACTTTTCCAAGTGTGACACTTGACATCATTGAAGGCTGCAGAGGCTTGTGCAAAAACCTTGGTGGAGATCACTTGGAGTCCCACATGATTGGACAACAAACTTGTTGGTCTCAGTACTATGCACACCACATGCTTTCTGTGTCACCCCATCAGAGTACTTGTGCTTGATCCATGACAAGATGGATCATTTAAAGACCAACATTCCAAAGCTCGTTACAACACCAAAGTGCCTTGGAAATGTCATGAAACTTCTATTTTATTGACATGTGTGCTAACACATGGACACGGTTGTGAGTCATATGGACACTTTTCACTTCCACATTGGTCTAGCGACTCCAATTTCACTATTGGGTCGTTGGCCATGTGTTTTAGAAACCTTGAAGCCCACTCACAAACAAGTCCTATTAGTGATCTCAAAGTGAAGAAACAACACCTTCAACCTTTACATAATGCTCTCATGAACACGTCTACACTTGAGGCTACTTGGGAATATGAGAGGCATTGTCAGCAGCCTACACAAAAAATAGATGGGCCTGTTGAGAGTTCTGGTTCAGTAGAGGGATCTAGCTCAAATAGTGTACATGTGTCCTCAACATCAAATAAGCTTCCTCGTCATTTGCTTTTACAAAAATAGGTAAATCATTTTACTTAAGGGTTTCTCAAGCTCATACTTACTTTTATTTTCTAGAGATGTGCTAGCATACTTGTTAATGCTTGTTGCCAAAGGTGTGTTTAAGACAATCACGCTCAGTTTCCTTATGGTTGGTCACACTCATGAAGATATTGATGCTTTCTTCAGCAAGGTCTTCAGCTGTACAAAAAGACAAGTGCACTTACCTTACCGCATATGATGGATCTTTTTGAAGATTGCATCTCCAAAAAAAGTTGTGCTTTGCTTGTGACTGAGGTGCAAACTTTAAAAAGTTTCTCAAGGAGTATATAAAAGAGGGGAGTGATTCTTTAGTTGGTCACCTTGTGCCGATACAATTCTTTTTCTCCATAAAAGATGGTATACCTATTATGCAGTACAAGTTACGGCCATTAGAGCAGGAGTGGTTACCGAAAGAGGGCTTAATGCTGTTCAAAAGTGGAGAGGATGGGAAGCCACTTCTCCTAGAAGGACAACCAGACCCTATTCCATTGAGTGCCCAGCTCAAGGAACAAGAGGTTATTATTGATGGCATCAAAAAATATGTGGCATGGGTTCAAAATCGATGTCAAAGAATTTTAATAAGGCAACTAGTTACTTAGAACTATATAAGCATGTGGTCGACTATTGGGAGACTATGGTTCAAGAGTTACATAGTGAGAAAATAAAAAAATAGAACTCTTTATATATTTATACATTTTAAATATTTATAATATGTATATGATGTTGAGAGATGTGCGAATACCAAATATGAATTAATTAGGTTTGACTCATATAAGGCATTTATACTAAGTGTCCATGCCAATGTTAGCGCACCTGGCGCTTGGTAAATCTTGGTGCCCAGATTAGCTATTTCCTAAAATTTTAGTGTGCCTAGATCCTAGTGCCAAATGGCGCCTTTGTGGCGGAGTCTATGTGGTGTATATATTGCATATATACCATGGAATCTTATATCATCCCCCTCTCAAGACGTGACATCTACCTATCAAGGTTGTCCTCCTCCTTAGATGAGTGTTCAATGGTGGAATGGTAGTAGTTGACACACATGAGTGACCTGTTGTGACTCCTGAATGCCATCACGACGCTTTAAGTGATACACTTGTGTCCCCAACTGTTCTTTAACACTCTATGGCCCAATCCATAGCGGCTGAAACCTTGCTCATGTATTTGATCCCTAGCCTCGAAAACTTAATGTGAACCAAATCTCTTACTTGATATTGGGTGGCATTTGATGTTGTTTATTGTAAGTCTGATGTTGATACTCTTGTGCTTGGGCTAACTGTTCTCCATCTTGAGTATACAACAGAGGAAGGACTTGGTTCAAATGCTCTAACCACATATGCCCATCCATATACCATGCCTCTTGAGGAGTAATGCCAATTGCTGGCGGCAACACGAGTTCATGACCATACAAATCTTTAAATGGGGAAATCCCCGTTGACTTGTGAGGGGTTGAAACATAAGCGAATTAGAGATATGGAAGCCACATATCCTAATTCGTATGGTCAAGGACCGAACATATCATAGTTTTTATTATGACTTTTTACTTTGGACGTTGACTATTGTTACATACTGAATTATGTTGATAAGCCCTAAGTGTAGAAGAAACAGGCCCACTTAGTACACTTGGATATCTAGTGATGGTCTAGTCGGGTGTCATTAGGTATTTGCAAGAAACTCTAGGCGAAGCTAACACTTCCAACTAGAAAACTTTTACCCTAGTTTTCCATGTCTCGATTAGGTTTTTGGGTGAGTTCGGCATGTTAAATATGTGTAGAAACACCCTAGGGTTGCCCACGCCCTAAACCCTCAAGTTAGGGTTTAGGGTCAATGAGTCATTAATTAACTCACCAAGTATATTCCCTCTGGGAATGAGATTCCGTGTCAGCCCACTTATGTAAATAGGAAATGTAGGAGAGTTCCTAAGTTCATAACTAAGTTCATAACTAAGTTCGTTGCTCTTATGCCGATGCAAGCTTTAGTTTGTGTCGTTAAAGTACAACCCTCTATTGTGCCGCCCTAACTTCCAGATAACATGGGTACGTCCCACTTCGGGGTTGACGTTGACAAATCTATGCTTAGAAGGTCTTGTCGGAATGCACGTTCCAAGGGTCAGAGGTTGAGGCTTGTCTCTAGCCTCCTCCTCCACATCAAGTTAAGAGCAACACTCACAGCTAAGCAGGGCATGTTCGTGTCCTTGTTTAAACTGTGGTCGTGGGTTCTTAATTGATAGGGTTTTTTTATGGAGTTCCTGAGGGATAACAAAGGGTTCTAGAGTTGGCATTGAGAGCCGCATTCGTGGCACCTAGTGCAACTGTTGAATCCAAGGGGCTATGGCATGATAGCCCATATCTGGGAAACAATGTCACATCTTCATGTGGCATTAATTTAGATGGCACACAATACAATGCCTAAGGCACGCCCTTTGAGGTTGTGTCATGGGTTTGTCACCAAGGGGTTGAATACTCTAACAAACAGGCATGCTTGTGCTCGCACTAAGGTGCTAAGTCTTGGGCATAAGCTCAAGGGAGGTTAGGTCTCGGAACTAGGTGTGCTTTGGCTTGAGGAGTTTGCTTAGCAGAACACTCGTGTTTGCCTATGACGCACACTTGTGTCCTCACTAAGTACTAGCCCTAAGTTTAGGGTATGACTTGGCCACTCAAATCCTCAAGGGTTAGTTGTGGTTCAAGGTACCCCTTGTTGCCCTAAAGAGGTTGTACGCCCGGATGAGGGTGATTTTTCAAGGGGTAAGTGACGATGCCTTAGCTCTGTCACGGGGTATGTGTAAGGCACATCTCCTTGATAAGGTTAGGGCATGAGCCTGTCTAGGTTTATTGGGAAAGAATCTTAAAGTCTACTCAGGTTATTCTCTAGGGTTCGGGGGATAGTTAGTTTAAGGGACTTAAAGTAGGACTAAGCCTTCTGCCTAATTAGGCATCTGAGTCAGACTCTTGAGGTCATCTTAGAAGACTTAGTATTGCTCATCCAAGGTGATGACGCCGGATGGCCACTTAACAGTCACATGTTGCCACATGTTGGCCCTTTGAGTTAAAACTCTGACAATTGATAACGAAGCTTATTCTCTACGGTCAGTAGGATTGCCTAAAGTGTAGTGTGTTTTAGGGTTTAGTTAGTTCTAAATTCTTAAAGTACTCTATCACTTTCGATAAACATGTCTGAATTCTGTGTAAAGAGTTGGTCCTGAGATATATAACTCTTTAGGGAACACCTACTTGGTAAGTGGGTGTGGTTATGGACTTTAATGTCGAAGGTAGCACTTGGAAGGCAACTTTTAAGTTGTATGCCAGGTTACTTTACCTTATGGTTGACCAGGTTACTTTACCTTATGGTTGTTCAAGTTACTTTACTATATACTTCCACAAGACATGTCGTGTTAGTTTGTTCTGGCTTACAAACTAAGTCTTGTGAAGTGGATCGTGTGATATGCCAAGTTTACACATTATTGATTTTATTTTTTTGTATTTTCTTTAAAGTGTTCAAATTTGGGATAACACATGATTTGAAAACAAACAATGTTCGTTGATTTTTGGCTTAGGTCGATTCATTATCAAATTTCAGCAATAATGTTCAAACGAGGAAAGAATTATGTTCAAATGTGTGTCTTTGACTTCAAAAAAGGGCATATTCAAACATAAGAGTGAACACTACATTTGACAAAAGTTGTAAAATAAGTTCTCATTATAGTGCATGTTTTTGAGAGTGTAACTCAAGAAGCAAACTATGGTGATGAACTTACAGTACAACAGAAAATCGAATATTAGCATATGATGAATATGGTTCAAAATTTAATGTAATCAAAATATTGTTCGATGTTCGCAATGTTTTGATGACACTAGCTGCAAGTAACACTAAGTGGAATAGTTTACTAAGTTCAATTCACTTGATTTGAACATGTACAACTTGAAACCTTAATTAGTTGTAAGCATGCACTTTATATTCAAGTTAGTTAGCTCAACTAACTTGATTATGAAGTTGTCTCATGTGGGATTATGAGAATAAGATGAATAATAGCTTTTGGTAGTAGATGAGTTTAATGTTACATCCTTATTGATACAGTTTTGGGGTAGATGGCATGATCTACCAAAAACAAGAATGTTGAAAACATATGTTTACATTTTTAGTTTTTTTTTAGTAATGAAGAACTTACATAGTGAAGGCTTTTGACACACACTTATGCATTTTCATTGTTAACTCTTTGATCTTGAAATGTAACATTGTTTGCAATGTGAGGATAAGCTCTTAAATAAGGGTGATTCCTTGGCTAAGAAGAGCAATTTAGGGTTCTTCACTTTGCTTATCGACTAAGTAAGGAAACTTAATAAGTTTGATAAATTATGTTGAAAATTATCAATGAGCTAGTAATAGTCGGGTATACATTTTGAAGGTTTAAGTGCATGTACCTCCTTAGATAATCGGTATTCAATAAGAATTAAAAGTTTATATTGGGTTTCAATATCAATTTCATTTTAGAATCGAATACGATTATTCAAAAAAGACGGTTTCTTGACTTTGCATCATAATCACAAATGTGAGCACTTAAAAAACATATAAAGTATATATCTTCAATCCTTTAAAATATAGAAAAGTAAAACTTTTCTTGATTCAAGACTTGATGGTGTTCCTTGAGTTCGGTTTAATTTCCATGTAAGTGCAAAGAAGAGTTGCTTAATTTAGCTCAAGAAGATGGTCTCCCTTCTTGATGATTATGATATAATGTTCTTAGCGTATAGTCCAATATCCAATAAGAAAATATGAGGTTTTCTATCACCTTATATGTTAAAATATTTATATTCTAGACTTTGAAAGTATTTGTGACAATCTTTCTAAAATTGGTTATAAATGACTTGCAAAGTATGATATAATATCTCTTGAATATTGAGTTTGGAACGCTCAATATTAAGACTTGGTTATGATCACATGAGGTGGTCATAATCATGAAATATAAAGACTCAAGCAAATCTGAGTTCAACACTTTGGTAAGACATTACCTTAGTATAATAACTTGAAACGTATTTTCAAGTTAGTTGAGAAATGAAGCGTTTCTAATACATTACTTGAGGAGCAATCTGATACTTTGTGAATTGCTAGGTGTTTAGAATGAATAGTGTATCTTAGTTCGACGTACTAAACTAGATATTTTATTCATGTTTGGGGAGATCTCCTAAATTATGATATATAATTGAAACATAAAGTTAGTGTGGCACTTCAATGTCATGATAACATTAGTGTGAAAAATAATATCTTACTAAATCAGTTAGATAAATTGAAAACTAATTCATAATCCCTTTTTGTCTCTGAACAGTTCTTCAGAATACTGAAGTATCATTATATTTCCATCTTAAAATTAAAGTTCAGTTCATATAAATTAAAACCATGTACATATTATAGTTCTTGCATTTTGATAAATTGATATGATTGTAAAGTCATATCCGTTAATGTAACAACTAGTATGAAACTTGAAATTTGAACATTAAAATGATTGTTATCCGTTCAAGAGTATCAATATTAAAATTATAATTGTTTATGGAATAAGGATTAGTTTAAAATTGCTTGTCAAAAACACTAGTTGTTCAAATTAGTGGATTTAATGTTATACTTTGTATAATGTTAGGGGACATTTACATAATTAATTTGAGAGTTGAAAATGGATATAATATTATGAAGGCATGTGGTATTCTAAGTAAACTAAGTTTTGAAATTCAGTATTTTGAACTTAGTAAAATAAAGAGTTAGAAATTATTGAATATCATTTAGTATGATGTGCTCTTTGCTGAATAAGAACAATGAGAGTGTCAATTAAGACACATGCTATCTAAAGATCGCCGATTAAGGCACTAAAGATGGGTTGAATTTCCTGGTTTTCACAATGGTTTTTAAGAAAGGTATGTTAGCTTATATGGAATTGGTTGAGTTGTGAAAGATGAATAGTAGTACTTAGTCGCAGATTTGACTCAATTTAATAACACACCAAGTGAATGGCAGTTGGCAAGTTGGCATGACCTTGTTGTATACATGTGTACAGCCATGCGTATATGTGATCGCCTCAGGCTAAATTGACATTTTTACAAAGAACATGGTTTTACGAATAATACTCTTATATTGGAAAAGAGCTTGATTCCGATAAAAGTCTCATACCTAGTCTTGCGTAGTTATATATTAACGAGGGATAGGTATAGTAGCAGACCCTTGTGTAAAGGGGTAATGAGAAACACCGAGGGATGCAGAAATGTGAGGCTACAATACCATAACATGTGGAACCATTAGAAATTCCAAGAAACACGAATGCGTTGGGTTAAGCATTTGAGATGAACTCAAAGTGCTTGTTGTGCACTAAGACAACAAGGTCGTCAATAACATTATTATTCATAAATAAAGTGAGGCTTTATTTCTTATTAACCAAGGGGCCAGCAGTAACACTAACTAGAAGCTTCCAATATAAATTCTAGTTAAGTAAAGAAATTAACCATGTTGGCTGCATCGGGTGATATACTTTGCAGATGTGCAAAAGGTCTCCAAGTGACTTCATGTCGCAGGTGGCGGCTTCGGCTGCTAAGTTTACAACTCAGTGAACAACGGTTCTAAAATACTTGGTTTTGTATAATGCAAAGGGGGTAATAAAAATTATGTGAACTTTTGGTTGACTCCGCATAGAGTGATATGTTAATTTTGACTAGTTTTCTTTAACATTATCTAGTCTTGGAGTTGGACGTCAACAAGGATGTTGACATTTTCAAAAGTAAGGAGTGTGTCATAGTTTTTACTATGACTCCTTTTTACTTTGGATGTTGATTGTTGTTACCTATTGAACTATGTTAATAAGCCTTAGGTGTAGAAATAGGCTTGCTTAGTACACTTAGATATTTAGTGATGGTCCAGCCGGTGTCATTAGGTATTTGTAAGAAACTCTAGGCGAAGTTAGCACTTTCATCTAAAAAACTCTTACCTTAGTTTTCCATGTCCCGATTAGGTTTTTAAGTGGTTCCGTGAGTTTAGCATATCGAATATGTGTAGAAACACCCCTAGGGTTGCCCTAACCCCACGCCCTAAACCCCTCACACGGGGACCCCATTCTAAAAATAGCAGCAAGAAGCTATATTTGAAAATAACATTTATAATTTGTGATTGTAACAAGAGGTGAGAGAAATTATTTTTGTTTAACTGTTATTGTTTATTGTTATTTATAACAAATAATATGTGATTTGGGAGTATGAAGTGTAAACAAGATAAAATAACATGTTATTTTTCTGATATGTTTTTTAAATAGGGCTTGTATTTGTTACTTATTTGAGTATTATGTTTTAGTTCTAAGTTTATTATTTACATATATCTTTTAGTTATGTTAGGTTTTCAGGTATGGCACCTGCGAACAAGGTAATTTGTCAATGCAAGTTGTGTCGAAGTGAGGAATGTGGCTATAAATTGGTTCCTAGACCAACAAGGGATTATCATAGAAAGTGCGACAAGCAATTGTTGCATGTAGCATCTTCAAGAAAAAGGTTTACAAATGTTTACAGGATTTGTAGATGTCAACTTTGTAAAGCTAGAAATCCTGAACTAGGTGGGGTGCAATACTCTAGAACAGGATATGGGCAGCATTTGGTTGCGCGGATGTTAAAAGAAAAATACTTCAATCACAAGCAGGGGGTGCCTTACAACAAAAAACCACAGTTCCATTTACAACGAAGAAACACAAGAAACATTGCCAAATACAAGGGAGAATGAAATAGATGACGGCATGCATGTTGAGGTGTGTATGGAGCCATTGCCACAACAAATTGCAGTACAAAATCCATTTGATGATCCAGATTTTGATACAGTTGCATCCACAGAAAGGATTGCTGACGTGAATGATGCTGTTTTATTCTCTATTCTTGACCTTGCAAGTTTGTTTGAACAACACAGAGCACCTGAAGCATTAGCTAATGAAGTCTACAAACTGCTTTTAAAGAAGATGGACTTGCATCAAAGATAGCTTCGTTAAACAACTGGTCAGGGAAGTTGAATGGTCATAAGGTTCCAACTAGTGTGAAGACTATGAAACGCTTCTGCCGAGACTTGGGAGCTCCAGAGGTTGACAGATATGCAATGTGTTACCATAAGGATGACAAACCATATATATTTCCAAAAATTAAAGACGATGAAGCTCAAGTCACTAAAGCAAACCGGGTGTCATGTGCTTCATGTTTAAACATCCGCAAGGATGCAAAGCAGTTCATGTACATCCCTCTTGCAGCTAGGCTTCAAATGCTAGTGTCAACAAGAACAGTAGCTTGGAGTTTCCTACAGCCATGGCGAGAGAGAAAGGATTGGCTTGGAAAACATACGCATGAGCAACCTTCAAAAATGCAAGAGTTTTGGCATGGTAGCAAGTGGCGTGAGTATCAATCGTTTTTCACTCCAGGTGCACAGTGGAAACTTCCACAACAATGTCCCACCTGCAAGACAATGTTCCACTGCTGGCCAACTGAACACAACGTTGTTGCTACACGTTCAGAGAATGGAAGCATGACTTGCTCTATCTGTGGTAACATCTTTATGTACTCTGGGGCATACGCAGAGGGTGATCCCAGAAACCTTGCCGTGATCATTCATTCGGACAAGTTTCAGGCCACAAGTACGAGAACAAGGAGCACCATGTCTTTGAACATTCAGGTGGTAAATGGTGGTAAGAACGCTATTCCAGAGGTTAAACACATGGTTCTACCAGTTATGTTATTTACAACTGAAGATCTTCCAGATGGTCCTGACAAGTACGATCTTTATCTACAACTTCTAGTTGCGGAGTTGAATGATTTGTTTGTCGAAGGAACTCCAGTTCAGTATGCAATTGATGTCCCCGGCTTGCAACTTGATAGATCTTTCAACTTACGCGTATTGACACTTGCTGTTGTTGGAGACCATCCGGCTCAATGTGATATTACAAAACTGTCACAAGGTACATTTTCACTTTCCAAACTTTTTCTTTTTTAATCTTATACAATAGGCGGATTGCTACCTTGCCGATATTGTCATGTACGTTGTGAAAATGGAGGTAAGTTTGAGGATGTGTGGTTAAAGACTAGAGAACCAGATCCTCTTCGCACTCAAGCTGATTATGAAAGTTGTCTACAAAAAAGGAACAAAGGAGAAGAGACACAAAGAGAGACAGGTGTACGTGGATCAACAGAATTATATGGTTTGGTCACTACACAGGCTTTCAAGATTGTTGGTGATGTTACTATAGACGTAATGCATCACTTAGCTCTGGGAGTTCTAAAGAAGGCACATGAAAGTTGCTGGGAAGAGATCTCTTCACAGACTTCTAAAAGAATTTTAACAACCAGGTTGGAGACTGCTTTGGAGCATAGAACACCTTACCTCCGTAAGAAACGTGCTCCTGAAAATCCTACATGCAGACCAGGTAACTGGAAAGGAGATGAACACCAGACTTTCAGTGCTGTCTATAGCCTCTATGTTTTGGAAGGACTTGTAAATCCTGCTCTATGGGACATTTTACAGGTATGTAAATATGTGTTGCATGTACTTAAACTGAAAATAATATGTATGCAGGTGCTATCAGCCATAACAAAATTATTCTATGATTACAGTAGAACTCATGGCTGGAATGAAGAAACAATATCAACTGCAAGGACTCTTCTTTTTTCATGGCGTGTTAGATCAAATATTGCTTTTGGAGACAACAAATCTATTGTCCAGCATATGGTTGGAGCAGCTCACATGTTGTTAGATGTTGAGCGATTTGGTCATCATGACTTGTTATGGTGCTACCGATTTGAACGCTTCTTTGCTACAGTGAATCGTATCTGCACAAACCAAAAAGAAATGGAAATATCCTTCACCAGAGCATTACAAAGGTATGCTTTCATTGTTTTTTTAAAGATTATGTATTAAAACATTTTGCAGAACCTTTTTTACAAAGTTAATGAACTTGAAATCTATTGACTGTGATGGATTACTTCCTACTACGCGATGGGAAAAGCTTGTTGCATTATATTGCAAAGGAGGAGCTCCAGGTAAATTTGTTTACATTGAGAAGTTATAAATGTAACATACATGTCTTTGTAGATGGTTACATATGCGTTCCAACACAAACTTTAGCAAAGAACATACGTCTGTTTAGCAAACACACATGCTGGGATGAGTTCGTTAGCAAAGGTATAGCCATTGGAAGGTCTACCAAGAGACATGTATCAAAGGAGGAAGAAGAAGCTTTAGCAGCGTTTAGATATGAGTTGTCATCTAAGACCATAGAAAGGTACTCATCAGTACTTGTAGCTGACACGGTCTTTAGTGAGGGGGACTACATTGTTGTTGAAGCTCCAGACAATTTGCTTGAGTACATTGCGAAGCTGGAGTTTGTATTCACAGCAAACATTTGTACAGGGACGGTTATGTTCTTTGCAGGTGAGTACATGGTATAGTGTAGTGGATGGAGAGGTTGAGGTTGACGCTGCTACCGGGATGAGAATTCTGCACAAAGAAGTTGAAGGATTTGATTATAGCAGCATTCTACCAGTGTCCAAGATACTTAGAGAAATATGTGTGCTGCCTTGTCGTGATGGTAAGAGACCAGGATATAAGATTGCAATGGAGACAAGAATAGCTGAACTGCCAAAGGCACTGTTGAAGCTTGGTAAACCTGGCATTGTTCCAGTCTGGCCTAGAGATGGAGAATGGAGATGTACGCTCCCATCGGTGAAAAATGGTACTCTTATTAACACTGTTAATGTTGAAGACAAACAAGTATATATTACGTGGTTGCAAGCACACACAAGGGGTTCTTATTGAAAATTACAAGGAGAAAGAACCACAGGAATGGGAAAGCATTGTCAAGGTCATTCCTTGCATGGAGGCAAGACGAAGCGGAAAAAAAGTTTTTATTCCGACAAATAAAATACACTTATAATTATCATTATAATTATTTGTAATGAAATTATTATCTGTAATAATATATATCTGTAATTTCCTAGTTCAACTGAATTCACCATATAGGTACGGTTGTTATTTTATACTGTATTAAAAGTAAATGTAATTAAACGAAGCTTTTAAATAATAAACATATGTCTATTTTAAAAATTCAAATGTAAGTAAATAAAACTATTAAATAAACATATGTCTTTTTTAGACTTCCCAAGTATAATTAGAGTCTCTTATAAAGACACATTTAATGATGGTGAGTGGTGTTCAGTCGGCAGAGCGCTCTCCAAAGTATCATAAATTCTCTCAATCTTCATCTCCATCTTCATCTCCGAGCTCTCCTACTAAGCTTCTATCTCCCACTCCACCGTGTTCTCCAACTGTTGTGTTAAGCAGCCGTTCATGTCATCCATAAGTTTGTTGGAGGAGAGCAAAGCTTGGGATAGCAAGGCTTTGTTCACCCATATCAAGCAGCATTTCCATGGTGCACCGGAGGACTTGGATAGCATTCATTCTGTTTTGGTAAGCCAAAAGATCCGTGGCTCTAGCTTTGTTCACCTCGACATTGAGCACTGGGTTAAGTTGGGCCTTTGTTATGGGTCAGCTGCGGAGCTTTTTAGCATAGCGAAGAGTTTGAAGGTGGTGAACCCCAAGCAAACACCTTCCAGCGTCAACAAAAATAGTCATGTGTCTCAATCACCTACCCAAGCGTCTCCAGGGACAAGAGTGAAACGGCATTCAAAGAGGTCCAAAAGGGTGGAAAAGAAGCATAAATATGGTCTCATGGTCCGTGGGGAGGTGCCTTCAAAAGAAGTTTTATTCAAGAACTACAACTTCAACTCACACAGCGGACTTGATGCGGTTGGTTGGGAGGAACAGTATGAGCAAATGTCTGGGAACTTAAGGGAGATCCGGCTGGCATGCGAAGAGCGGTTTCCACTTTTTGATCGTGTGGGTTTTGGAAAAAATGAAAAGGAGAATTTGGCTGCACGGGAAGCTTTGGCAAAAGAGCTTGTTAGCACGGGGAAGATGCAGCCCATTGTCTTTGAAGGTCATGAACCATTTACAACTCCTGTGGAGTGGGTCTCTCAACGCATTGCAATATTCCTGCATGGGAAACGTCAAAGGCTCCAACAAACATTAACACAATCAAGGACAATTCATACTCGCTCATATACTTACAATGTTTCGGAGGTGGTTCTTGTAGGTTTCAAGAAAGTACTTGACTTGGAACACGTAGAATTCTGCCAGCAACTCTTCAGGAATAGGAGGAAGCGGGAACCATTCTTTATAAAGCGTGAGGTGCTTGTGGGACGTGGAGTTGTTCAAAGCTGGTACGTGGAATCCAACATCATAATGTTGAAGGTGAAGGTAAGTAAAGTTAGCGGCCTCAGTTCTGGAGCGTTTGTACCTCTCACGGGCTCAGAAGCATCACAGATCACTGAGGAAGTAAAGTTTTACCTTTTACATGTTTTTCTAGATATATCTAATGTGTACATATATTTGTAGGAAGTTGTTACTTGGCCTGAATGTCTTACTGATTGTGAGATGGATAGCAACTTTCTTAAAGCGGACTGTTGTGACGATGAAGAAGTGCCAGCATCAAAGAGGCTAAAGACGAGACGTCGTATTGTGCCGGATGTAAGTAGCATTGCATAGTTCTCTTTAAAGTTATATGTGTGCACACTTGTTTTAGCAGGATGATGAAGGTGATAATGAAGAGAAACGATCGGAGAAAGAGCCAAGAAAAAGAGTGAAGTAACAGTCACGGCCTTGGAGGTGATTTAAAGTAGTATTTTTCTTTGTTATGTTTTATGATTTTTTTTGCTAGGAGAGGAGCAGGAGCAAGAGCTTACACAAGACAATGAAATGGAACATGATGATGAGCCAAAGTACATTCATGACTTGGATGACGTTCACGACGACTTGGGAGAAGAAGATATTGTTTTCAGTTGTAATAATATTTATTTCATTACAACATACCTGTTCTTGCAGTTTGAGACACTACAAGTGGTGAACATCTTGAATGGTAAAGAAACCATTGGAAGAGGCATCATCAAGGAAGCCAATAGAATGGCAAAGCTTCACAACAAGTAAGTTTTCTATAGTTTTGAGGTTCTTTATATCACTCTTTTGCATGCAGGCCTCTGGGGGATCATGATGTTGCACTTTCTGTAATAGCTGTCTCGCCAGGATATGAGCGTATGAAGGTTGATTCAGGGGATCCCGATTGTTCCAACTTGGGAAAGTGTTTAACTTATCGTGGAGTGTTCATCCGATGGCCACGGTGTAAGATTGAGGCAGTTGAGCCGTTTCAGAAGGTAAGTTTGTTGTTTAATTGGTATTTTGGTTAACAATTTTACATGCAGCTTCCATTGGACTTTGTTGATCTTGTGAGAAAGAGAACAAAAGCAGAGATTGAGACAATGTGCAACATGATCATCCCAAACTTGACAAGGAAAAAGCTAAGAACCTATCTCAATACAATGACAAAGACTGAACCGTGACATACATAGGTTGGATAGATTTGGAACCACTAGTGCTCTATACCTTTTTTGTTGAAGAGAGCATCGTCTCGGACATATGCGTATTGAGTATGAAGACTGGAAGAAGGCTAAATGAATTGAACTCAATGTGTGTAACTTTTGATAACATTAATAAAATATAAGTATTTTACTAAAATCAACAACGTCTTATAAGTAGTCCTATTATGTATTTTCTAAATGTACTAAAAATGTTTACTTAAAAAAATGATATATGTGTTTTATTGTAAAATTAATTGAGCGGTTAATTTCTATATAAAACACATGTGTTTAATACGTATATTTTTAGCTGAATTAATACAAAAACATAATTTGAAGTTACATATAAAGAAATCTAAAATATTATTGATGTTGTTGTGTTTTTATATTGTAATAGAAATATAAATTTATACTTTATAAACATATCAATAAAACATAATAAGAAAACTACTACAAGTAACTTTCAAAAACAATCATTAAAAAAGCCATTACAAAATCATATGTTATTGTGACCTGAACTTGTCATTTTTAATAACATGTATGTGTAAGGTAGGAAAACATATTATAAAACCACATATAAACCATTATTTGTTTTTGTCGTCGTGAACGTCATCCAAGTCATGAATGTACTTTGGCTCATCATCATGTTCCATTTCATTGTCTTGTGTAAGCTCTTGCTCCTGTTCCTTCTCCTAGCAAAAAAAATCATAAAACATAACAAAGAAAAAATAATGGTTTCTTTACCATTCAAGATGTTCACCACTTGTTCTGATTTTGTAATGACCAGAACTTGTCATTTTTAATAACATGTATGTGTAAGGTAAAAACATATTATAAAACCACATATAAATTATTATTTGTTCTAGTCACAATAACATATGATTTTGTAATGGCTTTTTTAACAATTGTTTTTGAAAGTTACTTGTAGTAGTTACTTTTTATTATGTTTTATTGATATGTTTATAAAGTATAAATTTATATTTCTATTACAATATAAAAACACAACAACATCAATAATATTTTAGATTTCTTTATATGTAACTTCAAATTATGTTTTTGTATTAATTCAGCTAAAAATATACGTATTAAACACATGTGTTTTATATAGAAATTAACCGCTCAATTAATTTTACAATTAAAACACATATATCATTTTTTTAAGTAAACATTTTTAGTTACATTTATAAAATACATAATAGGACTACTTATAAGACGTTGTTGATTTTAGTAAAATACTTATTTTATTAATGTTATCAAAAGTTACACACATTGAGTTCAATCCATTTAGCCTTCTTCCAGTCTTCATACTCAATACGCATATGTCCGAGACCGATGCTCTCTTCAACAAAAAAGGTGTAGAGCACTAGTGGTTCCAAATCTATCCAACCTATGTATGTCCATGGTTCAGTCTTTGTCATTGTATTGAGATAGGTTCTTAGCTTTTTCCTTGTCAAGTTTGGGATGATCATGTTGCACATTGTCTCAATCTCTGCTTTTGTTCTCTTCTTACAAGATCAACAAAGTCCAATGGAAGCTGCATGTAAAATTGTTAACCAAAATACCAATTAAACAACAAACTTACCTTCTGAAACGGCTCAACTGACTCAATCTTACACCATGGCCATCGGATGAACACTCCATGATAAGTTAAACACTTTCCCAAGTTGGAACAATCAGGATCCCCTGAATCAACCTTCATACGCTCATATCCTGGCGAGACAGCTATTACAGAAAGTGCAACATCATGATCCCCCAGAGGCCTGCATGCAAAAGAGTGATATAAAGAACCTCAAAACTATAGAAAACTTACTTGTTGTGAAGCTTTGCCATTCTATTGGCTTCCTTGATGATGCCTCTTCCAATGGTTTCTTTACCATTCAAGATGTTCACCACTTGTAGTGTCTCAAACTGCAAGAACATGAGCTTGAGTGGATTCTTGATTGTGATAAGAAGTTTGAGCTTGAGTTCTTTAAGGATAACTATGTGGATGAGTTGGAGATTTTATGGAGTAGGTGTCACTCGGTAATTTGCCATCTGATTCTCTTTCTTTGCCTTTCCCTCTTTCCCAACCTTTTCATATTTCTCAGCCTAAACCACCTTCTCATATTCTTAGTGTTTCTTTTTCATCTACAATATTTCCTTTTCCTAGCATGTCAATCATTTGTGACTCTTACGATTCTCATTCTCAATCCAATATTGAGTTAAGTGTTTTATGTCCTTCTCATACTGATTTGGATGTTGAGCATGTACGTGAAGTCGAGAATCTTGCTTTTGTTTTAGAGTCTTTAATTGTTTCTGGTGTTACGAAATCCCATGTTTCAAAGGTTGAGTCACTTTTACCAGAATTTCGGATTGAGTGTATTTCCCCGATTATGAGTGCCATTGAGAGTCTTTGTCTTATCGTTGTTGCTGAGGAGTTTTTCTATTCCCTTAAGAGAGTATAGACTTTTTTATTGATTTTCTCATCTCAAATGGTGAATTGTGTATTGAGGAGGCTGAGTAGTGTGAGTCTCTTACTTATCTTATGGTGGCCGAACATTTTATAACATGAAGTTCTTTGTTATTCAAGCTTTGAGCACATTTTTTTCTTTTATTTCCCCATTTTCGCCTTGACAATTGTTGAAAATTATGCTTCTTTATTTAATTTTTCTTCTTCCATAATGTTTTTTCCTTAATTTTTCTCGCTTTCTCCTCTTTGCCCTGACGTTTCAAACTTTTTTTTTTTGAAGGAGGGGTAGAGGAGACAAACAAGAGTCCAACCCTGATGATGAAGTGAGAACAAGTGGATACGATAGTGGAGCGATAACAAACAATATGTGAGGATGAGCATAGCAAGTCTAAATAGAACATCCGACCCAGCATAGTGAAGCCGAATGGATGTGGTAATGGACTTTTTTTCCTTCGCAGAAAGGATAAAGAAGATGTGGAGGACGAATGGAGTGAGTCTAACCTCCCATGTGTGGTGTTGGATGAAGACGAAGGTCATAAGTTCAAATTAATATGAGTCTTGAATGCTAACCAAAGGGAAGATGCAGAGGTAAGTTATGCTGATCATTGTGAGTTTGAGTTAACAATGGTCTTAAAGGATGGCCGGTGGGCAAACTTAGAGGTAAGATGTATCATTTATTATAATGACATTTTATGGACTATAGTGGCTTTCGAAGTCCCTTGCTTTGGTTAAAAGTTATGGCTTCGAGGTTAGTTTAAACATTTGCCAGTTGCACATGAAGCTGCAATTGCTTCATCAAGGTTTTGTAATTGATTGATGTTTATGCCATGGTTTTGGGTTTTTTCTATTATGGTTGTCAACAACTACATTGTTGATTCTATGGGAACTTTAAGTTCTTATGACAATCTATAATCACCCAATTGAAGCTGTAGATGTTTCATTAGATTTACAACATCAAACTTTTCCTTTTCCCAAAAGGGATGATAATGTGAGATTTGTAAATACATGTGTATATATATAACATATATACATGGTATTACCCTATTAAGTAATAAATTAATTATAATAATATAACATATGAACCGTCCGATTGGAACTAAATTTAGTCCATCCATTCACAATATACCTATTCTCGTATCCCTAACACTCACAATTACTAAATCCATAATATATTAATCTGCTTAATTTTCATACCCTGAGTAAATATGTATAAGTTTTTAAATTTCTTTAAAGATGAATGGGACGCCATACAATTGTTCCCTCCAGTATAAAGCTCATGTAAGTTTAGAAAGTTTTTAGTATATATAATTAAATTGTAAAATCTCATTTTATTATAATTTATAATTATTAATTCCTTTTACGCATATATAAATATCTAAATACAAATCTCTTCATCATGGTGTACTTTACTTCTACAATTGTGTGTGTGTATGTGTGTGTATATATATATGTATGTATGTATGTATATTTTTGGTTAGCTAATACATGTACATATCGTATTTTCTTTCCAAATCTTTCTTCACTAAACATGAGTTCAAATACAATTGCTTAAAGAATATATTATTTTAATTATATTAAAGTTTTCATTTATTTTAAATTTAAAAAACATTCAAAGTTCTATTAATAAAAATAAGGGAAATTAATAGTATTTGACAAAATCAGACATAAAATTGAAAAAAAATCTCAAAATACGAAAAAATAAATAAATTTATATGCACATAAAGGAATTTAAGATTTATATGCACTACTATCACGTTATATAAAAGAAATAAAGGATATAAAATTAGGAGGACACATAAATTATGTGACATAATTAACGGCAAAGAGCAGTTGTGAAAAGACTGGTAATATTGAGGAAAATTCGGCAACTGGAGATTCTAACAGAGTTGAGAAAGAAACTGGGAAGGGGGAACTGTTAAACGTGCTAAACAAGTATATATGTGTGTGTGTATCTATATGTATATGTATGTATCTATATATAAAAACAAAGGAACACATTGGACCGTGTGATCTTATAACACAAAAATATTTAATCGATTAAATAATTTAAACTAATACAATGCCTATTTATTGATTGAGAGTGCCTTAATCAATTATCCATGCCTTAACAAGTGTCAAACCATGTTCATCTTGCTTAAGGTAATTAATAGGTGTAGATTCTAATATTAAAAACCACAACATCAGAATATATATCTATGTGTGTGTGTGTGTGGATATAATTCGTTTTTCCAGTAATTTTTTTTTATTATTTATATCATTAATATTGCGCTTAAAATCTTTCACTTTTGATTTGATAAAACTGAGAATACCACTATTAATTGGCTTCATATATAATATTTCATATTTAATTTCATTTAGATAAATATATAATTAAAAATAATATATTATCAAGTTACAAAGAAAGCTTGGCATTTGTAAACGATTCAATTAATAGAAGGTGAATATAATAGGTCAGACTTAGTACTAAACACGGTAAAACCGGAAGCTATAGGTATTCGTTTGTCAAATAGGTAAGTACATTATAATGTTAATTATTAAATCATAATTACCAATATGTACACACATACATGCCCAAGCACAAATATATATAATATATATCTGTATACGTACACATTTGCACAAGTGAAAATCAAAAGTGATATAAGCATGAATACAGACACATATTTATATACAGGTATATTTTTTAAAACGATTATAAATGTTAATGATAAATATAATGTGACCATTAAATAACCAGCTTTTTAAGACTTCACCGATTATTTTATAAAATATATATATTGAATTATTTTAAACTCATCTATCCTTTGCATCCCTCTTTTTTAATTGTTTTTTAGACTCTTATTACAATAACTTTCATTATTAATATTTACAAACAGGTATCTAAATCATATAGCATATAATCATGGATATAAGAATTTGTAATTTCCATAATATATTCACCGTTTATATAGACTATAAGCATATAGTAATTCACTGTGTATCATAATTCATTATATAGATTATTATGCATATCAATTCTAATAGGTGTACATATAATTTAAACATCTTTGTTTTATATATATATATATATATATATGAACTTATATGTCCCTATAGATATATTTACCATGCGTGTATATATACATATTTATGTATGAATATACAAATACAACTAGCATACAAATCGTATGTGCAAAATATATTATAAATTGATATATTCATGTGCAAGTCATTACTTTATAAATCATATTCCAGCCTGTGTTAAAAGTTTAATAATACGTATGGATGTATGTATTTATATATAAGATGTACGATACAAAGTAATAAACATATAAAATCTTTTCTCTCTCTTACACACACCGGAGAATGTTGAAAGGAGTTGGTTACATTCTTGGATTGTGTATTCAAAAACAATGCTGGATGATTAAACTCAGTTAAAAAGGTCATTATTTTCTCTTCCGAGTAACTAATTTCTTTTTTTCACTCTTAAATTATAATTTATTAAAATTTAATTAAAATATAAACTACGTTATTTTAAATTTAACTTTAATGAAACGTTACTTCTTATGTTTTATTAAATTAACTTTATAAAATACAAAATTATGAAAACTTATAAATTAATTAAAATACTACATTTTTTTTCTATAAATTGTATGTATGTATGTATTTAAAACTCAAGCAAATATATAGTTTACATATCCTATTTGCCACACGTGCACATAACAATAGGCATGAAATAACTATTATATATATATATATATATATATATATATATATATATATATATATATATATATATATATATATATATATATACATCTATTACATTATAATTTTATATTCATGAGTGAATATATGTAGTCTAGGTACCTCTACATTCTGCTATATTATCTAGTGTGTGTGTATGTTTTGTTTAAGTCTACACACACAGGCTTACATATATTTTACATATGTAAAGACATTAACTGTACACCTATAAATATATATATAATCTCACTCTCTCACATACACCAGAGTGTTGAGAGGAGTTGGTTATATTCTTAAAGGTCATTATTTTGTATTAAATCGGAAATAATGAAGATACAGTATATACTTGTAATATTTTAAAAATGTACCGTGTTTACATATATGAATAAAGATAATAAAATTTTAGAAATTAATAATTAAAATAAAAATAAACTATAATAAACTTAAAAATTTATCTAACAGTGTGCGTATTACAATTTATCAATAAAATTATTGTTAAAATAATATATAATAAAATTATAACATCATATTATAATATTTTGATATTGTAGTAGCACACTATCTAAGCAGTAGAGATTTGCAAGGCGTCGGAAACGGCTCGGGAAAGTGCACGGTGGAGTCGATGCAGGACATCCGTCTTGATATCCGGAGGCAGGTCGGTATCTTCCAGAACCATTCAACTCCATGCCACAGTCTTTGATTCGGATGTTATACCCGTGATGCTCGTTGAGGATGTGGATGACCTGGTAGCACTGATAACAGCACGGTCGTGACGTCCCCAGGCATTGCAGCGACTTGTCCCCACGGCGAACTATGCCTTCCACAACTGCCATCTCCACATGGAGATAAGCCATAGGCACGGAATCCATATACAGATCTTCAGTGTCAAAGTCCAGCTTGTTCAGCTCATAACATAATGGTGGATCGAACGCTGTAAGAACCTGGATGGACCACGCTGTAAAATCTTTGAGAAGCTCTTCGTTGCCATGGCAGTGGCAGTCATCTATGAAACTCACATTTACATCTCCCAGGTTCCAAGCTGCCACCGTCTGCACACCCCGCTCGTAACTAGCAACCTTGCTCTCCCTACTACCCTTGCGCAGGTTGCCTCTGGCAGCCACCTCTAGCAAGGTGCTCTCCAGTTGGGCCTCATTTAACAAGGGCATGCCATCGGGCCAGGTCAGGTTCTGCAAGATCCTGAGGCAATACTTGATCATCTTCTTCCGGATGAGATCGAATTACCGCTCCCGGCAAGACCCAGCAGCTCCTTGACGTACTCCATATGCTCTGTGTCAGCTATCGGCCCAATGGTGAGTGTCCGACTACCTCACTCCAGTTCACCGCAATCTGCTCGTACCTGTAGGTTGGCGCTATGCGAGCTAAGCCAGTGCAAGTGTCCAGGGCAGAAGGTACCTCCTCAATCACCACACGGTTCTTGCCCTCTCTGAAAGGCTTTAAAATGTCCTCTCCAAAGTCCTCCAGAACACCACATACAGAGCTCCTATTGTAGAACCTCCTCTCAAGGATTTTGTCCTGCTCTACCTCCTCGGTCCTATAGGTCTCCTCCTGAACATCACACATAGCTCTCCTAAATCTCTCCTCCTCTGCCTTGCTTTTAAACTTGGGCCGAAAGTAATTACAATTATCATCGTCCTCATCGTCTTCATCTGCCATTTCCTGCTCTCTTCTGTCTCACCTGTTTCATCACCATTCTCATCCATCCTTCTTGTCACTGTCTTCACTTAAATTATCGTCCTCATCTGCCATTTCCTGCTCTCCTTCTGTCTCATCTATCTCATCCATCCTTTGCATACGTTTTCTGTTGCTGTCTTCACTAAAATTATCGTACTCACCCTTCTCATCCATCCTTTGCATACGTTTTCTGTCGCTGTCTTCACTTAAATTATCGTACTCACGCTCAATGTCTTCTTTCTGTTCTCTTTTAGAGTTACGGATGTCTTCTTTCTCAGGATTTCCCTTTGCCACAATTTCCTGGGAACTTTCTCTATATAATTCATCGACACTGAAATTGTCGTACTCATCTCCCATTTGCATCCTTGCTTCCCAATTAGGGATGTCTTCTTTCTCAGTTGCCAAAATTTCCTCAATATTACCTGTCTTTTCTCGATTCTCATCCATCCTTTGCCTCCTACACGCTCCGTGTTCCTCGTTAGGGCCATGCGCTCTCTGCCGCTTCATCCTCGTATCCTAACCCTAATTTAATGTGCCTCCGTCCCTTTAGTGGTGTTTAAAACTTAAAAAGGTTTTATTCCGTATAATCGTTATAAGTAAATAAGTAATTAAATTTATTTAAATTTAAATTTCTTTATTGCGTAAAATAATAAAAACTATATAAAATGTGTACTAGTAATTAATTAATGAATATTTAACTTAATTGTTATATTTAACCTGGTGAGTTAATAATAATTAACCCAATTACCCTTAACCTAATTATTATTTAATTATTATCTTAACCCAATTTTTAATTATATTTAATCTTGTGTTTGAACTTTTGAATTTGTTATCCTTAAGAATTATATTTAAGCTAGTGTTTGAACTTTTGAATTTGTTATCCTTAATACAACTGTTGAATATAAATCATTGGATGGTGAGTTTAACATAATTATTATAATTTTGACTTTATGACTTTATTTTCTACTTTTGAGGTTGATTATAATTACATATTATACTTTATGCCGGGCATGGATGTCACTTAATAAACTTATATATATGTCTATATATATATATGGTCATATATATATATCCCTAAACTTACATATAGGTCTATATATATAATAAATACATGTAATACATATATGCATGTAATAAAGTATTTCAACGCTAAAGTTATGACAATTTTAATATATAATTTAAATAAACACACATGTTTGAAATATAGAACGTTATGAAAATATTTTAATTTTTTAATGTTATAAATTTTAAATAAAACGTAAATTTATTTTCAACATATACTTTATGTACCTTAAATTTAAAATATTACTAAGATTTTAACATTCATTGTTAAAACCTTTTAAATAAAAATAAACATTCAATTATTATTATGTCCAAACCCCCTTACTTAAGATATTTTATTTTCTTTCAACTGAACTTTAAAGTTAAATAATTTAAGTAAAACATGTTTATTAATTGTTAAACCTGTAGAACTTTTTATAATTTGAAAATGAAATAAAACCATTAAGGCATATCCTTATGATAGATTTTAATTTAGCCTTTGTATTCTTAAAAATGTTTAAATTATGTTCAACATAAAAGGGCAATAAACTATATCTTTAAGACATTGTTTATTCAAAGCTATCTATTTTAATTTTGAAAAATTTTAAGTAAAAGATATTAATAATATTGTATGAAGTAGAATGTACCTTAATTGGATGGTTCAAAATTATTTATACTGAAATTGTGAATTTTAAAATTTTAATAGTAAGAAACTTAAAATATATTAATAATACCTTATATATTTAATGTAAGGAGATTTGAATACCAATTGAACAACTTAAATTTTATTCAGCACTTATACGTGTATATTTATTTAAAAGTGTTAAAATTGTAGAAGGTGAGAACACATGTTTAAGTTTTTAAATTTTTAATATGAATACACATGTGTGTGCTTTATTACATATATATGTATAATGAATATGTGTATATGTTAAATTGGATCACTTAAAAATAATAACATATGAATTAAAATTTATTAATAATTTTTTAATTTTTTATTATTATATAAAAATATACGTATTTATAAAAATATCAATATATATTTCTAAATATTATATATTGCATATATATACAGAAGTAACATTCAAAATTACAAGGCAATGCGTGTGAACGAGTGATAGTCACTTATATCTCATGCGTGTGTGTGTGTGTGTGTGTGTGTGTGTGAACAGTGTGTTCTGCAAATAAAAATTTAACACATCAACGTGAGATTAAATTTTTTGCCTCGATGTGTGTACGTGTGTGCGTATGTGGATAATATATATGTGCATGTGTATGCTAAGTGTACGTGTATGAACATATGATATACGTGTGGTATAACATATACATTTGACATATATATGAGATAGTTAATTGTTATAACTTATACTTTCAAAATATTTTATGTTTACTTACAGGTTAACACGAAAGATTATACATATATCATTGTATCACACACACATATATACATGTAAATGTGTGTGTAATATACATATAGTGGGCTTTGCGTATGACAAAAAGAATCAGGTAATATGCATTATATATATAAATTATTATGTTTAATTAATTTATAAATTTTATAGATAAGGTTATTTAATAAAACAAAACAAATTTATTACAATTCATACACCCGCACAAGTATCTCTTCGAGGATGGAGTTGTTATAACATTAATATTATTATTAAGCTTTTTATGTTTAAATTACTTGAGTATTTTCATAAGATAATACTAAGCTTTATGTTAAAATTGTAAAACCTGAAGTATGCTTTATCATTAAGAAAACAATCAATTAATCAATGTCCCCATTACATATACGATATTAGTGGTTTACTAAAACTAACATTCATATATATGCCATGTGTATATACTATAAGAAGCTTAGTATATATGTGTATCTACATATTCTTATGCATATGTTGTGTGTGTGTGCACGTGGGTGTACACACTGTGCAAAATGACCTCAAAAGTCTTTGTAGAATAACTATCTTATTTGATAGATAGTGTTTATATGTAGTATATGAACATGGATTCATATAAATAATTAATCGTATTAAATCTAATTAACACTCAATAATAAATTAAGTGATTCACTTGAGATTATAGGAATATTTTCTTGCATAATATAAAAACATGTTGCACTCATGCATAAATACATTCTTGTATACGGCATTATAAAATGTTAATAAATATATGTCTTTGTTGCATATAAGCACACGTACTTGAAGTATATTTGTGTGTGCATGTGTGTGTGTGTGTGTGTGTACATGTCCTACAACAAGAAAATATATTCTGGTTTTAAAGTAAAAAGCTTTTATTTTAATTAAATATACATACATTATACGTTTAAAATATTTAATAATCTGTTCCATAAAGCTGGTATTTTTATGTTTATTTAATTTTTTCAATTTTAATGCTTTCAATTTGGATGTTTTAAGGACAACGTATTGTTAATAAAATTACATTCAATTTTATACTTGCTGAATTGAATTTGGATGATATAAAAAGTATTATTCATTATGAATATTACATTTATTTACGTTCTAGTATATCCTATATATAAAAATACTACGCTTTTATACTACACATAAACCACAAAACAGTCTTATAATACAATTATTTAAGTATCACCATGCATTTAATTAACTATTCATGTATATATTTAAATGTTAGAGAATTGTTTTAATTTAGTACAGTTAGTAGTTATATATACATACATAAATTTAAATCAAAATTTGAAGATGCTTTTAAATTTTTGAATACAGAATCAAAACATGTAGATTTATATACAGTAGTAATATATGTTGTAGGTGGCGAGTTTAGTGTATCTAATTAATTTAATGAAGTTAATTACTGTAGTAATATACATCAAAATTTGAAGATGTCTTAAAATTTTGATATAAAATCAAAACATTTATACACACGTACACTCACATACATACACATACACAGCATCTAGCGTGGTTCCATCTTGATTCCTCTTTATTAACTATACTTTATATTCAAATGTTTCACAATTTGAATTTCAATAAAAATTATATTCAAAGAGATTTAAATTGATGGAATATACCCTCTTGAAAGAAAGCATATTTTATCTATTTGAGAGATTCTCACATGATTCACGATTACTTAAATCTTATATATGTGTGTGTGTAGACAATATGTTTTTTATATCCTCTAAATAATATAAAATTAATTAATTAATCTAATTAATTGTGATTGAGGGTGTCTGTATAGGGAGATACATATTTATATATGATACATTCTAATGTATAATCCCAATATGTATATGTATTCAGTAATATACAATATTAAAAATTTATATATACTATATAGACATATAAAGAAATTTCAACTATATTATATATATAGAGAGAGAGAGAGATTATGTGTGCGTGACAAGTTTTAAGGAATGTATATTAATTTTATTTTTCAGCATCAATAGTTTCATCGTTTTATTTCAAAAATATTGATTTATTTATATTTTGAAAACACATATATTTACTGGGAATCTGGTGGGGTAAACATCTCTTCTTTATTTTCTTTGTCTTATTATTATTTGAATTCTTATATGTTTAAAATATATTATTATTTAATAATCATTATAATAAAACATTAAATATAGATTGAATTCAAGCTCCTAATGCTACAATACATACATACAACATTTATTGAATTGAATAGGTATTGATTATATTTATTTATTCAGTATTACATATTTTTATTTACGTTCAAGCATATCCTCTATATAAAAATATAGAATACCACTATTTTGTTTTTAAATATATATTTTGATAAAATTATTAGTTTCTAATATTTATTTGCCAGTTTTATCTTAATATAATGTATAATTGTGTTATACAATTTTACAGATATAAATACATTTTAATTATTAATAATTAAAATGTTTTAAATACCAGGCCCATCTCTCGAACAGATTCCTCGTTTTTCTTTGAACAATTTTTTAACAATTTTATAAAGATTTATTATTAAATTCTTTAACAGTAAGAAGAAAAAACTGTGTATATAAACATATAGTATTTATATGTATGGTCTGATTTGGTTATCCTGGACTTAAATATTGTCTTCAATGGGCCTCTGAAAGCATTGTATATATAACACCTGTACACAAAAGGTATATAAACCCCGACACACGCGCACACACACTCGCACACACATACATACGTACTTTAAGTTAAGAAAGAACCCTTTTATCAGCAAACTCAAGCTGGTAATGTTTGGAAAACAGTACTCTCCACCCCAAGAAACATGCAAATAAGCAGCTCAAAGCCGATGCACCAAGTAACATATACAGCACCTGTAGATATATATATATATATATATATACACACAATATTAACAGTATAAAATTTAAATGCTATAACGGCGATTACTAGCGATTCCAACTTCATGCAGGCGAGTTGCAGGCTGTTCTTAATGAATATTTTTAGAAAAACACATCATTTATCTACAGTCTTTGAACTCAATATCTACAGAAACGTGTGTACATACACACATGCACACACACACACATATGTAAACACACACATATACATATATACCTGAATCTGCATTTGAACGGCTTCGAGCGGGGAAGAGCCACCCATGAGCATACCAGTCATCGAGCCTGGCATAGATACTAAACCCACTGTCTTAAGGGAGTCCACAATCGGTCCCATTCCTTGCAACACTGCTTGACGGACATAAGGCTGGACTGCCTGTGCCGGAGTTGCACCCAGAGAAAGTGCTACTTCTATCTGAAATTTATTTTTTAAATATTTATTAATATATTAAATAAATTATTATATATATATATATATAAATATATAAACAAATACCTGGCCTTGACTGATGTATATGTCATTGCGGAGTCTGTTTAGCGTGGATCCAACCATGCTCATGGAGTTGCCAATAACATAACCTGCAGTGGGAATGATAAACCGCGCCTTAAAATCATATACATTCAATAATATCATCAATGCAAGTGTCCCAAGTGCCCCAATTGTGAGTGAAGCAGTTGCTATTATTCTGCTCTTCGGTAGCTCTCTTGATCTCTCTCCTGCTGTGTGTCCTGACACTACAAGCTAGACAAAACACACCTGTTTATATATAGACATATACACATATGTGTATATACATATCATTTTTATAAATATTAAAAAAACACCTAATTACTACTTTAGAAGCAACTGTTAAATCCCAATGCATACTAAGAATTTATAACGTGTATATATAATATTTACATTATATATATACCATATACATGTGTGTATGTCATGCATATACATATCATCTCTACAAACTATATTATTATTACTTTAGAAACAACTGTTAAACTCCGATGTTATGCAGTATAAATAATGTATTAATATTTTAAAAATAATATATATATATATAATAAATGTGTACCATGAATAAAATTGCGAACGAGCAAAGATATGTCTTGTCCCCTTCGAATATAAACTTGAGAGCATATCCCAGACCTACAAGTTGTATAGAAGACCGAAATATTGATACCAGAATATCCCCTTCGAATCCGATATCAAGCTTGTGTGAAACTCCGACTGCAAGAACGACTGGTATAAACGTCCCAATAAGACGCCCACATTCTTTTGAGAGTACGGTTTGCTTAATAATTCCCAATGAAACTGCATTCTACAAATAAATAAATAAATCATTAAAAAGCATATAAATTATTAATTGTTTAGTATATAAATAAAACGTGTACATGTATACAAATAATGATATATAAAACTATATTTACTATTTACCATAAGAAAAGAGTTAATTTTAAAGTTGATATACATTACTTAAAAGAAAAATTACATATATATTATTGAAATCTGTCATATTTACATAATACCCCGTTTTAAATATACACCAGTTAACACTTGGGCTTTTAAATTACAAAAAATGATTAAATTTATATTTATTTTATAACAAATATGAATTTAGGAGAAAACTATATTATATATATATATATGTTATTTAAAGTTGTTAAATACTGTGCGTTACAACAAATCCGTTTGTAAGTAGCACGGGAAATATATGTTTAATAGAATAAAAAATTAAAACATTTAAAAAGCTGTTTCCATACATACGCTTACACATAATGTCGAGCATCTAGCGTGTCTCCATCTCGGTTTCTCTTTATTAAGCACACGCTTTAGAAAAACCGTCTTTGCACGGGAGATATCCGCCATAGCCATACTGCACATTCAATATAAGAAGATAAAGCATATTCCATCCACTTATGAGAATACTCCACGAAAGTATATACTTCAATCTAATTAATATATGTTTTTTTTAATTATATATTTGAATGATGTTGTATACACATATACTAAAGGTTTTTTAAGGCATATGAAGAATATTCTCTAGAAAAAGTCTAACCCTTCTTTTTAGGGTTTCCATTGCAATGGCACCAAAGAGGAGGTTGAAAACACCTGCAACACAAAGAAAGAAGAACAAAAGCACACCAAGAACAGATGTACCAACTGACACAGTGGCAGCGATCTTACAAAGGTGCCCACCTACGACACTGTTTAGGGTTCGCTTGGTCTGCAGTGAGTGGTACTGGTTGATTAGAGAGAGGAGGGAAACTAAACGAATGACGTGGCTGGTAAGCTCACCTTGGATACAGAAGACTAAGAAGATAAAGAGAGGGTGGATATACATGTATAATCCCATACTGAATATACAAGACAAGGTTAGCTTTGAAATCCCAGAAACCCCAGAATGGAAATATTTGGATATTTTACCATCGTCTAAGAATGAAGTTTTGTTGGTTACCTATGGAACAAGTTTGTATTGGCTTTGGAATCCAGTTTCTGGGTTGGTATATAGGGGCTTGATATTGGGCATAGTCATGCAGTAAACTACGAGGTAACCATTCTGAAAAGGTGTTTTGAGGTGTTTGAGGATGGGAAACTTATTGGTGTTATGCCAGATGATATGTGGGAGAGAATGTATAGTGATATGCCTAAAGATGTAGTGCCTAATGTGACACAAACAGAGGATTACTACTTGATATGGAGTAGACAAAGAGATGAGCATAAGCCTGAGATGGTGGTAGTGTTTGTTCCTGACAGAAGTGAGAGTGAGAAGAAGATGGATAAATGGAGTTGGATAGATAACACATGGCATGCATCTCATAATGGTCATGGATGCATGTGGTGCAAACTGAGTGATGCGGTTACACTGAAATTTTAATTACCTGAACTTGATAAATTTCATTTGTGTGTCTATCAGTACTTTTTATATGTTTCAAAGTGAATTAATTAAAAATGATAGCTATAGTATAATAAATATTGATATTGTTAGTGAATTTAAATCCCTATAAATATATATTTAACAGTCGTGTGACTGTAAAAGAACTCTTTTTTTTACAGTTTAAAAAGTTTTTCTTTGAAATTAATCACTGCCAACAATAATGTATTATTATGAGTAAATTTGCTTATCTATTAAATATATTTTTATTGTTTTTTTTTTTCTTAAATTCTTTAAACTGACATGGATGTGAGTTTAAGTTTAAAAGGATTTAGAACCGACTTAAAACCATCAAACTATTAGTTTTAAGAATAATAGAAATTAAATAATTCATTAAAATATGTTTTTAGAATAATGTTTGTCTATTTATTTAGATTATAAGAGTAAGATGTTATATTTAATTTGTGTTCATGTCAAATTCTATGAAAATTCTTAGCTGTAAAATATTTACATAAAATGACGCCATTTATTATGAAATAATGACCTCATAGCCACTTGCTGTGGGTATAAATACACACGTGAAATGTGTTGTTTCATAATATAATAATGTAAATTACATCATGCAGTACAAGAATAACCTTAAATATTTTATTAAGATATTATTAATATATTTTGGTTTATTTTCAAAATTATTATGTTTCAAACTTTATAATATTATAAAAATAGTATAGGATTAAATTTTAAAAAGCAATATATATGAGATTCTGCAGAAATAATAAATTCAAATTTATATTATTTTAAAGATATATTAATATAGTTTTTATTGTTTAAATTATTGTATTCTTAAGTTTTAAAATAAAATAACTGTAGTTACAAAATAATGAATTAAAATTTAACAATAGTGTTTGTCTATCCATCCCTAATAAATTTAATATTTAACTAAAATATGTTCCTAAAATATACTAAGATTAACATTTTTCAAATTATTATAAGCCACTAGCGTTACTGTTATTTACAGTAGCAGATTTGGTTTACCTTGAAACTTAATAATATTATAAAATTTCACTTTAATATATATATATATATATATATATATATATATATATATATATATATATATGAAATTTATTAATAATAAAAATTAACTTAAATTATAATTAACAAAGATTATAATCTCTAGATTGTTGTAATATGAATTTATTATTATAAAATAACTAACAAAAGAGAGTTAAATTTAATGCTTTTCATTTACTTATATGCTATATATCCATGTACTTATATGCATAACATAACGTCTGCTTTAAATATAAAGAAAGTTGTGTTATATTAATATTTTAATAACAGCCTTTTTTCTTAATTTATAAAAAATAATAAAATATAAAAACATGGGACGATCCCTCCACGTCACCTTCTTCCACATCACCTGCCACATCACTTTAAGTGACATGGCAGGTGATGTGGAAGGAGGTGATGCGGCTTTCCATTTTAAATTATAATAAAGTATTAAATAATAAATTAAACTAAATACTAAAAACCAAGAGAAATAAACAACTTGTGTATAAATAAAAAAAATATAAAAACCATATGCATTAACTTTAAAGGTCTCTTATGTACGTATTTCTTACTTTTTAAGTGAAAATCAATATAAAAGTTTTAATTAATAAATACTAAAAATTAAAATATATATATATATATTAAAACTTATATAATAATTAAGAAAACATGTAAAACAATACACATTAACCTTAATGGTCTTTTATGTATACATTTTTTTTATTTTAAATAAAAGTTAATATAAAAATAATAAATTAATAAATATTAAAATTCACAAAAAATTAAAAAATATATAAAACCTTATATACAAATTATAAAAAAAAATTATAAAAATCTTATGCATTAACCTTAAAGGTCTTTCATTTATATAATTATTATCAAATCTAAATTAATAAATTAATAAATATTAGAAATTTGTCCTTTTATATCATCACACGTCACATTTATAAATTATTAATGTAACATATAATGATAATTTGAAAATGCTATTTAAACTTATAATTAAGTAATATTAATAATTAAAAAAAAACTTGATAACAGAAAATAAGAAATATGTCATTTTCCATAACCGAATTATATATTTTAACTTATTAATTATAATAAAACAATAATCTAATTGACATTTTATTCATGTGATATGTAGTAAATACATACATACATTAATATAGTTTACATTTTATGCTATTAATATAAAGTTTAATTGTATATATAATGTATAAATGGCATAATCTAAACTTATATAATATCATATCATTATATAAATAATGTATAATGTTTGGTTCGTATTGAATTTTTTTTTTTTATGTTGCAGTGTATAAATATAAATTTATATGTTTTTCAATAGCACAATAACAAAATAAAGTTTTTTCATTAAATATAATTTTATTTATAACACATCAAAATACACCTTTGTGAACATGTGAGACTACATCCTTTAAATTTATATTTACTTCAAATAATTATCTAAAAAGTTATCATTGAAATTTAAAATTCAGGACTTTATTCAAAAATTTAGTTTAAAAATTTCAACTTATAAAAATTGATTTAATTAAAATTTAAAACAATAGATTATTAGATAATAAATTTTGAATTCATTATAAATATATATCATATATTGTACATAAACTATATATTGTATATTATAAGATTAAATTTCTTATTTAGAGTGTTTAGCAACTAACTAAATAATAAAATAGTTTACTATAAATCATAAAATATAATGTATAAAAATATAATGAAACTGAAAAATATTTAATTATTTTAATGCTCTATAACAATTGTATGATAAATATATAAATATTTTGTAGGGTAAATACAAAGGTTAATATATGTTATATTAAATAAAATTTAAGCTAAAGTATTTTTTACAAAAGTATAAGAATACATATAATGAATATAAAAAATAAATCCCAACTCAAAATACATTTTGCTTTTTCCACAGCCAAAAATAAAAACCCAAGAAAAAGAAAACACATAGTAAACAAAGTCTAACCCGCTGCAAACCTTAGACACATATCAAAACCTATGCTGCTGTTGCATCTGCCTGGGCACCACGCCCCCTCCCTCTTCCCCTTGGTCTCATCTGCCCACGCCCTGTATACACCTCTGTTAGTACACGATCTTGTTGTGTGTGTTGTGTGTGTGTGTGAGAGAGAGAGAGAGAGAGAGAGATGCATGTGCATATAGTTTAGTGTAATATGGAATACAGCAACAAAATGCAACACAAACATATATTTACCATGAACAACACACAAATGTATATATTTACACCCATATAAACCGATACATATATAAAAGAAACAACACCAAACAATTTATTAAGACAATGCGATCCAATCCATGCATATTTAACGTAGTTGTAAGTAGTTGTAACACACACACACATAGGAGTATATTAACGCTACAAGACAGTATATAGTCACACACACACACAACATATATATCACAGAACATTCAGTGGACACAAATGTGTATATTCAAACGTATAGAGAAGCGCACCAAAGAAAAAAATTTAACACCCGAAGGATATAGTCACACGAGAGAGAGAGACAGACACATACATAATACTACCATATACGTCCTAAAAGAGAATAATTGCAATACATACAGCTCGATACATGATTTCATATACACAAACAAATACACATATTAAGTGATGTACACGCAACAAGAGAACATATGTATAAATACATAAATTATTCCGGCTAAAAGTACCTCTACCACGTGGAGCTTCAGTAGTTTCATCATAGCCAGCACCATCTGGAACATACTCAGTCCCACGGCCACGGCCGCGTCCACGCCTTCCACGTCCGCGACCACGCCCACGTCCACGTGGCACATACCCATCCCCTTCGGCATTATTATACTCTGCGTTACCTGTAAACAACACAATTTCAATTAACACAAAAACATGTGTGTATATATATACAATATGTCTTGCATGTATCTTTTTATATGATGATCTAAAATACCTCTTCCTCGGCCGCCCCTGCCACGACCACGGCCCCGTCCCCGTCCACGCGGTGAAGCTTCATCCAAATAAACCTTGTAAGTGCTCTCTCTCTCTCTCTCTCTCTCTCTCTCTCTCTCTCTCTCTCTCTATATATATATATATATATATAAAGCTTACCTCCACCTTCGTAATCGTAGTCCGCAATTTGTTTCACCTGATCAGCAGATACTGGAGGCTGGTATCTATACAAATGAAAACAGCATATTATTATTTAATTATTGTTAATTATATAAGCTTGTAAATATATACCCAATGTTTGTTGTGTCAAGTTCTTTCGTAGAGAGTGTGATGGTGATCATTGACACATGACGCGTGGTCTCGATCCTGCAATCACATAGTACAGCAGTTCGACATAGTCTACATATGATAGTATATAACTACACAAATGAATAAAAAAAAAGAGTACGTTTTTAGTCCTTCCTCAAGTGGCTCCCATACATCCGTAATATCAGTTGAGCCTATTGTCGTAATCTGATGCAGCCCCGCAATTCTCCTCTGTGAAAGATACATGGAATTACATCTCTCTCTATATATATATGGAAAATAACGGACCTTGATAATCTCAGCGATGGTGACGGTTTTGTTTATGGCACGACCCATTGCCTTCAGAACGATTTCAGATGCACCCTTGTCCTGATAAAATTAAATAAACCACTTACCAACATATATACGTATCTCTCTCTCTCTCTCTCTCTCTCTCTCTCTCTCTCTCTCTCTCTCTCTCTCTCTCTCTATATATATATATATATATATATATATAAGTACCTGTAAAAGGGTGGTGGCATAAGTGATGTAGTTACGCATTTTCCCTTGGGTGGTAATCCGAATCTCATTCTCACTAATTGGGGTCTCTGGGCGGGGCTTGTCCACACGATGGTATGAATCCATTGGAGCAGAAGATCTGATTGCTGAATATACACAAAAATGAACTTGAAAAAAATGAAAAAAGAAATACAGAAAAAAGGGAAACAAAAACCAATAAAACAATCGGAAAAAAAAAACAAATTTGGGGAGAGGGACTAATCTAGTGGCGCTCGAAAGAACAGCGTGAACACACAGGCCACGGATTGAAAACCTAAGTGCGGGACGGGGATTCGAGAGAGATTAAGGGATTTATGTGGGATTATAGGGAGATTATCTTGCCCAAACCTGCCTGTTCTTCGTCTGCTCCAATGCTCTTTGGCGGCTTGGCGGCGCTCAACGGAGATCTTTCTCTGTATTCCACTCCGCGCCCTAAAAAGGTTGTCCACATTTTTGAGCCAGGATCCATCCGTACGCGTACCGTCCTACGTTGAATCTCACGCGTTCATCCAACGTGCCTAGCTCGTGCCACGTATGGACGGCTCTGTTTTAGGGTTAGGGCTTAAATTTAAAATTTGACATTTAAAAAACACATAATTCTCTTTTTCCATTTTTTATAATAATTATCATGTAGAACTTGATTTAATCACTGGTACCCTTCTTCTGCCTGAGACTGACTCCTTTAACCGCGCAATTTGAAATAAGAGCTGGCTAATTTTCTATATAAAATAAAAGAAACCTTGTTAAACCGTGTGTGTGTGGGTGTGCGTGTGCGTATATGTATATATACAATATATCAATATTCAATATAATTATTAAAGGAACGAACGTTCTCTCTCATGTACGTCATGTCGTGTATGTATGTGTGTGTATATATATACACACATACAGGTACATATACGTTAGACGGTCACAATATAAAGACAATAATAGACAAAGAAACGTGGAATCTACTTAAAGCTAGAGGCCATAAAGCAAACAATAAAAGCTTCTTCCTATCCAAATGTACAAGCATGAAATATGCGTATATATAAGTAGACACACACACACACACACACATATATATGGAGAAAAAATATTCCTAAAAGACATGATACCTCGTCTTTGTAGCACAATTGCATACGAAGATGGTGGTTCTGCCAGCGCTCATGGTGCCATCTCTGTCCCAATATAACAAGCCCCATCAAGGCAGCGGCTATAGTGATGGACCAGATGGTACTGGCTCGCTTGATACACTCCCTCCACATCGAAACCTTCGACTTCCACGTACCGAGCGCGGTTTCGTGCTCGGTTCCCTCGTCCTGTTCCTGTTCCTCGGGTCTCAACACGTTCCCGTGGACGTCCTGGGGAACGAGAGAAGAAAATCCCGACTCGGCCAGTACCTCCTTCTGTAGCCCGTCATCGAGCTCCGCCTTCCCGGGACTCCCCTCCAGCACCGACGAGACGAGGGAAGACAGCAGCTCCATGTCCTGATGGTGCAGGTTCTCCTCGGACACAGACGGTTCAATCCAGTCCTGAACCGTCTGTCCCTGGGAGTTGTTGTTGTTGTCGTTGTCGTCGTTACCAAAGTGTTGAGGGTGTACATGCACGTCGTGCTCGTGCAACTGTTCGTCATGGTTTGCTTCGGAACATCCGGAGTCCGGATCGGATCCGACCACCTCCCACTCCAGTCTGCTCCCTCCCGTTCCTGCACTTCCTTCGCTCTCGCTGCTTGAATCCATTTAGTACGCCTACGTAGCAAAAACCTATTTAAATAAATAATAATAATAATAATAATTTATTTAATTTGTATTCTGGATTAACAAGATAGGTCCCGGTGGAAAATCTACCACATGGTATAGTAATATATGGTAATAAGTTACAATTTGGTGGACAACTTTACCCGTAGTAGTTAATAAAATCTTTCATTATTATTTGAATTAAATAAAAAAAACCTAATTTCTGCTGGGCATTTCTAAGAGAACAAATTGATAGGAAATTCATATGCAAAAGATTAAATAATTTTCAAAATTAGGTATGAGGAAAACATTCTCTAGAGGATCCGTTCCATTGAATTTTATTATTTGAAAACAATTGCTTACCGGATTGGTGATATATATTGAACACTCTGCAATGGATAATATGTAGAGATTCTGGAATCTAACTCGCCTGTTTTCGTGACAGCTCTTATGATGAACTAAGGGCCACAGTGGGAGACACGGAAAGGACCAATGATATAATTAAGAAATAATTATTTTTGGGAGATGGAATATACGTGGCGTACAACGGTTGGATATGTTTCCAGAAATGGATGTGGACGGAAGTGTGAGAGATGGCCATCTTCCGAGGGCGGCACGTGGTTAGTCCTACCCCGTTGGATCTGGAAAATCTACAGAACAAAAAATCTAAAGATGAGATTTGTTCAGGAATTAAATTTATTTTTAATATCGTAGTATTTTTATATTCAATTATTAATAATCATTAATAAATTATTATTAGTCAAAACTGTTAACAACATAAAACAGAATTAACTGCTTTGTTGTTTAAATAAACATTTTTTACTTTTGATAAAATTTTGATATACACTCTGTTTTAGGGTTCTTAAACCCTTAGGGTTCTTCGCAGGTAGATGCTGCTGCTGAAGGAATCGAAGTCCATTCCCGTCGGATTCCGAAGATATCTCCATCTCCCGAGTGATGCGAGTCCCGAGAGTGCACATTTGCTTGCAATCTTCGAGTCGGGGATGTCAATGCGGCATTCTCGTTTCTGTGTGCTAAGTCCCGGACGGGACAATTTTTCCCGCTTTTCTGTATAATGTTGTTGTTAATGGGATATGCAAGGCAAGGAACGTTAATGCAGGAGTTTTCCTGTTTAGGCACATGCTTCAGTCCGGTATTGAGCCCGAGAAGTACGCATTCACCACTATCATAGGTAATACACATTGTTCAATTTATATGGTTATATGATCCATGTCTAAGTGTGTGTGTGTAGATAATATAATGCTGTATATATACAGTCTTTGAATATAATATATATTGTTCCATACCTATGCTGGTGGTGAATGCTACTACTGGGGCTCATATCGGACTGAAGCATCTGATATCATTGTTTGATATGGTGCATTGTATAGGTAATATATGTAACATACATACGTCTGTGGCTATATGTTCATACTTAGCCCCAGAAGGGTAACATGTCATATGTTTTGCATGCGTGCGTGTCGTGTGTGTTGTGTGTATGACATGCCTCAGTTTTTATGGAGCCACCATTCACCACTATCATAGTGTTGTAGACACAATTATATATATATGTGTGTGTGTGTGTGTGTGTGTGTGTGTGACATCCAGCACTAGCATTCAGTTCAGCACATTATAATGCTGTATAATTGTTCGATATATATAACTGTATATTACTGTACATGGGCACGTATATACATAAAGTTCAGTATCTATTAATTGCAGGTGAATGTATATATCTTCACTATGCTTGCACCCGTGTTCTCTCTCTCTCTCTCTCTCATATCTATATATTTATTATTTATCATGTATGTGTAAACTCGCATTATATCAAATAACTCTCAAATTCGATAGTTTTGTACTTTTAATGTAAAGTATTATGTTAACTATCCCTGCTAAAGTTCATATTGAACATTTAAAACAACAGCACACGCAGACACACAAGAAACATACTTATGACTTTGAGTTTGTAAATTACATGCTTATAAGTGATCACACGGCCATAGACATTATATACATACATAACTGTACATGTGTGTAATAATAGACAGAGATGTTTATATAATATATTAAGCAGTTAATAATTAATCACTTACTAATACATATAAACAGATTCTCTTTCGAAGTCAGGGAAGCTTAACGAGTCCGTACGGATAATGTACCTCATGCAAAGGCCTGACTCAGTTACGTACACATCGATAATACGAGGGTACTGCAAGAATGGGGCGTTGGATCGTGCGTTCGAGCTTTTCCAAGAGATGAAATCCAATGGCTGTCGTCCAGATTCCTTCACATACAGTACTCTCATGGACGGGCTTTGCAGGAATATTCGCATTGATCAAGCTCTCAAGCTCCTTGATGAATGAAGCCCGCAAGCAAAAGATTGATGTTTACATACACTAGCTTGGTTAATGGCCTTTGTCGAGCTCATCGCTTTAATGAAGGTTAGTTTAATATGTTCTCTCTCTTCTCTCTCACACACACGCACATACGCTCGCCAGTCCGTTTATATAAGCACACAGGCATATACCGATTTATTACAGTATATCTACTGTATGTACGTGTATATGGGTGTGTCAGTGCGTAAGGATCATGCATACTTTCTGTCTAACATACACAAGTACGTAGATATATACTTTGTATATATCTAACCATATACTAACTAAGCCATAAATGTTAACATACATCGTGTATTTATATATGTAACATATGCACATTGGCATGTTGGTGTATTTATAATATGCTGGCCGTTAGTCTGTCGTACGTTATGTGTGTGTTTTATAACATTGATGTATAACAGTGTAGCTTCATACTATTATTATACATGTGATAGTCTATAGTAGCTATAGATATGTGAATTAGAATCTGCATAGAACGGTTAATATATAATAATGTTAGAATTTCAACAGGTTATGCACTTTTGAACGAGATGATACTAGATGGCTGTCCACCTAACGATGTTACGTACAACACCCTAATAAATGCAGCTTGCAAAGAAGGGAGGCTGGAAGTGGCAATTAGCTTGTGGAAACAGATGGCTAAGGCGGCTGTGAGCCTACAGTTGTCTCTTACAGCACTCTTATACACGGTTTGTGCAAGTCCCACAGGATTGATGATGCGTATGATGTCTTACGCGAGATGAAGAAAGTATGTATTTGTGTGTGTAGATAGATATATGCATCTTGTTGTGTTAGAATTTGGATGTGTTTATGGTTGCGGCTGTGTGTGTGTGTGTGTGTCAGAGAGAGAGAGAGTTTTTATTCTACTTACTTTCCTACTTAAAACCTGATCAGGTAGGCTGCGAGCTCAATGTCATAGTTTACAACACTCTAATCAACGGTCTTTGTAAAGCGAATCGTCTTGAAGAAGCATATGGTCTCTATAGGCTTATGAAACGAGCAGGTAAACACATTCTCTCTCTCTCTCTCTCTCTCTCTTCTCCTCTCTCTCTATATAATATATATATATATATATATATATATTATTGTGTATGTATTCATACTGCATGTATGATATGTACGTGTGTTTTGTGTATATAGGGTATAAATATGTATGATACGCAGGTTCATATCCGACGGAGCAAACATACACAACACTGATAGACACGTTCTGCCGTAACAAGCGTACGGACACCGCCGTACGCCTGTTCCGGCACATACGGCAGAACCGTACACCTGACGTGGCCATGTACACAGCGCTAATTGCCGGGCTATGTAGGGAGCGGAAGCTGCCGCGTGCCAAGCGCCTATTGAACGAGATGAAGAGCATGGGAATATCCCCTGACACTCGTGCATACAATGCGCTTCTCCATGGTATTTGCGAGGGGCGTAATTACCATGAGGTGGCGGTAGTTTTCGAGGAGATATGCCACGTCACTGGGCCGGACACTGCTACGTATAATATTCTTATTTATGCACTCTGTAAGGCTGAGCAGTTTGATTTGGCGGTATACAAGTTTTGTGAAATGAAACAGAACGGCATTCTCCCCAACGCAGTAAGTATACACACACATGTGTGTATAATATCAGCATATATATATATATATATATATATATATATATACACACACACACACCATATATACATATGTACACAGAGATGAGTTTCTCTGTAGACGTCTGTGTGGTGTGTGAACTTATATATTCATATATATCTGTGTGTAGTTGAAGTAAGTGCGTGCGTGGTGTGTGTGTGTGTGTGTGTGGTGTGTGTGTGTGTGTGTGTGTGTGAACTAATGATGTTTTATTTTTATATAGGTAACATACACAAGCCTGATTGAGAGATTGATAAAAGCGCGGAAGGTGGGAATGGCTTCCAGACTCTGTCGGGAAATGATGGAATGGGGATAAATCCCGGGTCACAGACAGTAACACGTCTAATGGAGAGCATGTGTTACTCTTACAGGTGTGACAAGGCAGCCAAATTAATGGAGTCCGTAATGGATGTTCATGACAAGGCTATGATAGCAGTAAATAAGTTTAGTGGGGATTTAAGGGAGTTTAATGGAGTTTAGTGGGTGGGTAAGTTGGGATTCAGCCAAGTAAACGGTTTTGTAGTAGCTCAAGTTTGCTTGAAAAACTGTATCACAATATTCTGGTTCAATTACGGTGTTGTGTGTGTGCGTGTCATTAAATGTATATATATTCATTAAGCTGTTAATATGTTTAGTGTAAATAAACTTCCAATTAAAATGTCATTTAGGTTTAGGGTTATATACCTAGTTCTTGGTTTGCGACAGAGTACATCCGGTTGTGGGATTTTGCCTGACGGATTACATCCGGTTGTGGCAGTTCCATCACAGGTATTTTAGATTTGACAGATTTAGGGTTAGGGTTCAGTAGTTATGGCACAGAATGGAGCTCTTCTACTTCACAGGAGGTGAGTCAGCCTCCTTGTACACCTCCTCATGCTGCAACACCCAAAACAAAAGAAGGTCATCCACAATTCTTCCTTTCGTACGAGAGAGGAAGAATTTAGATCCAGCTCTAAAGATTGGTGGAAATGTAAAGCCAGAGGTTCTTTTCACATCTTAATGAACTACATTGAACCCACTATGAGAGCAGCAATGTGCACATATCAACATGCAAAAGACGGAGAGATGCGTGCACGACCTGTGCTTTCTCATTTGTTTCCAGTTATTTGGCAACTCGTTCCTCATGGGAAATGTTAAGGAAATATATGCAAGTCAAAGATGATACAACAGGACTTGAAGTTTTCTCACTTACACACATAGGTGAGAGAGAAGAGGAAAAGAGAAGCAAAGTATCACGATTAGAAGAAATACCTCAAGATTCAGTATTCAGTTTGTATACAAGATATGAGGATCGGTCTGTTTTACATGAAAGAGAAGCTTTAGATTTCTCATTTAGTGGTAAGTCAGCAACAACATTAGAAAATGTATGGAAGTTATTAGTGTATGCTAAAGATGATGAGCTGGGGAAAAAAGGAAGATGGTCGGATATAATTGTATGGCAATTGCTTAGTTATGGTGCTTTATATGGACTTGAAAATGCCAAAAAGGGTAGGATGAACATTCTACATCTTGCAGGAATGCAATTGGGTGTTTTTGCAATGGCACACAACTTCACATATACGGTGCTATTGAAGTAAGGGATGGGAGAATTACAAAGGAGGCTTTTGAGACTTATAAGTTGCAAGAGAAATTTTATGTTCTAACTGTGGAACAACGTCCTTCTTACTTTTTGATTGAGAAGAGAAATGAGAAAGACTTACAAGAGGATTTGAACATGGCTAGGAGAGAGGTTGAGAACAGAGTTGGAGATGCAAAATTCTTAGATGGATGGTATATAGTGGGTGATGTATATATTGATGATGAACCAGTTCAGTGGGATGACTTTGCTAGTAACCCTCCTAGCAAGATAGCTGAGACTATGTTTTGTAGTAGAATACCTATTAGAAGTTTTAGTAGGACGGAAAACGCGATCGTGGACGGTTACTGATGTAGATGATATCTATAAAGATAACAAAGAGAAGTACAGTAGAGAGCCTGACTATGAAGCAATTAAATCTTTGGCACTGAATCATTTTCAGACATGGATGCATACACGAAACATGTCACCACCATGTAAGAGAAACATGTCACCACCACCACAAATGTCGGCTTGGGAGAACGCAAAGATGAGAGTTTATGTTTAATTTTTTTATGTTTTATTTTTACATGTAGTGTTTTTTCTCTTTATTTGTATACAGAACAATGTGAATATAATTTACAAAAACATTTTGAGTAAAAGCATCAATTACATGTGTGTATTTAAACATATCATTGAAATATTCAATCCATGATGAAGAAATTATGCAAGCTTTGGGGAGTGGAATAAGCTCCATATTAACAAAGATAAAGGCCTTTTAATATAATTCATTAAATTAATATAGTTTATTAATTTATTAAATTAATATCGTTTCAATGCAACATATATATATTATTATATATAGAGAGAGAGAGAGAGAGAGAGGGGGTAAAAACAGCATAGCAACAAACAGCAAAATAAGAAAATTATATTAAAAGAGTGATAAAAAAAATAAACACTAGTCAATCCAATTACATTTGGTGAATTCTAATAAATTGATTTACTAAGTTATAACTCTCTTATTTTTCATTGATGAAGTGGAAAACCAACGGGAGTCTTTATTATGTATGATTTACCATGGTCTAACTTCAAAACTTTATGTCTATTAGTAGTTATAAATTTTGTAAGAATATCTTTAAGTAAATTTAAGTCGTTAAAATTTAAAAACTAAATTAAAGTTTTATATTTCAAAAATAACACATTAAGTTTTATTTAATTTATTTTTGTGGATTATACTGTTTAATTTAAAAATTGAGATGTGAACCAACTAAAGATTTAATTAAAATAATTTTATTGATATAAACTGTTAATCAAATTACAGTATGTGCGTGAATATATAAGTCAATATAATGATGATTAGTTTTTTTTGTATATGTATTCTGCACTTAATGAAATTATAAAGTATCAAGTTGGATCTTTTCTGGATGGTATTATATACTATTCTTTAATATTTATACTTTATACACACATATATATACACATTTAATTTATATACTATAATATTGTGCATTATATGATTGAAATTTTACTTTCTAATAAATTTAAAAATATTATTTTTTTAAAAAATAAAAATTAATTTAATTTAAAAATTTAAATTTTAGACTTTACAAATTTAAATTTTAAATTAATTTTGATATCATACAGTTAACCAATATATTTTAATGATAAAGCTATATTCTACTAAAATGATATTACTTATTTTAAATATATTTAATAGTTAATTAACATATATATTCTAATGTATGTATCCTAGTGCTGAAAAATTTTATTATAATTTGATATATTTTATGTGTAAAATTATATTAGATTGAAAATTGTGACTAGGACATATATATATTATACAAAATCTCCGTGTATATATAGATTTTTGTGTCTATACTCTGTATAAATATGTGTCTTACTCTGTGTATATACGTATGTTTCCATATGTTCTTATTATTTTATACAACATGGTATTAAATATATTTAGACTAATTAAATTCAATGTGATGTTTTATATACAGTATAAATAATTGTATGTATATAATAATATAATACAATAGATATGTAATCTAAATAAATATACACTGAACTTTGATTGCTTTCACAAATATTTTTTTGGCAATTTCTTTCCCACCATTAAACATGTCAAATTCTGAATTGAGAATTATGTTGTTTTTTAATTTTATTGAATTTAAATTTAATCACTATAGTCTCTTGAATATAGTATAATATTTTAAATTTTTTTAATATGTACTATGCATATGCTTAAGTTTAATGTACATTTACATGAATATAAATAAAACGTACATAAAATATTGAAATCATATTAAATTTGACAATAATTGTATACTCTTTTTTTGGTTTGGTTTAAGTACTATATATAAAAATTTAAAACGAGCATATTATAAAGAATAATAATAAAATATAAATTTCTATGAACTAATAAATAGTTCTGACTTGGGATAACTTAATCCAATTTAGATTAATCTGATTACTAAAAAGTTTCATAATAACTAGTAAATAAGGCTTATTATTATTGCTATTACTAAATTAAATTTAATTTAAACTAATAATGGATAATAACTTATTCCTTTACTAGAAGATTTTGTGAAAACTAGTATAAGAAGCTTTAGAATTATAGTACGTGAACTAAAAATAATTTATTTAATTATTATTACTATTACTAAATAATAGTAATGTTGAAAATAGACGTTAAATTAATAAAATAATATAAGTGCATGGGTAGACTTTAATTCTGAGCATTTTATGGCATTTGAAATGACTACTAGCGAGGTCAGCTTTGCAGGTTCAAAGATCATCCGTGAGGTATGCCACGTGGCTGCATATGATGGTAGTTCTTCCGGGATCGACTTCCCACCCTAGTGTATCTTGTGGAGCTTTAAAGACCTTTTTTGGATTAAATATATATTATTAATAATTTATATAATATAATTGAAAAAATATTCATAAAATTAAAGAGTATAAGATTAAATTTATATATTTAATTTAATTTAAAATAATTAAAATTTATTATATAAATTGATTTAAAATTTATCTATCTAAACCAGTATGGGCCGGATAATTGTAATATACTCTGTAGGTGGAGGAGAAGGCGGAGACTTGTAACTATACCCTGTAGGAGGAGGCAGAGACTTGTAACTATAACCTGCAGGCGGAGGAGGAGGTGGGGATTTGTAAGTATATCCTTCCGGTGGTGGAGGGGGAGGAGGTGGGGATTATATATGTGTATTCTTCATGCGGAGGAGCTGAATAGTAAGGATGGCATTTAGAGGTACCAATAACAGAACCTGAATAAGTAAAACTTGTTTTACAGAGCCATCGTACAGTGTTACACTCCTGCTTTACTGACTTAGATTATAAAGAGCTGCTGGTTTCATATGTAGTGTTTGTTAGATCTGTGAGCAACTTGACAAGACTAGTCTCATTTTGGACATCATACAATAATGATTTAATGCACTACAAAATAGATAATTAATGCATTAAAATAGATGGTTTGTAGCGTAAAGGAATTGTCCATTTGAACATGTATGCAGTAGTTTACTATAGAGTGTATTATAGTATGCACGTTTGAAATCGGCGGTTGAATGATATTTAAATGCTTGTTGCCAAATGTGTATTTAAAATAATCATGCTCAATTTCCTTATGGTTGGTCGCACTCGTAAAGAAATGTATAAAATATAATTTTAATATGTTAGTCAATACACTTGAATAAATGAACAGCAAAACTTAGTCTAATTATATTAAGAAACAATATTTTGTAAGACCTTAGAATGCTAAGGAACACATATAAATTTGGAAATGTGAAATAATAAAGCCCTTTTTTATAAAATAAAATGCAAATTCTAGCTCAATCAAAAGCATAACGAAGGCCTTAACAAGTCTGAGAACTTAAACCCGGTGGAACTGAACTCATCAATCCTACTAGTAAAACACCTATGTGCACTGTTCATCCGCGTCAAACCTGCCGAAACAAACCTAGTATCGCGTTTAACCGCGGTGGTATTCCTTACAACCCACTCGTGATTCAACACTTGCTCAGGAGTTAACCTGGTCTTTGGATCCTTGTCCAACATACCTCTAATCAGATTCTTAACTTCTTCAGAGCCATTCTTCCAGCCATCTGGATGAATTTAAACACTTGGAAGATTCAATGCCGTATAGAATGCTCCTCACCGTGTTCCCGTAGAACGGGAAATAGCCACTGAGAATGCATACAGCAAACTCCAGCGCTCCAGACATCAACTTCTTTACCATACTTTCGCCTGAGCACCTCCGGAGCAAGGTATGGGAGCGTACCAGCCATCTCCTGCAGGTATTCATTTGCGCCTACAAACTCAGCTAGACCGAAAATCCGCGAGCTTGACAGAAGAAGAAGGCTTATCATCACCTAACAAGATGTTCTTCAATGTGATGTCTCTGTGCACAATTCCTCTACGTGGCAGAATCGAACAGCCTCCATTAGAGACTTGCACAAATCTGCACCTTCTGCTTCAGAGTACACCTTCCTCTTGCTGAATAGGCTACTCCGCTGCAGAGTTCCATCACCATGTGTGTTTCCAAGACTTCTTTGTAAGTTGCAGTCAGATTTACTATGTGAGGATGACATTTCAAACGCTTGAGTATTATAGCTTCTTTGGATCACGCTGAGTTTTCACTGTCTTGCATGCGAATTGTTCCCCTGTGGATCTCTCGGTGCATAGCCTGGTTATCCCTGACGATCCTCGGCCTAGCTCAGGGCCCAAAGTGAACTTCTGATTCAGTTCCGAGCTAGCGCGAAAGCAAGGGAGTAGCCCACGAAGTATATGCATATGCACATAATATCGTTACAGCAATACTCTACTTGTACCTCTCCGGAATCTTCGATTATGTATAGTGTTGAATGGTATGTGTACTCAATTGTCCACTGCTATTGCTAAAGAGACTTAGTAAAGGACAGCCGTGTCGAAAGGATATTTGTTGTGTGTACTCAACCAAATTATGTAAGAACTAAGCATAATGATGTACATCACACGTAATTAGATTGATTAATTTTATATATATATATATATTATATATATATATATAGAAGAGAAGAGAGAGAGAGAGAGAGAGAGAGAGAGAGAGAGTTAGTTAGATAGATATATACGAAAGTATTAGAAAATAATATAGTTTTAACTTTTCAACATTAAATTTAATATAAACTAGTATTATGTAGGCAAACCAAGAGTTTATAATAGCGGAGGATTATATATATACACATATTATATTTTAAACATTTCTATAGTCAAACCAGATTATACAATCAGAATCTCCAACTTACTATGTAATTATTTGCACATACATTATGATAAGTATAAATGGTTATTGGATATTATAATTTAATTTATATATGAATATTTATAGGTGTAAACTGGTTGTATAATAATATACGTGTGTGTGTGAAAGTTACTTTGAAACTTGGAGAGTGTGTGTGCGAAAATTACCTGAAACTTGGAGCTTAAGACTTTTCGAATATCCTTTTTCTGAATAACAAATCTTATTCTTTTCTCTCTCTTTTTTTTTTTATATACTATAGAGAAATATCTTTATAGTAATTTAATATAAGAACTTCAACTGAAGTTTTTATATTTCGAAATTCAATTTAATAAAATTAAGAAAAAAGAGATAAATCTTAATTTAAAAATTACAATCAGAAAGAAATTTTCAAAATGATCTTTGTGAAAGTTTAGTAGCTTAATATATTATATAATTGTATACATAAACATTTTATACATGTATATAAAACATCACATTGAATTTTAATTAATCTAAACTTCTTAATATATTTTAATAACATGTTTTAAAATAATAAGAACATAATGAAAACATACTTATTAATAATCATATGAAATATATATAATGTGTCTATTTATTATATACACAGAGATTTATGTGTAATATATATTTTTCCTAGTCACAGTTTTCAATCTTAAATAATTTTACAGAATATGAAATTAAAATCGTGTTAATTCAGCCTCATAGTCTCAAAGTATCTATCTGTATATATGTTAATTAACTATTAATTTTTAATTAAGTAATAGCATTTTAGTAAAATATAGCTTTTTCATTAGAATATATTGGTTAATTCTATACTATCAAAATTAATTTAAAATTTAAATTTGTAAAGTCTAGATTTTAAATTTTTTAATATAAATTTTAAATTAATTGTAAATCAAAATTTAAAAGAAACATTAAAAAATAATAAATTCTGAATTTTATTAAAAGGTGTAAGTATATAGAGTATATAAATTTAATTATGTATAATGTGTGTGCAAAAAGTATAGATATATTAAATATATATATACCATCTAGAAAAGATCCAACTTGATATTAATCTTACTTTTAATTTCATTTAGTAAAGAATATTAACACAATGAATACATATAAAAACATAACTAATTAAATTTAACCCACCATTATATTGACTTTATATATTCAACGTGTAATATCCATATAATACATAGATTTTTACACACACACACACACATACAAGTCAAAAATAAAAATAGATGAAATATATATGTTGATTAAGTTGTATATTAATATATGTTCTATTAAGTTGTGTATTAGTCATGTTTGTCCTTCGTAATAGATGATATATACAGTCACATACTGTAATTTGAACACAATATTAACACTTTATTATCAATAATATTATCTAAATTATAATTTAGTTGGTCCACATCTCTAAATAATATATAACCCACAAAAATAAATTAAAATATAACAAACTTTTACAGATGATTGGAAACACACGGTTGGAAGCTACTGCAATTTAACGTGTTAATTTAATCACTATTCTCATGAATATAGTATAATATTTTCAAATTTTTAATATTATATATATACTGCTTACACTTCGTGAATATACAATTAAAACGTACTAGTTTAGTATATATAATTTTTAACCTATAATAGAATAGATGCATATTATATCAGTTCCTGCATAATAGATATTCATTCTACAATTATATATACTTCGTTATTCTATGAATGTGAGAACTTAATATATATCGTTACACACACATGTATGTATGGATATATACATGGATGTACATGCTGACACATGTATGAGTTAGCATCAAGCAAAATATACATTGTTCTTGTGTGTATATTGTTTTATATCTGTTAACGTTATGTATTAAATAGAATATTGAGTTAAAATTTGAGTGCAATTTAACATAAATTTGAACTAAACATCTCAATAGAAATATGTTTTTAAACCCGTGTTTTAACAACTGGTCTATTATATCTTTTTTAACATGTTGAAAACTCATAAAGCTATTGTTCTTTAGTTAATAAAATACAAAATTTGTATTATTTAATATTATAAACTATTATATATTTTAACGTTAAATTATCATTATCATTGTTAGAGTCAAAAACATTAAAGCTGTCTTGTAATAAGTCTATGTTATTTATATAATAATTATAAGTTTAACTGATTTTTTTATACAATGAAGAATACATGTGGTCCTTATTCAAATTAAATCGCGAGCCAAATTTACAATGATAAACATTTACAGTCTGAGAGCTAGAAATACTCAATACGGATCAGCTGCTGGAGGAGGAGCAGGAGCAGGAGCATACGTATATGCAGCATGTGGTAGACGATAATGCTTGTATTTCTTCTTAACACAGAACCCCAGACACATAAACATGCCAGTGCACCAACAGTACATCCTACTATAATTCTCCATCTATGACCATGACGTGTTGGTGGCGGCTTTGTTGCAGTAGGAGATGGTGAAGGCACTGGCCGGTGCAGTAATTAACGATGGAGGATGCGCTGGTGGTAGAACCGGCCGAGGAACTTCCGATGGAGGATGTGCCGGTGGTAGAACTGGCCGAGGAACCGGAGGAGGAGGAGACGGGTACTTGTAACTAGACCCTGCAGGCGGAGGGGGAGGCGGAGACTTGTAACTATACCCTGCAGGCGGTGGGGGAGGCGGAGACTTGTAGCTATACTCTGCAGGCGGAGGAGGCTTGTAGCTATACTCTGCAGGCGGAGGAGGTGGTGGGGATTTGTAACTATACCCTGCAGGCGGTGGAGGAGGCGGAGACTTGTAGCTATACTCTGCAGGCGGAGGAGGTGGTGGGGATTTGTAAGTATATCCTTCCAGTGGTGGAGGGGGAGGGGGTGGGGATTTGTATGTGTATTCTTCAGGCGGAGGAGGTGAATAGTAATAGAAAGGATGACATTTAGAAGTCTGTAGTACAGACACTAATAACAGAACCTGAAGAAGTGAAAACAATTTTACAGCCATCTTACAGTGTTTCACTCCTCTTCTGACTTAGATTATAAAGAGATGTAGTGTCTGTCTGTTCTATATGTTGCTTAAGGAGCAACTTGAATCATAAACAGGCTGTCTCTATGTTGAATTAATGCACTAAAATACATAGTTTAATGAATTAATGCACTGTTTAATGATGGTCTGTAGTGTAAAGGAACAGCTAATAAGTTACCAATTGAATACGTATGTATAGTTTACTATACAGTATATTATAGTAATCCACCACGTTTGAAATCTTGCGCTAGGCGTGTAGCGTATATCTAAAGAAATATATTCTAGGAATATTCATGAACCAATTGAACCTTCAGTATTTAATAACTGAAATCCGATTCCAATGTGCATTGCTCTTATTTATAAACTTTATAGAAGAAGGATCGTGATAATATTTCTATAGGTTTAAAAATGCATACTATATACAAATGTGGTATGTGGTGGATTATTTATACAAAATATTGCATTATTTATTTTCATTAAACAGCATTAAACAGGGAGTTTATATTAACGGCTTATAGTGTTCATTTGTGGAACTTTATATATTAAATATGTATATACTTGAAACTGCAAACGTCGAATATGATGCATATTCTCTCTCTCTCTCACACACACACATGTACGCGCACGCGCACACACAACACACCACGTTCGAAGTCGTCAATGTGCATGTGAGTTCAATGATATTTAAAAGTATGTTAATAGAATGAACAGCAAACTTAGTCAAATTATATTCGTGATACATGAAAGAATACGTGTAGCGTATAGCATAATCCAAATGAATATATTCTGGGAATATTCATACCACACACGCTATAAATGTGAAATAAAAAAGGCCTTTTTATATAAAATAAAATGCAAATTATATTGTGATTATGAATTTTTAAATTTAATATTTTAAAAGCGGTTTTAAAACACATACTATATACAAAATTTTACGATGTTGTAAACAGCACTAAACAGACAGTTTATATAAATTAAACATATTAACAGCTTACAGTATTCATTCGTGAAACTTCATATATTAAATGTGTATATATTTGAAATACTTTAAATAACTCATACAACGCGTCTGTGAAGTTGGAGATGAAGAATGGTGCTCTCTCTCTCTCTCTCTCTCACGCACGCTCTTCAACTACACACAGATATATATGAATACACGCAAAAGAAACTCTCTCTCTCTCACACACACACACATACACCAACTACACACAGATATACGTGAATATATATAAGTTCACACGCACACACACACACACGCACTTCAACTACACACAGATATACAAAGTACACACACACACACACAAACTCTCTCTCTCTCTCTCTCTCGCACACACACACGCACACTTCAACTACACAGATATACATGAATATATATATATATATGTGTGCGTGTGTGTGTGTGTGTAAGTTCACACACACACAAACAGAAACTCTCTCCCTCTCTCACACACACAGGCACGCACTTCAACTACACACAGATATACATGAGTATATATAAGTTCGAGTTCCTGAAGATTGGGGTATCAAGTATGCAGGGCTGGAGATGGTTTCAAGAAGATGCTACACACACATACATGTGTGTGTGTGAACTTATATATATTCATGTATATCTGTGTGTAGCGTGTGAGGGAGTTTCTGTTTGTGTGTGTGTAGTTGAAGTGAGTGTGTGTGTGCGTGAGAGACAGAGAGAGAGTTTGTGTATTTATGTGTGAACTTTGTATATCTGTGTGTAGTTGAAGTGCGAGAGAGTTTCTGTTTGTGTGTGTGTTAACTTATGTATATATGTGTCTAGTTAAAGAGCGTGCGTGTGCGCATGTGTTTGTGTTGCTCGTTTCATAAGCCTATAGAGAGAGAGTTTGTATGTGTGAACTTATATATGTATATCTGTGTCTAGTTGAAGTGCGTGCGTGCGTGCGTGCGTGCGTGGTAGTATGTTTAGTGTAAATAAACTCCCTGTTTAATGCCGTTTAATGAACATAATGTATGTCCCCTACAACATCGTTTTAAACCTATTACGACGGTATATTGTTTTCTAAATAAGTTCTATGCAATCTCAGTTCTTAAATGTTCAAATGCATAAATGTTTTTCAATATAATTTGCATTTTATTTTAAAATTGCATTTATAGTTATTATGTGTATGAATATTCCCAGAATGTTCTTTCATATCAATTATTTCCAAATGTATTGACTAACATATTGAATTGATAAAATTATATTAAAGACCATTGAACCCCACGTGCACCACGACGATTTCAAACGTGGTGCATTACTATAATGTACACTATAATTAACTACTGCATACTTGTTCAAAGGGCAACTACTAACTGTTCCTTTATACTACAAATCATTTATTTTAATGCATTAATTATCTATAATTTAGTGCAATTTAAGAATAAAGACAGCCTGTCTACGATGTCCGGAATGCCACTTGTTTTGTCAAGTTGCTCACAGATCTAGCAAACACTAATATGAAACAGCAGCTCTTTATAATCTAAGTCAGTAAAGCAGGAGTGTAACACTGTAAGATGGCTGTAAATCTTCAAGTAGAGTATTGCTGTAACAATAATACAAGTAGAGTAATGCTGCAACAATAATACAAGTAGAGTATTGCTGTAACAATATAATGTGCATATGCATATACTTCTGTGGGCTACTCCCTTGCTTTCGCACTAGCTCAGAACTGAATCAGAAGTTCACTTTGGGCCCTGAGCTAGGCCGAGGATCGTCAGGGATAACCAGGCTATGCACCGAGAGATCCACAGGGGAACAATTCGCATGCAAGACAGTGAAAACTCAGCGTGATTCCAAAGAAGCTATAATACTCAAGCGTTTGAAATGTCATCCTCACATAGTAAATCTGATTGCAATTTACAAAGACGTCTTGGAAACACACATGGTGATGGAACTCTGCAGCGGAGGTAGCCTATTCAGCAAAAGGAAGGTGTACTCTGAAGCAGAAGGTGCAGATTTGTGTAAGTCTCTAATGGAGGCTGTTCAATTCTGCCACGCTAGAGGAATTGTGCACAGAGACATCACATTGAAGAACATCTTGTTAGGTGATGATAATCCCTCTTCTGTCAAGCTCGCAGATTTCGGTCTAGCTGAGTTTGTAGGCGCAAATGAATACCTGCAGGAGATGGTTGGTACGCTCCCATACCTTGCTCCGGAGATGCTCAGGCGAAAGTATGGTAAAGAAGTTGATGTCTGGAGCGCTGGAGTTGTGCTCTATTGCATTCTCAGTGGCTATTTCCCGTTCTACGGGAACACGGTGAGGAGTATTTTATACAGCATTGAATCCTCCAAGTGTGTTAGATTTCATCCAGATGGCTGGAAGAATGGCTCTGAAGAAGTTAAGAATCTGATCAGAGGTATGTTGGACAAGGATCCAAAGACCAGGTTAACTCCTGAGCAAGTGTTGAATCACGAGTGGGTTGTAAGGAATACCACCGGGGTTAAACGCGATACTAGGTTTGTTTCGGCGGTTTGACGCGGATGAACAGTGCACATAGGTGTTTTACTAGTAGGATTAATGAGTTCAGTTCCACCGGGTTTAAGTTCTCGGACATGACCCGTTAAACCATTTACAATATAAAGGGGAGAAATAAATAAACTTACCATATTTGACTAGGATTCAGTATAGTTACTTTACACACGCACACCCACACGCCCGTGCACATACGTAAGTTATGAACTCTATAATGAAGCTCTCTCCAAAAATGGAAATGTGTGAAACCTGCAAAAAAATAGTTAAACCAAAGAATAACCACGTTTAAACTAACCAACATAAGTCGATCGAACAGCAGAGCGAACCGGAAGAGTTGTGTAAATTCTAAACTTCTTCTCAAGTGCCGCTTCAAGTATACTAAAAAGAGGAAGTGCATAAACCTGACATATTCTTATTATTAAATTTAATTAAAATGGCTCATATAAATATATTATTTATAAAAATAAAAATAATTAGTCAATATTAATTATTATTGTTAAACCGGTAGAATCTCATATCACCAAGTAACATTAAGTACAAACTATAGAATAAATTAATAATAAGAGTGATAACTAAACTTTAATATATTTTTTATCTCGAATTAAGTATTAGGAAAATATTAATATTAGTATTATTTATTATTAATATTATGCAAAAGCTGGCAACCATGACATTTGCAGAAACGATCGTCCCTTTAGGATGCTATAATAAGAAGAAAAGATGGGTAATTTCTCAACTTATTATCCTTCAAGCATCCCTTAGGTGTATGATTACCATATTACCAGTAACCAAATTGACTCTGTGTGTGTGTGTGTGTGTTGAGACTGTATATACAAATGGTAAAACTTTTATTATTTTAAATAAGTTTATATAGAAGCTTTATTATACATATAATGAGTATTATAAGTATATATAATAACGTTTTTTTTCTTATATAATTCTATATTTAATGTTTTATATCTATACTATTATAATATATTTAAGTATTATAATAAGTAGATATATACCTAAGGTATATGCTTAAATTATTAATATATCTAAAGATATTTATAGTGTGGCTAATCCTATAACTAAGACTATTAATTTATAGGGTAGACTAAATATGATTAGAAATATTTAGTTCGTATGTATAAACCTTAATCTTGAATTTATAACTAAGACTATTAATTTATAATGTAGACTAAATATGATTAGAAATATTTTGGTTGTATGTATAAACCTTAATCTTGAATTTAAGTTTTTATATATTTTTTTTTGTATATTTATTCCGTTGTGTCTTGTGATTTTCACACTCATGGAGAAGTCAGACAAGTTTTGAAAGAATTCTTTTTGTTTCTTTGAATTGTCTTGTTTTGTACGGTTACTAGTATTAAATTTTTTTTTTATATAATAATTAGTATGGAGCATCGCTTTTTAAACAACTAATTTACATAGTATAAACTCAAGTTTCTTCTCCTCCTCAAAACTTGACTTCATGCCCCTTTTAAATCAAATCCATGCTTGCATCCTCAACCTTTTTAAGGTGTTCTAGGTGCAAATGTTCATCATTGACTAGTTCATTTCATCAATATTGCTAAATATCATGAGTGAATAACTACATAATGACTTTGATTAACTCATTCATTAATATTGCCACATATCATAGATGGATAGCTGCACAATGCCTTCGATTAGTTCACGTCATTAATATTGTTATATATTATAGTTACACAATGCCTTCATAAGTTCATGACATGTCTTTTATATGTTACTCTTTAGAATCACCTATCATCAACCAATGTCGGTTTACTCTTCAAGTGGAGTAAATTAACTTTGGAAAGTAGAAGATTTTGACGATGCATTACAATAATTTTATAATTTGAAACAAGCACCAAATGAGTCTATTATACAGTTTATTATTGATCTCCTAATGCATAATGATCTTATATGTAACAAACTTAAGATGTTATGGCATGCTCGTTAACCGAATCTTGTATGTTATGTTTGTGTGTTGTTATACTTCTACGGCACTACTATATAGATGTTGCCTAACCTTAGAGCACGCTGGCTCACCCTTGAGTTGCACAAGTTGAATTCCACTTCAATGCTATGCAACTCCCGTCACTCTCCAAATTAGGGCTTCCCTTAAACTCATGTGATTAGATTAAGCACGAGATCAATCATGGTCAATTTTTGACAAAGACCATGGACTAATGTCTGACTGTAACATTCCTTCCCCTTGGAAGAAGTCCTAATTGTGTACACTTTGTAAAGATTTACATTGATGATTTTCTTTATTTATAACAAGTTGCTTCAAAGATCCTCTTGGTCAGACTCCTTGACTTTTCAAGTGAGTGTACTAGTACTTCTTTACATACAAGGGCCCTCTTTAGTTGACTCACATGAAACACATGATGTAGTTGCACTCCCTCAAGCATCAACTTGTAAGCCACAACATTAATCTTTTTAAGGATTTCATATGGACAACATACTGAGGATTAGCTTCTCACACTTCTTAGTCTGCAACAGTTGTATAGAACTATGCTTCAATGAAAGATAACTCGCATAAACACTTTGTCTCCTACATTGAACTACCTGTAAGTGCGTGCTTCTCATCATTTTAGCTCAGTCCTTTACCTTAAGCAAATTCTTCCAACACATTAGAAATATCTCATCCATCTCCATAGCCAAGTTAGAGCTTTGACATCCTCTCTTACCACTTCCTAGCATGCTGGAGATCGAGGATGTCTACCTTTGTAAGCATAAAACAAACTAACATTTTAGAGAGCTATGTTGTAGACAAACTCAACCAAAGGCAAGAACTTATTCCACTATCCTTGCTTCTTAGCCACACATGTTTTAACATATCCTTTAGAACCTGGTTCACACACTTAGTCTGACCATTTGACTGTAGGTGATCTTCACTACTAAAGTCATTAGTGCCAAGTCTTCTATAGAACTTCACCCAAAATGCCGAATTGAACTTGATGTCTCAGTCACTAACAATGTTCTCTAGCATCCCATGCTTAGGATACACTTGCATTAGATACACCAATGCGAACTTCTTTATTGTTACATCTTTCTTCAAAGGAATGAACTTAGCTTACTTGCTCAAGCAATCCACAATGACTCACACATGTTCATTACAACATAGTGTCTTCGAGAGATGCGTAATAAAATCCATAAAGATACTCTCCCATCTTCCATGAGGCACTTCCAAAGGTATTAGTAGTCCATGCTAAGCCACTCTCTTGGCCTTAACTGATTGGCACTTAGCATAAGTGCAAACTGTCACAACCTTTCCCTCTCCCCTTATGCCAACTAGGCAAAGGGCCAATTGGTGTTTATGAGAGGGCCCTTGTTCATGATGACCCAGGTCCGCTTGGGTCTTTTTGCCCATATATCCACAATCTTTACCCAGGTAGTCATCTCACCAAGTTAGAACTATGACACTCTCCACCATTTGAGAAAGTGGATGCCCTCATCCACAAACTTCAAGGGGTTGCTACTATGCCTTCCTCCAAAAGGTGTAGCCAGAGGCGTTTCTACTCATGCCCTTCCTCTAGAAGGTGCAGCCAGAGGCGTTTCTACTCACGCTTAGCTCTACTTACGCTTGACTCGCAACCCAGCCCGCAAGATGCGAGTCAGCCAGAGGCGTTTCTACTCGCGCTTAGCTCTACTTACGCTTGACTCGCAACCCAGCCCGCAAGCTGTACTCGCATCACATGTCAATCGGGCCAGAGGCGATCACAGAGCCGCTTGGCTGTACACATGTGATCGAGGTCGCATCACATGTCAATCGGGCCATGGCTCTACTTACGCTTGACTTGCAACCCAGCTCGCAAGATGTGAGTCAGCCAGAGGTGTTTCTACTCACGCTTAGCTCTACTTACGCTTGACTTGCAACCCAGCCCGCAAGCTGTACTCGCATCAGATGTTAATCGCAACCCAGCCCGCAAGCTGTACTCGCATCAAATGTCAATCGGGCCAGAGGCGATCACAGAGCGCTTGGCTGTACACATGCGACCTCGATCATATGACCTCGATCATATGTCAATCGGGCCAGAGGCGATCACAGAGCCGCTTGGCTGTACACATGTGATCGAGGTCGCATCACATGTCAATCGGGCCAGAGGTGATCACAGAGCCGCTTGGCTGTACACATGTGATCGAGGTCGCATCACATGTCAATCGGGCCAGAGGTGATCACAGAGCCGCTTGGTTGTACACATGTGAGATTGACATGCCAGAGGTGATCACAGAGCCGCTTGGCTGTACACATGTGATCGAGGGGTTTAGTTAGGCAAGGACAAGTGCGCCAACCTTAGTGGCTTGAGCTTTACTCAAAATTCATCCCTGATGAGAATCGAACCCGGGACCGCTCCGATACCAAATGTCACAACCTTTCCCTCTCCCCTTATGCCAACTAGGCAAAGGGCCAATTAGTGTTTATGAGAGGGCCCCTGGTCATGATGACCCAGGTCCGCTTGGGTCTTTTTGCCCACATATCCCACATATCCCACAATCTTTACCCAGGTAGTCATCACTCACCAGGTTAGAACTATGACACAAACATACTCCACAATGTCCTCCTTCATGTCAGGCCAGAAGAATCGATGTTTCACCAAGTCATATGTTTTGGCCTTTTCTCCATGTCCAACAAATGGATTATCATGCATCTTCTGCATGATGTTGTAACAAGCTCTAGGCACTACCAAGTGTTGCTTGTACAATAGTAAACCATTCTGCTCAACATAAGGCTCCCCCAAACTACTAAGATGCTGCTAATAAGCTAGATTCTTAGCTTGTGCTTTGCGAATCAAAGAAACTAAACCTCCTTAAATCTTTTTAATAATATTTAATCGTTTAATACAAGAAAGAGAATTTGCAACCACGTTCTCCTTCCCCTCCTTATAATAGATAGTCATAAGTCTTAAAAACTCATGTAGAAACACTGACCAACAAGCTTTTCTAGCATTTAGATCCTTCTAATCTAAGAAATGCCTCAAGGGTTTGTGATTAATAAATACTTTGAAGGGGTGTCCATTATGTAGATAGTGCCTTTAGGTGCACATGGCATACACGACAACCATTAGTTCCTGATCATAAGAATTCCTCTAGTGATAAAGCCACATGCATCTGTGTACACCTCATAAGACTTGTTCTCATTAGCAATAACTAACACTAGTGTTGTTATTAATGCAGTCTTCAAAACTTCAAATGCTGCACTCTACCTTGCAGACCACTCAAATGTAACATCTTTCTCATCAATAATGTTAAAGGAAGAGCTAAATGATTGAAGCCTTAAATGAATTGATGATAGTAATAACCAAGCCCATAAAACTCTTGAGCACTTGCACGTCCTTAGGCACATGCCAATGTCTCACTATATCTACCTTTTTAGAATTAGGATCCTTAAAAATAATATGCCCGAGCACCTCCTTCTTAGCAAACTCACACTTTGAGAGCTTAGCATATAGTTCTTCTCCCTAAGAGTCTACAGCACTAGATGAAGATGTTTTACATGCTTCTTTAAATTTCTATTATAGATGAGAATATCATTTAAGAAGACTTCAACAAAACAATCAATATAATTGGCAAAAATGAAATTCATTAATTACATGAACATTGTAGGGGCATTCGTCATGCCAAATGGCATAACAAAAAACTCAAAATGACTATGCTAGATTATGAATGTTGTCTTAGCAACGTTCTGCTCTTTTACAACAATATGATGGTACCCGCTCCGTAAGTTAATTTTGGTAAATCACCTTGACCTTACAAGCCGATCAAACAAATCATCAGCTCTTGGCATAGAAAACTTATCACCTTGTTCAAGGCATGATAATCAATACACATTTTCATCGATCCGTTCTTCTTTTGCACAAGGAGTACTTAAGCTCCATAAGGTAACTTGCTAGCTAGGTTGAATAAATCCTTGTGTCAATAGCTCTTCCATTTGCTTCTTCACCTCTAACTTCTCTAGAAGCTCAAATGATATGAACTCCTTGAAATCGGCTTAGCACCATATTCAAACTTAATCTCATGGTCGACTCTATGAAATGATGGCACTCTTATAGGTAAATGAGAGGGAAAGACATATTCGAACTCCCCCAACACCTCATGAACAAGAGTTGATTAAACATCCATCTCGGTGAAACTATTGACCATTGACTGTTGACAGGTGAACAATGACCTGATGATCAACTCGTTCTTCACATTGTTAACATTAACTTCCTTGAAGTGGATGTAATAAAATTCATTACCCAATGACCTTGAAATGCACATTGAATTCTTTAAAGCAATAGCTGATAGAAACTTAGAAGCATGAGTGTAGCCAACCCCCTTAAGGATGTGAGTCACCTCTACCTCATTCCTAGTCCAATTAGGCCGTGAATTATACTTCTCCATCCATGTCATCCCAAGAATGAGATCATAATACCTTAGCTCCACTAAAAAGAATTGCTTCTTAAATAACACATCTCCAACTTCTAGTGTAAGCTCTACACAAATAATTTGCTCTTGTGACGAAGTAGCAGCTCCTTCTATTGTGTACAAATCATTTCTCTTAATTGGCAAGTTCAATCTCTCCACCAATGCTAAAGAGATGAACTCATCACTGTTACTAGAATCAAATAGAAATAACATTGAAACTCCATTTATCATTCCTTCAAAGCGAATTAGATTAGATTGTCATGATTAGCCTCAAAGACAATTGTGGCAATATTCCCAAGCTCACAATTTATCTCTTTAACTACCATAGACACCACCTTGGAGCTTGAAGGTTTTTTTATCTTTCGAAGTCACTTCTTCTCGTCATATCTCTTTCACATGCTTTTATTTTGGCTTTCTTAGCCTTGAAGATAGGACAATCTTCAATGTAATGATTCGGATCATTACATTCAAAGCATCCACGATTGCTAAGACTCTGACCAGCTCCCTTGTGATTTTTGTCCTTTTGGTACCTCCATAATACTTAGAACTCTTAGCATTGTTGTTGTACCTCTTTTAGAGCTTGGTTCAAGACTCTTCAGTCTTAAAATCCTCCCAAACCTTTTGCTTTCCAATTGCTAATGCACTCCTTTTCATTTGTGTAGCAACCACATGTGCCTCCTTCACTACCTCGTCAAGAGTTTTAAACTCTTTCTTCCGACTCTCCAATGCATTCATCAATTGTGCACTCCTGAGTTCGTTAATGAAGTAATCACGCTGGAAAGTGAATGACATCTCAGGAGCGCAAGCGATCAATACTCTCATCTTGCTAATGTAGTCTCCAAGTGAGAGATTCCCTTACTTGAAATCTTTAAGCTTGAGACAAGCATCATGTGCATTGTATGTAGGTGCATACTCCTTGAAAGCATCTATGAAGTGAATTTAGGTAGTCAAAAACCTTCACACAATTCCATCACGAGTCTGTTTCTCCTTTTAATGCCAAAGATGCAACTAGGAGCTTGCTCTAATGACTTTAATGAGTAGTCTTTAATAGTTTATTCATTTTGTTCAATTATAAGATGTGTTGATTTGTCGTGCCACAGCCATCAAACTCAAGAAGAGGCTTCTTTTCAAAGAACCATCGCTCAGCTCTACTCATATGATGATGATGATTGTTCCTAAAGCATTGTGTTCTATTCGGGTTTCACTCTCGACTCCTCTCACGCTTGAGGAGCTCCTTAATCTTTTCTAACTCATCTCTTAGAGCATAAAGACTATCTTCAATTCTCCTAAACTCCTCTTGGTACTCAGCATCGTAATCCACTTGCCTACAAAAAAGGACTCACAGTTCCTTTGTGTGAACTACCTGATCCCACATAGGTGACACCCTCATCAGTTCCATGAGTCTCCCACCTATACTTTGATTAGGCACATAATCCCACATGACATCCGTTCAACATAGTAAAATAAGGTTATCTCAAGCTTTGATACCAAGTTGTTACACTCTTACGACACCATACCTAGATGTTGCCTAACTCACCACTCAACCTTATAGCACCCCCAAGCTTCTCATCCATGAAGAACTTTGTTTGTGTTGGGTGACTATGATTATTATATTACTAAAGAGTAACATTTAAAAGACATGTCAAGAACTAATAAAGATATTGTGTAGCTATCCACTCATATTATGTGGTAATATTGATGAAGTGAGCTAATTAATCAATGGTGAACATTTACACTTGGAATACCTTCAAAAGATTGAGGTATGAGAAGCTTGAGTTTAAATTTATAAGCATTAAATTAATTAATCATCCTATTGTGTAATGCAAATTAGTTATTTTAAAAGTTTATGTTTTATAACTTAATGCTCCATAGTAACTATACAAACAAAATAAGAAAAAGAAAGAGTAAAAAGAAAACAAGGAAAAATAAAAATAAAAAAGAAATTCTCTAAAAAATTATTTAGCTTCTAACCTAAAAATAATGTAATACACAAAAAGATATGAAACTTATATATTTTTTTTTAAACTCAAGAGTTATATACACAAAGAAAAGGTATATTCTTCATCATTATTTATATTACCCTATGAATTAAAATAAATTGTCTTTATTATAAAATTAGTCACATAATAAATATCTTTAATATATTTTAGATGGTTAACCTCTATATATATCATAATTACCTCTCTAGTAACTTTTACAATATACCATGGTTAATCTTTATATATACTTTAGCTACTTTAAAAATATATATATATATATATATATATATATATATATATATATTATATATATATATAGATAGATAGATAGATTTGAGTATATTAATAATCTAGGCATATAGATAATATAGTATAATTTAGGCATAATACTTAAATATATTATAGTAGTATAAAAACATAAAATATAGATTATAAAAGAGCTTATTATATATACTTATAATACTCATTTATAACAAATTTCATTCTTTTTGCATAAAACTAAGATGTATAGACATGTATTTACATGTGTGTGTATATATATAGACACACACACACATACATATGTGTATTTGCGTAATGTACAACAGGTATATGTAATGTATACATACGAATGTTATGTATAGGTTCGGCATGTATGTGTGTATTTATATGCACGTATGTATGTATGTATGTATATTAAACATGTTACATAGCGATGATGTAAGTGCGATTGTAAATCAGGTACAATGGAGTTATATTTACCAATCAAAATGTGTATATATAGTATATTTATTATATTAATACATCATAATTTAATTATAATTTAAAATCTAATTTTAGAAATACAGGCTGTGAAAAGAAAAAACTATGTAATTTAATATGTAACTAAACTCAATACGAATATACGCACAAGGCACACACACGCAGTGTATACTAGAGAAGTGAATATACAAACATGTACTCTAAACAAACATATATATATATATATATATATGCTGCACAGGCATAGTATATATGTATAGCACTTGTTTATATAGATTATTTATTATTGGTCATAGCCTTTTATACTACAATTAATTATTTTTTAATTGTATATGTCATATTTATGTATTATTTGTTGATATGTAAGTTAAATATTATCTATATAAGATAGGTGAAAAATTAAACATTTAAGAAATTATATGGATGATTGCTTAGTGTTAATTTATTGATTTTTAAAAATACTTTTCTATCGGCTGGTGCCCGGAGTTCAATGTTTATGGACGATTATCAAATTTTAAGTAGTAAAGATTTTAAACTTAATTTTAAGGTTAGTTCTGTTCTTATCATTTTTATTAACACTTTTAATTTGATGAACATATTGAAGAAATACTCGTATATCTAGTATATACGGTAAATTAAATAAATACTAAACAAAATAGCTTCTAATTAAATAAAAATAAATAAATAAATAAATAGCCTCTAATAAAAATAAATATAAATAAATAAATAGCTTCATTTAAGTGCAAATTTAATTATTTAATTAAGTTAAATGATTTATATAGTATTTGATAATACACTCGCAGCAACACAGCAACATATGTATGTCTAGACATTCATTATATTCTTTTGTAAAGCGTCACACATGAATGTGTGTCTAAATATAAACTTGTAAACTTGCTATATATATATGTATGTATATATAACATGTTCTTTAATGTTAATAATTTACTTAAACCACGACATACAAATATATATTGTTTTATATACGAGTCTACGTATATACAACGCATATACAGTATGTGATGTATACGAACACGTCTATATACATACGTATACATGTATGCATAGTGGTGTAGTGAATAGTTAGATTAAAAATGAAGATGTTAGTACAAAATAAGAGGATCAAAGATCCAATGAATTCGTTTGTATAGTTTCGGCCACTTCGGCATCGTTTTGTTTAATTTTAATTTGTTTTTTCCTAATTATTTTACGCACCTGATAATATTTGCACATCGGGAATCATCATAAAATCTACGGTGGAGACCTCCACACGTAGAATGACGACCATTGTTGTGAACTTCCTGTGTAAATCAAATACTTTAAAAAAATTAATTGCTTAATGATTAATTACATATATGTGTAATAGTTTGTTAAAATGATGATAGACTGACTTATATGTATCAAATATATAAATATAAATAACAGTTACCTGTACGGAATGTGCTAACTCGGCATCTTGCGAAGTCGCTGAACTGTCCAATAATGTAAAACCTGTCGATTTGACATGCCTAGTTAGTTAATTCAATACTCGATACGCATATGCGTGTGCATATCTGTACGGACACACACAAACATATAGATATAAAAGTCCATACAAGTTTTATGTATATAGATGCTTGTGCAAGCTTATATATATATATATGATAGATAGAGAGAGAGAGAGAGAGAGAGAGAGATTTACTTCTCAGTGATGTGTTTCGCGTTGTTTATCAGGAAAGTGCGAGCGAGAGAACATTTGTTGAGAGCGAAGAAGCTGTTGTGAAATGAGGTGCTCAGCCACCACCTTCGTGTTATTACCACCCCTTCTCTCATATACTCTTCATCCTCGTTACGAGGTACCCTTCCCAATGCCATCCCTGTTATATATATCATCTCAATATACATATACATGCACATATTAGTGTGTGTGTACACGAGCGTTTATGTATATGTGTATTTGTGCATTGTAAACATGTCTACACGTATCTAGACACATGTTCCTGTGCATATAATGAACATACAAAACCTCCTCTCTCTCTTAACACACACATATATATATAAATACATACCCAGTATGTCTGTATTGTATTCTCTTTGTCTAGGGCTTCCCTCAAAGGTTGGTGACGGTGGTATACTCCACATTCCATTCTTTCTCACTGGACTTGGACTCTTTTGATATAATGGAGCATAGCTTCCATTCGCCGACCTTCACAATATCATGTCAGTATCCCCTCCCCCCCCTCCACACACACACACACACGTCCGTACGTATTCTCATGTGCATCTTAATTATATATCTACTCATATGCAAGCACAAAAAATACACACGCAGACAACGCACACATACCTTGGGACGTTGCCATAGCCTCCAGTAATAGGAGTGGACGAGCCTGAGCTGATAACTGGTGATGAGGATTGTGAGGAGGATATTCCAAGGTGCAAATGGTGAGGTGAGAGAGCCCTCACTTTGGGACTGGCACATGGAGACACTGATGAAGAGGCAAACCCGTGAGCCCGGGGAGACAGTTCACTGCATATAATACAGGTTCATCACTAAACATACACGATAAACTGTTTTTTATAATGCACACTTCGTGCGTGCGTGAGAGAGAGTACTCCACATGCCACTATATAAACAGCCTATACAAAATCAACTCAAAAAACATTTGTAAATAATTACTACTTGTGTATTTACAAGTATACCTTGTTGGTGAAAGCTGCATACCAGCCTTAGAATGCAGCACTGTATCGTATTCATGTGTACGATTCCCAGTTACCTTCAATAAAAAAAAACCATCGTCAAACACATGCACATACACACGTGTGTGTAGGTGTGTACATACAGATACATACATACGTTAAATCTAGATGAATGTGCAACTAAGTGTTCAGTTTATGTCATGTCATATTAAATTGATATAACTTATTTAAATGCCATTAACCTTTAATTTTCAGAACCACTTACTAGCTAATAAATACTACTTAACAGCCATTTTGTACATGAAAGTCCTTCATATAAATTTCCACTATCTTGGTAATTTAAATGTATACTTGATAATATCTGTTTATAATTGTGGTTTACAATTATATACATACTATGTATACGGCTCCGTAGTACTAATGCGTACATGTATATGTGTATAAAGAGTTTACCATCTTCGAGGATATTTCAGATCGGTCATCTGGGCTACATATCGGAGGAGCATTGCACACAAAGGGGTGTCCAAGCAAGTACATAGCACTGGGCCTCTCAGCAGGGTTCCTCCGCAAACAAAGCCTCAGAAAGTCTTTACATTCCTTTGAAAGATACTCAGGTATCGCAGGTATCTCTTTGCTATTCCCGATCTTGAACATTGCAGCTATCTGGAAAAAACAATATGTAGGTATATCAATGTATATACGCACGAGTGTATATATATCTGTTGAACATACATGCCTTTCATGTATGTTATGTCTCCTATAACACTGAGAGCACATAGACACATACAAATAGTGTGTATCATATACAGCCTGAATTCTTATACACACATACATACACACTATATGAACTGAATTATAAGGCTTACCCCTTCATATTGACTCCATGGCGGCTTAGCAGTGGCCATCTCTAGTACAGTGCAACCGAGGCTCCAGATATCCACAGAAAGATCATATCCATTCGTTGGTTTAATCACCTATTATACAATTGTTTATGCATATGTGTACATATAAACATGGTTATATTAACTTAATATTATACGAACCTCGGGTGCCATCCAATACGGGCTACCTTTGAAGGAAAGCGGAAATGACTGCACGCTTAGCTACATAGAAACGAAGGTTAAAACACGATATTAAGTATAAAATCTTAGTAACACAAAGTAATACTTATATATATTAACCGATATCATCATATCAATGTGTGTGTATGTATGTATGTATGCATATGCAAGTCATACATGTTTTGCCATGCCAAAATCTGCGACCTTCACGATTCCATTCGTATCTACTAGAATATTAGCTCCTTTTATATCTCTGCAAAACAAATTGCCTATTATAATTTGTACAGACACACACATACATGGGATATGAGATATAAAAATACACACCTGTGCACAGTGTTTGTACTATGAAGATACGCTAAACCAGATAGTATTTGTCGTGTATAGCTGCGGGATCACGGGCTCCTTAAATGCACCGTATTCCTGAAGTAGCTTGTGTATCGAGCCGCCAGATACGTACTCTAGATAAATATATAGTCCATCCTCCATCTATAATCAATACACAAACATCTATATATGTACCTTTATGCATGTGTATGTGGATTCTTACCGTTTCTGATCCATAATACTGTACAATATTAGCATGCCTCAATCGACTTAAAGTCGCAATTTCCTGCAAGTAGCTTCAAATCAAACTAACCGTACAAACATATGTATGCATACAATTATAGGCCTGTTTAACACAGACAGACACACACACACATCATACATACATATTTAAATAGAAGAGAAGTAAAATACATGCCTGACTTAGTTGCTTTACACTCTCTTTTGATTTTGAATCGTCTGATAAGAGAGGGACTTCCTTCATTGCACACATCCGACCCACATTCTCACTGCAAAAGTCAAGGAATATATTTGACACATTATACATCATTGATATTATAAGAGTGAAAATGCATACACACACATCTATCTATAGAGTATCACTTTTGGATGGATTTGTATGTATACGAGTGTGTGTATGCGAGAAGAGGAGAAGAGAGGTTGTGTAATAGCACATACGTCATATAATATACTTATTGCATCACACATACAATGGTAGTGAACTACGTTCTATATAATATATACCTGTCGAAGCCAAATAGACATTCCCAAAGCTACTCTACCAATAAGTTTGCCTTTTTGCCAAGTAGTATTAGAATCTCTAGTTGGGCTACGAGGAGGAACTGCAGATGCACTCGGTGAGGGCGGAAAGTTTGTAGGAGCAGTAGGAGGTAGTGGTAAACGGTGTGCTTCCGAATCTACACCACCTGTATGTATGCACATGTGATATATATGCAAATGCATTATCTATATATTATTGCGGAAGCGTATGTACATACATATACATTACCTGCTCGTTTGTGCAGAGGAGACACTGCCTGGCTTGGAGCTCTAGAACTCGGACCCGGACTTCTTCTAGGACTTGGTATCGGACTAAGTTCCGGACTGGCTCGGCTTTGACACCATGATGTCTGTCCCGTATCCACTGTTGAGTTGTGTCCAGATCCTGGGCTTTGAACCGTGACCAGATGCAGGATCAGGAGTAGATTGCATTGATCTGTACGTATATATACATATGTGTGTATCAGACACACGCACAACGTGGGAATCTCGGTATGTGCATACATCGGGCACATATCAACAATGTACGTCCGTATACACAATAGACGGTGGGGTACATGATATACATACATGTGATGTGACTATACTATACACACACATTATGTATTTACCTGGGAGTGTGGATCATTGCTGTGGTTCTAACGGGACTAACTAGATAGCTATCTGTTGTTCTATATGTAATCGCCTCTCCTGGGACGTTCATAAAGAAGTTGTTTTTCAAGTGGGGGCTTGTTGGGCAGGAAACTCCATGCCTTAAGTTAGCTTGTGCACTGAACATGCGTGAGTTAGTTGCTTATTACATATATCAATACGCTTATGTTTATATACACATAATTGTACTACTATGTCTGCATCTTACAATGTTAGTGATTGGTCAGGTTTTGTAAGAACTCTGAGGGACTTTACACGAGCAGCAACGCTGTTATCAACGACATCCAACTACCCAGAGAGCTTGCGCTCGAGGCTGAACCAGACTCTGGATAACCAGCTTCCACGTCACTTGTATCCTATATATGTGCAATATAAATATATATCTTATCTCTATACACATACGTGAACAAGGATTCGCATATATATGTTGTACATGTGCATCTCTCTCCTCTCTCTCTCACACACACACGTACCTTGCGTGGAGGCAATGGAAAGGAAGGATACGCTGCATACCAACAATGTTTCGTTGCACACCAAGAGTGCTGGCAGATTTACGAGAGACATTCTTATCTGCAGGAGGTAAGGGTAAGGGCTGTGCTTGAGATGGTAAACCCCCAAAACTAGCCGAACGCCCAACTGCAGCCGAAGCCGCTGTCCTATTTAGGGAAGATGGTTCTGTTGCAGACTTTACACACAGCTCTTCCTCCTTTAGTACAAGTGTAAGTACAGATCTCTCTCTCTCTCTCACACACACACCTTAGCCTGTTTGGACTTTCTTCTTCTCGGAGGATACAACAACGAGCTGAGTATATTCTCCTTCTTTCCGCCTTCTTTCGAGGACGACTTCCCCCACCAAGATGGCATCTTCTCCAATGCCCACAGCTAAGAACTTCTGTATCATGGAAGTATACTCTCGTTTCTTTGAACTCGTCTGAATATAAATATCTTCTGTAACATTAACTATAATGTATTATATGTACTACAGTCTTCTTATATATCTAACTGTATATATAACACACAACGAGAAGCCTTAACTACATGAACAGTGCCTCAATTTTGCGTTGATATGAGATCATGCTTTCTCATTAAGCTATATTATATAATAAGCATTGATTTCTTGTACAGATCTATGAGTACTGTAGAATACTTGTAACTAGCATACATTCCACTAGATTGAGCTAAGATTACGTAAACTTACCAGATCTCCACAGTGTGCATTAGGTCAGCAACCGAGCTGCAAATTCCTGCCCGCATTGTCGAGAAAATGCGAAATCCATGCTCCTGCACCTCACATTTGCGATTCATCGCAGGAATTGCGTGAATCGTGCCGCTAATCGCATGAATCTTGCTTGAAAACCCCAGACATTGTACACATTCACCGTGCGGGAATGACTAAGTCGGACACCGAGCCGCATTCGGCTCCCATGCGCGCTCCCAAGAACCCTAAGGAAGCTCTGTAAACAGCCCTAAAAAGAGATGCAAAAACAGTGGGCTTTGTCCTGGAAAAGAACCCCCACGCACACGCACAATTCACTGGAGAGACGACGGCCCCGAGGAAATAGAATATTCTCCTCGCACGTTGATCTGGCTCTATCCAACGACCCACGTGCCCGGATCTCAGCCGCATCTCCCGTATATACGTACAACATAATATTAAACTCGTCATGTACATCGTACGTGACCCAAGAAATGTAATTGTTAATTCTAATCTTGTTCCCGTGTTTAACCTAATTTCAAATAAAAGAACGTTTTTATATTTTTTTTTTGAATTTGTATATGGACATTTGTTATTAAAGTTTATTATTTAATTATTGCCAGATTTAATTTGAAGAAAATCTGTAGTTCAAAATCTAAAGTACTGATAATAATAAATTTTATTCACTAATAAATTATAAAGATATATAATATGTAAATGTGTATCAAACATATATAGGTGTATACAAAGAATATACATTACATATTTATATATTCTCTAAAATGTAAACTTACATAATATAACCTTGAAATTTCTCATATTTATATATATATCTTTGAAATTTTAAAAATTACATTCTTACCAATTAAATACATAGCTTAAAGACAAGAACATGAACACAGGCATTCAATTTTGTGGATATGAACGCGAAATATGGAAATGAACATGAATAAACAATGGTAAAAACATGAATATTCTTTAAAGTATTATATTCATCACCGTCTCATCTAGAAGCTTCTCATTAACATCATGATCATCTTCATCTTCTCCAATATCACGTTGTTAATATGAAGAATACTTTCCGCTTTGCTCAATCTTATCGTAGGAAGTGTGGTTGGTTATCAACTTGGTATTACTAGCCACAAATACCAAATCTGTGGTCTAGCTCACCGCCAAGCAATTCCTTTTCTTTGAAGTGACATGTCCAAAGATGTTGAATAATTGCTTCATAAATGAGGAAGAACTTGTTTAATTAAGCATTTGAATTGCCAACTTTTGCAAATTTGGACTAGAGTAGTTTTTATAGTTGACCTTTGTTAATAATTAGAGAACTATATCTCCAAATATGTGTTCCAATCCTTAAAAACCTCCCTAGATTTTTCATGTCCTCGCAACTTTGGATCAAGCACATATGCTGCAAAAAGAAAGGTGCTATGATAATTCCACTAATTATTTGAAATCAGTTGGTCTAACTCATTGTACATATCATCTTCCTCTAGTTGATGGATGTTTCTCACTCATATGGTCCATCCCCTCATAGACCTTCACAACCACATGCACGTCTCCATCAACCATTCATAACAAATACATGACCCTCTTCAAAACAACAAGCATGTGTTCAACCTTGTCCCAGTATTTATCATTGAACATAGTTCCTCGGCATCCTTTCCCAGCATCTATCCTCGACTTTTGGCCTTGCATTGTACGCATCGCTCATCTATTATAGCTTCGGCCTTAGCTCCACCAATCTCTCACACAATCTTTGGCCTCCTCGCCTCTAGAATATTGGTAGCAACCCTATTTGAAGCCTCACTGTTGTCGAAGGAAAATCACTTGGGGACTTATATGTTTGGGAGTTGATGGCTTTAGTGATAACACATCGTAGTAGTCCTTACTAATGATCACACACATGAAGAAAAAAAAGAAAAGAAAATAAAGGAAAACATGAAATGAAACTCATGACACAAAAGATACACTAACTAATTTTTTATATTTTATCATAAGAACACACACAAACAATATAATCTCATTACACCGTAAGAAAAGAAAAGAAGAAACTAGAGAATCTCATGTATATCCCTCTATATCTCAAACCCTTGAGCCTTGGTTCCTTATATACCCAAAATAATATAAAGAATACATGTAGGGTAAGGTAGGGGTGTAAGAGAGGGTGTAAGATGGAGGTTACATAAGAATAATGATAGGGGGTTATGGAAGAAAGTGGGTTTGACCCATGGGGTTATGGAAGAAGGTTGACTTGACCCATAAATGGTGGGGGGTTATGACTTGGCTTTGACTTGGGAAGGTGATAAAGAAGGTGCATAAAAGAGGGAAGGTGATAAAGAAGGTGCATAGAAGAAGACAAAGAAAATGTGCATGGTCAAAGCAAGCATTAACTATATGCATTAACATAATAATGTTGGCTAATTTGACTATATAAGAAAATACAAAGAAGGAAAATAGTAAAGTTAAATAAATACGTATAAATACGAGTAGAAGACTAGTCCATTACATGCATACCAAGGGCTACCAAGGTGATGGTCCAAGTTTTTCTCGTGACATAAATCCCACCCAAACAACACGCATTACCATGTGATGCGGGTTGTTTGACAACCAATAGCTACTGCCAAACATGAAAGCGCTTCAACTTGTAATCATTAATTCATGTGCCATACTGTTCTCCATCTAAGTTTGATAAAAGACATGAACCATTTTTATAAGCCTCCACAATGATGAAAAGTCCATCCCATCTTGGTAAGAACTTCTTTAAGAAGGTCTTATCTAATCGACTCAATCCACATGGAGTGGTTGTTCTTAAATCTTCTTACCAAATTTGGCCTTCCACTTTTGCTGCATTGGCTCCATAATTGCAAGGCTTGTCTTAGTGATTCATTCATGCTCTTCAACTAAACCAACCTTGCTTGCAAGGCCTCACCATCTCCAAGCCCATGCCTCAATGCTAGACCCAAGCTCGGTATCTTCAGCTCAATTGGGAGTATTGCTTCTATATCATAAACTAATTGAAATGGTGTGTATTTGGTATAACTTTGTGTGTTGTCCTAAAAGCCCAAAGTGTTGCCGATAACCATTTGTCCCAATCCTTCTTATGATCCACCACAAGTTTAGCTAATATATTGCATAATACTCCATTCGTTCGTTCTACCAATCCATTAGCTTGAGGGTAATAACTTGTTAATTGTCGTTGTGTGATGGACAATTGAGAAAGAAGAAGCTCCACCACTTCATTGTAGAAATGAGAACCTTGATCTGTTACTATCTTTAATGGATACTCAAACCTGGTGACAATGTTCTGGATGATGAAATTTGTTGCGATTTCCTTATTACAAGCTTAAATAAAGACTGCTTCCACCCACCTCGTGAGATAGTCAGTACCCACAATAATGTATCTCTTTTGGGAAGAAGCCACATGGACTAGCAAGTCTATTCCCCATTTCTCGAATGGACATGTTGGTAAAATAGGATGCAAAGGTCCCTTGTACAACACTCTTCTTTTAAAAGTTTAACAAACCTGGCAAGTCCAACACCACTCCTTAACATCCTTGAAGAGGGTCAACCAATAATACCCTACATTGACTATCTTCTTGGAAGTATAGTTGTGTGAAAAGTGTTCACCGCAAAATCCTTCATGGCATTACTCCATGATTTGTTTTCTCTCTTGACAACCCACCACTCAGCGAAGTACACCATCTCGTACTATACTATAAAGTAGCTCATTCATCACCATATAAGGTCGAGATTGTCACATGATCTTCTTCTTCTAGGTTGTTGTACAACCTTTTAGAAACTTCCCATCCATCAAGAAATCATAGACTTCCTGATAATCCTCCTTATTAGGTGAAAGAGCACAAACCTTCAAGAGATAATGGAACTTCTTAATGTCACCTTGGTTCAACATTTTTGCTAGACCCGCCCTTGTGCTCTTCTCATGTTGAAATTCAAAATCATACTTAGCCAAGGTCGTGATCCACCTAAAAAACTTCCATGTGAGCCCATGCTTGCTGGCAATGTACTTAAGTGTTGCATTGTTGATGAGGAAAACAAAGTGGCGCCCCCACAAGTAATGCTTGAACTTCTCCACTTCATATATGATTGCTGCTTCTTGCTTCTCCAACAATGGGTAGTTGAGCTCTGGCCCTTGTAATTGTCTTCCTACATAGTAAATAGGAAACAAATATCCGCTTGTCCCCTTCTATATCAGGATCACACTAATTGAAACTTCTCCAAATATAAGATTGACATAAAATAACTCCCATTTAGGTGCCACCAAAATTAGATGTGAACTTAGTGCAATTTTAAGCTTCTCAAATGATGTTTGACATGAAGATGTTATTAAAATGTGACTCCCTTGCGAAATAACTGGTTCAATGGATATGTCATCTCTACAAATCCCTCCACAAATCTACAATAGTACCCTGCCAACCCTACAAACTTTCGTACCTCCTTGACACAAGTCGGAGCTGGCAACATAAGTAACTTGTCCACCTTGTCTTGACTTGATTCAATGCCATCCTTTGAGATCACATGTCCCACTAAGGTGCCCTTAGTACTACCAATCTAACACTTTTCTAGGTTCAAACATCCTTTTGCATCATTCATCCTCTAGAATGCTAATCGTACATTCTCCAAGTTGCTCATCCTATCACTATAGATGCAAAAGTCATCGAGATAAACCCTAATGAATGAATCAAGATATGGTTCAAACACCTTATTCATCAATCATTGAAATGTTGCTGGAGCATTTGTGAGTCTGAATGGCATCACCCTATAAGCAAAGGTTCCCCATAGTGTGGTAAAGGTGGTCTTTAATTGGTCCTCCTCATGAATTCTGACTTGAAAATACCCAGAGTACCCATCACAAAACGTGTACATCTCATGCCCTGTCTGTCACAACCCGATACAGAATACAGGATGCAGGATACAGGTTTCGGATACAGGATACAGGATGCAGGATTTCGGATACAGGATATGGTTACAGGATATGCCTGCAGGATATTCCTACAGGATATACCTATAGGATATTCCTATAGGATATGCCTATAGGATATGCTACAGGATATGCCTAGAGGATAAGGGACACTATTCTTAGCTCATGACTAGATTAGACTCATGACTAGATTAGCTTGGAGTTGTGAGCATAAAAGCTCCGACCTAATTGTTGTACAATCAGTTACTATCAACACCAGTCTTCTACGATCATTCTTGTCTTGTCTTGTTCTTGTCTTGTCTTGCTCCTTTGCCTCCTGCTCTTGTCTGCTCCTGGATCCTGTCCTGTTCCTGTCTTGTTCCTGGATCCTGTCCTGCGCTTCCTGTCTTGCTCCGGATCCTATCCTGATCCTGTCGCTCCTGGATCCGTCCTGTTCCTATTCTAGTTCCTGTCCTGCTCTCGGTCCTGTTCCTGAGTCAAGCCTTCCTGTCTTGGAATCCTACTCCTTCCTGGATCGTGGCTTGACAGTTTGATAGTAACTGCTTTCATAGCTCTTCTTTCCAGCTACTTTTTTTTCCTTGATTCTTTTCCTTCGTTTTCTCCTTTTTTCTTTCATAGATCATGGCTGATTTTGAGCACTTTCAACGCGAGCACCAAATGTTGCTTCATGAGCTGGCCACTTTGCGCCAAGTGGTCACCGATCTGCAAGGTCCACCATGCGGCACATGCAGCTGCTGATGCATCCTCCAAGGCTGCTGCGCAGGCTCTCTCTCAGGCATCGGTGGTTCCTTCTTCATCGAACTTTTCTTCAGCCGAAGATCAGCATGCCAGAGAAGTTCAGTGGCAATCGTGCCGATTTCCAAGGTTTCCTGAATCAGATCCGGCTCTTGATCCGCATGCAACCACGCCGCTACTCGACGATGCACAAAAGGTTGGCCTTTTGGCATCCTTACTAAGTGGATCTCCACGAGCTTGGGTTGCTCCCTTGCTGGAGCGTGACGACCCATTGATGGAAGACTTTGAAGGTTTCGTGGCTGCCTTTGAAGCCTGTTTGGAGATCCTGATAAGTACCGTTCTGCATGCACGAAGTTACGGAAGCTCACACAAGGATCCAGACCAGCTTCCGTTTATGCATCCGAATTTCAGCAATTGTGCACGAACATTCCATGGGACGAGACTGCATTGATCGAACACTTCCGTTTTGGGCTGAGGGATGATGTGAAGGACCTTCTCCTTACGTTACCGGATGCCCAAACGTTAGCGGAGATCATGCAACAGGCCGTTCGCTGCGACAACCGTTTGTTCGAGCGCGTCAGGAAAATCCGTCAGCAGTTCCTGCAACCAATCCTGTAGCCGTAGCACATGTTCCTACGACACCTTCTGGAGCAGTTCCTATGGAGGTTAACAATCCAAGCGTGGCCCACTTTCAACTGCTGAGAAGCAACGTCGTCGGGTGAGAACCTATGCTTGTATTGTGGTGCAGCAGGACACAAGGTGGCGAATGTCCTAATAAAGCCAGAAGTTCAAGACGCGTGAAGCCGAAGCTGAAGTTCAGTCGGAAAACTTCAATGTCCACTTCGTCTAGGAGCCGCGAAGTTGGACGTAGGTGCAGGCTCCATTGGTGCTGCTCATACCATTCCATCACTCAAGTTTCCTGTACACATTCTCAATAATCGAGAGCTCAAGGAGTTTGCCCTGTTAGACACTGGTGCAAATGCATGTTTCATGGATGACACTTTTGCAGCTCAGCATGGCATTCCGGTGGTGAAGTTGAAGCGTGCAGTTCCTGTAGAGGTGGCCGATGGTCGTTTGATTGCTTCTGGCGCAGTTACCCACGCTACCACACCTCTCTCTTGCAGTCATGGCATTCAACTGTTCAATTTCCTTCAACTTGATCAAGACTCGGTCGACTCCCATCATTTTGGCATGCCATGGTTCGTTGTTGCAAATCCGCAGATCGACTGGAGGTCTAGGACGCTCACGTTTTCCTCTCCAGCAGCCAGGATCAATCCTGTACCTTCCTGCGTGCAGGATACATCCTTGGTGTCTGAGGCAGTACAAGCTACAGGATTGACCGTGCCTGTTCCTGTACCAGTGTTGAAGACTCCTCCTCGACAGGATTCACCTCATGTCAGTTCCTCAGCACATCCGCAGGTCTCTCCACTCCTGTAAGTTTGCGGTTCCTGTACAGGGTTCTTCCAATCCTGTATCAGTGTCGAAGGTTCCTCCTCAACAGGATCCACCTCCTGTTGGTTCGTCAGCACACTCACAGGCTTCCCTCACTCCTGTGCAACCACGGACTTCTGTACAGGATTCTTCCAATCCTGTACACTCGTCAACATCCACACAGGTTTTCCAATCCTGCCTCTTTTGTTACTCTTCTCTGTTCCACCCCCAAGATCCTTCCTCTTTTTCAGTCACAGCTCCCTCCTTCTCCTCTCCGAGTTCTTACCACTACCATGCATGAACTTACCACTGATCCTGCTCCTTTCCACCTTTTTGCCTTTCAAGTAACTCCTACGTCCTCTTCTACCTTTCCTGTGTCTGACTCTCCTGTTTTTCAATCTCCTTCGCCTACTCCTTCTCCTTCTCCTCCTTCTTCCCTACCATCCAAGTACCACGACTTTAAGGACGTTTTTGACAAGCACAAGGCTACAGTTCTTCCTGTTCACAGGTCCTACGACTGTCCTATTGATCTTGCAGAAGGAAAGACTCCACCGTTCGGACCGATTTACGCATTGTCACCCACAGAGTTGGAGGTTCTTCGCAGTACATCGAGGACAACTTGGCATCCGGCTTCATTCGTCACTCAAAGTCCCCTGCAGGAGCGCCTATCTTCTTTGTCAAGAAGAAGGATGGGAGCTTACGTTTGGTTGTGGACTACAGGGGTTTGAATCAAGTCACCATTCGGAATCGGTACCCGTTGCCATTGATCCCGGAACTTCTCGATCGGCTGCGAGGAGCAAAGGTGTTCACGAAGATCGACTTACGAGGGGCCTACAACCTTGTACGGATTCGTCCCGGCGATGAGTGGAAGACTGCCTTTCGTACAAGGTATGGACACTTCGAGTACACGGTGATGCCTTTCGGCCTTACCAATGCCCCAGCCGTGTTCCAACACATGGTGAACGACATCTTTCGTGACTTCTTGGACCAGTTTGTGGTGATCTACCTCGACGACATTTTGATTTTCTCCAAGGACCAGGCGGCACATGACAAGCATGTACGATTGTTCTACAGCGGCTTCGCGAGCATGGCCTGTATGCGAAGTTGGAGAAGTGTTTTTTCGATAGGGATTCTGTGGAGTTCTTGGGCTACATCGTCTCTCCTGCTGGCGTTTCCATGGACATGCACAAGGTGAAGACCATCGTGGAGTGGGAGAGGCCCAAGTCTGTACGAGATGTACAATGTTTCCTTGGCTTTGCAAACTTCTACAGGCGGTTCATACAGGACTTCTCCAAGCGTGTACTTCCACTCACGGAACTCACCAAGCGCACAGAGGTTTTCTCTTGGTCCGACAAGGCGGAACATGCATTCACAACACTCAAGGACCTTCACGACAGCTCCGATTTTAGCACATCCTGATCCTTCTCGTCCTTTCTTCGTTGAAGCAGATGCCTCGGATTTTGCAGTAGGATCCGTCCTATTCGCAAGTTGGAGAGGACAAGTTGCTTCATCCTGTAGCTTTTCACTCTCGTAAGTTCCTGTCGGCGGAGATCAATTACGAGATTCATGACAAGGAACTCAAGGCCATTGTGGATTCGTTTGAGGAGTGGCGGCATTTCCTGGAAGGTGCTGCACATCCTGTACAAGTTCTTACGGATCACAAGAACCTGGAGTACTTTCAAACGGCTCGAGTTCTCAGTCGGCGACAGGCTAGGTGGGCGGAGTTCCTATCACGTTTTGACTTCGTCATCGTCTACAGGCCCGGTTTTCGGAATGGCAAGGCGGACGCATTGTCTAGGCGCTCTTACCTTGCACCAAGCCCGGGCGATCCTGCATTTGACTGTCAAAGGCAAGTGTTGTTGGGTCCTGATCGATTCCGGCTTGCGGCACTGCAGGTTCATCAGGCTCCAGCAAATTCAACACTCCTACAGGACGTCCGTTCGCAGTTGGCTACAGACGACTTGGCAAAGAATGTGTTCTCACACATTCATCCTGACGTTGCAAGTTCCTCTTCCTCCAGTTCCCGTCCAGACTACAACCTGTTCACCATACAGGATGGACTCCTGTACCGGGAAGGTCTCCTGTACGTTCCTGTTGGTGTTTGCAGGACTCGTGTGGTACAGGATTGTCATGATACCCCGGCTACAGGACATTTTGGTGTGGCCAAGACAGTTGAGTTGGTGACTCGCAACTATTGGTGGCCTGGGTTGCGAGGTTTTGTGGAAAGGTTTGTACGGAGTTGTGACACCTGCAACAGGTCGAAGATGCCTCGTCATGCACCCTCTGGTCTTCTTCGTCCTCTTCCTGTTCCTTCTGCTCCTTGGAGATCCATTTCTATGGATTTCCTCACAGATCTTCCTCCTTCTCGTGGATTGATGCAGTTCTTGTGGTGGTTGACCGTTTCACCAAGCAGGCTCATTTCCTACCCTGCAACAAGACTGCTACAGGTCAGACAACTGCCGAGTTGGTGATCCGCGAGGTGTTCCGACATCATGGTCTTCCTGAGAGCATTGTTTCCGATCGAGGTCCACAATTCATGTCCAAGTTTTGGCGAGAGCTTCTTCGGAGTCTACAGGTTAAAGCGGATCTTTCTTCAGGATATCACCCACAAACGATGGCAGTCGAACGCACAATTCAGACCTTAACATATCTTCGTTGCTTCATCAGTTACCAGCAGGACAACTGGTTGGACCTTCTTCCAATGGCGGAGTTTGCCTACAACAACTCCATTCACGCATCTACAGGACAGACACCTTTCTTTGCTCTTACAGGCCACCATCCACGTTTTGACTTTGCTCTCCGCTTCTCCTTCTTCCGCTCCTGCAGTACAGGATCGTCTTCAGCATCTTCGCAGGTACAGGATGATCTCCAGGTTCATCTTCAGCAGGCACAGGAACGGTACAAGCATCATGCTGATGCTCACCGTCAGCCGGCACCTGCATACAAGATTGGTGATCTCGTGTGGCTTCTTCGTCGACACATTCGCACCAACAGGCCTTCTTCTAAGTTGGATTTTCAACGATTGGGCCCTTACAGGATCGTGGCGGAGGTAAATCCTGTAGCTTTCCGACTCGAGTTACCATCCACGGTGAAACTTCATCCTGTGTTTCACACCTCCTTGTTGGAGCCGTATCATCCTTCTTCTCTTCCTGGTCGTGCTTCTTCTCCTCCCCCTCCTGTGGTCATTGCTGGTGAACCTGAGTACGAAGTTGCAGCCATCCTTGATTCTCGTCTTCATCGCCGCCAACTTCAATACTTGGTGGATTGGAAAGGTTATTTGCCTACCGATCGCACTTGGGAACCTGCATCCAACTTACTCCATGCTTCTTCCAAAGTTGCTGCCTTCCATCGGCATTATCCTGCTAAACCAGGTCCTAAGACTCGTGGAACTCGTCCTTAGGGAGGAGGTGCTGTCACAACCCGATACAGGATACAGGATGCAGGATACAGGATGCAGGATTTCGGATACAGGATACGGTTACAGGATATGCCTGCAGGATATTCCTACAGGATATACCTATAGGATATTCCTATAGGATATGCCTATAGGATATGCTACAGGATATGCCTAGAGGATAAGGGACACTATTCTTAGCTCATGACTAGATTAGCTTGGAGTTGTGAGCATAAAAGCTCCGACCTAATTGTTGTACAATCAGTTACTATCAACACCAGTCATTCTACGATCATTCTTGTTCTTGTCTTGTTCTTGTCTTGTTCTTGCTCCTTTGCCTCCTTTCCTGTCTTGTCCTGATCCTATCCTGTTCCTGTCTTGTTCCTGATCCTGTCCTGTGCTCCTGTCTTGCTCCCGATCTATCCTGATCCTGTCCTGCTCCTGGATCCGTCCTGTTCCTATTCTAGTTCCTGTCCTGCTCTCGGTCCTGTTCCTGAGTCAAGCCTTCCTGTTCTCGGAATCCTACTCGCTTCCTGGATCGTGGCTTGACACTGTCACTTCATCTAGTATCTCATCCATGAAAGGAATGGTGTGATGATCTCAATGTGTGCCATCATTTAATTATTTGAAGTTGACACAAACTCGCCACTTACCATTTTTCTTTAGGACTACCACCATGGGAGAAACCCAATCTGACGTCTCCACCTTAAAGATGAAATTCGAACGTTATAACTTCATGAGTTCTTCATAAACTATGCTTTATTTCAAAGGACCCATCTTATAAGCCTTTTGTGCAACTTCCCTCGTACCTAGTTTAAGTGGGATCTCATGTTGCATAATATTTACTTGACAAAGCTCCTCATATGATGTCGCAAACAACTTGGGAAAATTTAATAGCATGCTCATGTATTACTCCTTCTCCTCAAGAGTCAAACTTGGACTAAGCATCCTCTCCAAAAGAGTTCGTTGCTCCACTTCCTTTGCCTCAAACTTGTTGCCGCTACTTGCTTCCTACCCCTTTTCAACAACCCTTACTACCCCTCCTTGAGCCTCCTGCTCCTAGGTGAGTTGTTGATCATAGACCTCATGTCTATCGTGAGGCTCCACACGCATAGCAACCTTAGAAATTGCCTTGAGGGCATACAATTCCTTCTTCTCTTGCTCACTCTTAGAATCTGAGGTTGTCACCTTGCTATTACTGCTAGAGTCATATTCCCCACTGAAAGATAACTCCCCATCTACAACTTTTGTTGTGTTTTCCTTGATGGTTATTGTCACTCTCTTGACTTAATCAATAATCATTTCCCCCTTTTACCAATAATTCTTAACATCAACCTTATAAAACCAATGTCGACCCAAGATCATAAGATAACTATGTGCATCTTGTTGTAGTTGCATGATATGCATATCTACAAAGGTAGTTATCCCATGCACTATGATTGGCAAGTCAATAATCATTCCCACTGGCTTGACATGTCGATCATCTACCACCCTAATCCTCCAATTCAATGGTTGGTTGCACTTAAGACTAGGTTTCTCCATCAACCAACTACTATGACATTAATCTATGCACCACCATCTACTAGAAACACGTTGCACATGCATTCATTTACCACCACATCCACAATTGGTGCCACATCATTTGTATCAGATTCTCTTGTTATCACTTGTACATTCCACATTGCCTCATCCTCACCACTAGGACGTACCTTCTTTGCATGAGTATTAATCCCTTGTCGAAGCTCTCTCCTCAAGCTTGGGTATTTTGACAATAATATGCAACTGTAATGTTGGCACAAGCATCTCTAGATCCTCAACAATTGAATATTCTTTATGCCCCTTGCCAATCCCCATATCTATACCAACCTTACGTCGTGGCTTGGTGCCTTCTTTTCTTTTCTTCTTACTTGCATGTGTCTTCACTTGTTCAGGTTGCTCAACTCGTTGCTCCCTTGGCTCTCTTAAGACATAAGAGATCCAAATCACTAACTCCACCAAATGAACACTAGGTTGGTCCCTCTGTTGTGGTGTAGGAGTTGGTTGAGGTTTTTGAGGACACTCATTTGCATAGTGTCCCACCTATTTACATGTAAAACATGTCACTTGTGGTCATGGTTGTTGACATTTAGTGGCATAGTGACCTTGTTGTTTACAAATGTAACAAGTGACATTAGCTCGATCCTTATGTGGCCTTAGAGGTTTTGGTCCCATCAGCTTTGCTTGAAGCAAATGCAACTTAAGCTCATTAAGATCCGAGGTCAATTTGGCAATACGACTCTCCAATTTAGATGATTTGACTGGAACGGTTGCAAGAATCATAACTTGAGGTATTTGTAGAATTTGTGCCAACCTCAGTTGTGGTGCTACTATTGAGATTGAGGCTTCATCAAGATCCATGAAAGTGCCTCCTTTTTCATAGCAATCTTCACAACTTCCTCCAAGTTACCAGGCTCTTTATTCTTTACCTTTTAGTGTAATACCGGCTTCAATTCAGTAAATAAAAAACTTGTTGAACATCAATGCATCTATCCCAACAGCTGGCTGGGACTCCTTGAATGCATCTTTCAGTCCTTTGGAGGCCTCCACTCCAAACCACTTCATAGATTACATTGGAGCTCCAACACATGCTCACTGAATGCCTTCACACTCTCTTTTCACTTTGCCTCAATTGATCCAATTGCTTTATGACCTCATCCAATGTCTCTAACTTTCCATACTCTCCTAGAAAGCCTCACTCAACTTTTTCCAGCTAGCCTTAACATCACTAGTCTGACGCTCAAACCACTTCAATGCTTCATCCTTCAAAAATGATGGTAGAAGTTCTGCCCAAGTGGTAAAACTTTTATCTCCATTTGAAATGCATGCTTGCTTAAATGACATAAATACCGATCTGCATCCTCATTTTACAACCATGATATACTGAAATAGACACCATCTTTACAAATGTAAAAATGGCAAAGGTTTCACCTGATTACAAGTAGATGAAGAGACGTCACTTTGACGAGGCAATACCCCCTATGTAAGCTCGTCAACCTCTAGATTCTCTCTTCAAGGAACATGCTTTATCTCAAAAGTGTCGAATCCCCTTTTGAGATCTTAAAGACGCTCAGAAGCACCAACAACTCAGGATTTCTCACTGTCCATTGACCTTGCACTTGGTTCACCACCAACTTAGAGTCACCAACCGCAACCACGTTTTTTGCTCCTTGTTAGTTTTGACTAATTTTTTCTAGCATTATCTAGTCTTGGAGTTGAACATTAATGAGAATGTTGACATTTTCCTTGCCTCCTTCAATCCTTAAATCAATGTAGAATACTCTGCTTGATTGCAAGAATTAGCACTAGAAGTTGGCTTAGAGATTTTGATTTGCTTCCTTACTGGATTAGTTAGCACGACCTCTACACTCGCAACTTGCTTCTTTAGCTTATATGCTTCATCAAAATTGATTTGCCACATTAACAAGCACAACCGAACCTCTCACAACGCGCCCAATACTCTTGCTTTACCAAACTTCACACTTTACAAGATTCCCAAAGACTTTGATGAATCCAATGAAATATTGTTACGACTGCAAAAGAGGATCGATGTATAAAATCCATACATAAATGATGTACCTCATCAATATCACACTATCACATGAGTGCCAAATCTTGATACATGCTCAGTTTCCTTAAAAGCACATTTGCAATTCAAGTTGTATTCCAAACTTGAATTCTTCAAATCCCCACACTTGAATGACCACCAACTTGTTATTTAAAGCAAATGCATGTGGATGCTCAAAATATTTTTAATATTTAATTTTGAAGAGACTTTGGAAATTGAAAGAACCTTATCCAAAAAGGACACTCAAGTTCATGAAAATTCATAAACAACGCACATTAGCATTCCACGCTCACCGCACCAAAAACATGTCGAAGAAAAATCACTCGAGGACTCATATGTTCCGGACTTGATGACTTTAATGATAGCGCATCATAGTAGTCCTTACTAATGATCACACACATGAAGAAAAGAAAAGAAAAAAAAAAAAAATAAAGAGAAAACATGAGATAAAACTCATGACACAAAAGATACACTAACTAATTTTTTATATTTTATTATAAGAGCACACACAGACAATATAATCTCGTCACACCGTAAGAAAAAAAAAAAAAAGAAACTAGAGACTCTTCTTTATATCCCTCTATATCTCAAACCCTTGAGCCTTGATTCCTTATATACCCAGGGTGTAAAAGAGGATGTAAGATGGGGTTACATAAGAATAATGGTAGGGGGTTATGGAAGAAGGTGGGTTTAACTCATAAATGGAGGGTTATGGAAGAAGGTTGACTTGACCCATAAATGGTGGGTGGTTATGACTTGACTTTGACTTGGGAAGGTGATAAGGAAGGTCCATGGAAGACAAAGAAAATGTGCATGGTCAAAGCAAGCATTAACTATATGCATTAACATAATAATGTTGGCTAGTTTGACCATGCAAGAAAAGACAAAGAAGGGGAATAGTAAAGTGAAATAAAGACGTATAAATATGAGTAAAAGACTAGATCACTATATGCATACCAGGGACTACTAAGGTGATGGTCCAAATTTTTCTGTGACACCATCCGTGACAACAAAAAGAACATTCTCTTCTCTGACAATCTCAATACCTTACTCCCATGTTGCAAAGACAATGTCATTATTGGCAATCTTCTTGCTAAACGATATATCAATGACCTCAAGGAAAGTTAACTATCCTTTGTTGTATGCAAGATATGATGATTCCTTGTGTCGTGCTATGCATCAGTGACAAAAGTAACCCCATAATTCTTTTAGCGTGTCTTCACATTGGCAAGTTGAACTTTGAGACTAGCTTTCTCCGCTTGCAACAATTGCTCTTGTAATGCCGTCTATGTTGGAGGGTTGTAGAAAATCCCATGCCTCGCAAAAAAAATGTTCAATCTGTCGCAATTTAATTTACTTTAGTTTATTATAAACTATCTATACATTTTTATTTTATTTCATTGTATTTTATTAAAATTTACTATAAATTAAATATATATTCCTACACAAATCAATAAAATAATAGTAAGAAAATATTAAAGGTTAAATAAAGTGACTAATATTGAATTTGTTTAAATAAGAAATAATATTAACAATTGTTAGAAAATATTACATAAAGTTTTCTAGATAATTTTGTTTCAGTTTTAATTCTTTCTAAAGTTTTTTTTAAAATTTATTTTTTAAATTAACTTAAATGTTAATACTAAAATACTTATTATAATAAGAGTATTATAGAAATTTTAGGATGAAAAATGTGATTTTTAAGATCTTAAGAGTTGTAAATATGTGTAATCCTATGTACAAGACATTCAACTAGAGTTGAATGATCTTTGTATTGGCTTAACGAACATTTAATAAAATATTACATCAACGAACGAATATATGTATATCTTTTATATGTTTATAGGAAACAAAGAATAAGTGACATATACTCACACACGAATGTGTGTGGATGATGTATATACACATATACATAGTATAAAAGGCACATTGCACAGTCATATGTATATCCATGGCATTACATGTACATATGTCCAATAACATTGTCAAGCACATACATAATCTTGTTAAAATATAGATTTTATATTAATTGCTTGATTTAAAAGTTATAACATATGTCTTTGCAAAATATGATTTTTTATTAGTTACGTAATGAAAATAAAAACTATATTGAAGATTTATTATATATGATGTGTACCGACGTATTAACATACAATCTCAAGCTTGCAGCATATGCCCGTAAAGGGCATCTGCGGGAAGCAAAGAGTATATTCGATACAATGACAGAGAAGGATGTCATTTCATACACCACCATGCTGAGAGCATATTCCACTCACGGTTTAGTAATACAAGCAAGGTCTCTCTTCGATACGATGCCTTGTTGGGACCTCGTTGCATTGGACTCCATGCTCGGTGCATATGCCCAGAATGGGCATATCCTCCCCGCAGAGGCAGTGTTCGAATCCATTCCCGAGTGGAGCCTCTCCTCTTGTACGACCATGATCACTATGTACGGAAGCCACGGTAAGCTCCGAAAGCCTGCGAAGTACTGTATACAATGCCCAGTGGGATATCCCCATATGGAACGCGATGCTTACTGGGTTTGCCCGGAATGGGCAAATGCAACAAGCTGAGCTATTGTTTAATAACATGCCCTGTTGTAGCATTGCCTCTTGGAATGCGCTCTTATCAGCTTATATGCACTGTGGGTGCCTACAAAAAGTGGAATATATGTTTGATCGAATGCCCAAGTGGGACATTATATCATGGACTACTCTACTCACCTCGTATACCAGAAAGGGCACTTGCATGAAGCAAAGCTTGTGTTTGAAAGTATGCCTGAGAAGGATCTAGCCACTTACAACCTCGTCTTAACTACATTCTCGACACATGGTGAACTGAAGAAAACATGTGAGTTCTTCTATAACATGCCTGTGTGGGATGTAATCTCATTCACTGGCCTTCTCTTGGCATATGCGGAAAAGGGCCGTCTCGAGAATGCAAAGTATTTGTTTGATGTGATGCCAAAAAAGAATGTGGTTTCCTTCACTGTGATGTTATCTGTATATGCCCGACATGGGCATATCGAGGAGTCGAAGTGCATGTTCGACCAGATGCCACTCTTGAGTATAATATCGATGAATGCAATGCTTTCGGCGTACGCCCAAGTCGGATACATTGACAATGCGAAACTCTATTTCGACACGATGCCGGAGAGGGACGCGGTCACGTGGAACACAATAGTTTCTGCATTTACAAGAACTGGTAACATAGACTCAATGAGAGATCTTTTTGAAGGAATGCCTGAGAGGGACTGCGACTCGTATAAGAAAGTCGCAGATGCATATGCCCAGAAAGGGCATATGCAAGAGACTATAGATGTCTACATGAGCATGCAAGTGAATGGGTTTCAAGTTGATAAAGAGTGTTTTCGTTACATTCTTCAAGGAAGTTGTTACTCTGGAGATCTAAATATTGGGAAATATTACTTTATCTCGATGAAGTATGATCATGACTTTGAGGTTGGGAAAGAGCACTATAGTTGTGTAATTGATTTACTTTGTAAGTGTGGTTATACATTAGATGCCCAAGATCTTCTCGAGAATATGCCTTTTGTTCCTAGTGTTGAAGATTTCACTACTTGTTTGTGTAAATATATAGAGATAATAATGAGATAGTGAAGTATGTTGTTGAGTTGGATCAAAGTGAGAGTTCATCTTATGTATTGATTTCTAAAATTTTAAAAAATATTAAATAATTATTCTTTTTTTATATAATATTATTTATACAAACAAAGTTGTCCACTAGACTTATTATAATATTTATCACGATAATAATAAATTTTTTTTATAAGGTGATTAAAGTCATAAGACATGAACTCAATGAGTTAATAAACTCATTAATAATACTTTAAAAGGTTTTTAACATATATGCATCAAATCTTGTCACATTCTCAAAACATTGTAATAAAACCCCACTTTTCATCAATAGAGAGACAAATTTATAACTTTATTAAGTTTTATGTCAAAGTTATAATAATTACTATTATAATTTATTTTACAAAACTAGACATATAATTTAATAATTAATTCATAAAAAGCTTCATTAGAATATTGAACTTATATACATTGTGTATAACATGAAGTTTTAATCCATAATTTAACATATAAACACTACAAAACATAATAAAGATTCTAAATAAGTTTCTGATAAATAAAAAAACTACATTGTTGATAAGAATAATAATTTATTAATTAATAAATCCTTAACTCAATTATTATTCTTAACTTAGTAGACCCTAATGAGTTTATCTTTAAACTGTATCTTAACATAATTGTTATTTTTAATTTGATAAGTTTATTCTTAAGCTCCTAGGTTTACAAATATTTGGGCTTAATTATTTAATGACCCTTAATCTAGTTGTTATTAGCCTTTATAACTCAGTTGTTATCCTTAATTTGGTGAGTTTATTCTTAAACCGTATCCTTAACCTAGTTATTATACTCCCTAAACCCATTTGTTATCTTTAACCTAATGAGTTTACCCTTAATCCAATTATGATCCTTAACATAGTGAGTTTATCTCTAAGTACTCATGCCATGCATAATCATGCATAACCCATGCCTAATCCATCAATCTTGATAGTGCTATGTGGGTTTATGATGACCATTAATGGACTTAAGTATTTACTATAATAGTTTATTATTTACTTAGTTGTTATCTATGCATTATCCTTAACTTAATGAGTTTATCCTTAAGCTAGATTCATAGTGAATTTATCCTTAAGCTCTTAGGTTAATTATTTAATTACCAGTTATTAAGTTGGACCCTTAATTTAGCGATTATCTTTAACATAATGAATTTATTCTTAAGCTAGAAGTTATATTCTTAGGCTAAGCCCTCAACCTAGTAATTTGATGAGTTTATTCTTAAGATTTTATACATGTCACGACTTGATATAAATACAGGATATGCTTACATGATACAAGATGATATGCCTACAGGATATGCTTACATGATATACCAACAGAATAAGGGACCATTATTTTTAGCTCATGCCTAGATTAGCTCCTTATTTTTGTTTTGTTCCTTGCTCTTGAGTCAAGCCTCCTTATTCTTATCCTGCTCTTGGGTTGTGGCTTGATAGTTTAATAATAACTGATTTCATAGCTCTCCAATTTCGAGTTACTTTTTTTCCCTTAGTTCTTTTCTTTTGTTTTCCTTCTTTTTTTTTTCACAGATCATGGCAAATTTTGAGTAATTTCAATGCGAACACCAAATGTTGCTTCATGAGCTAGCCACTTTGCACCAAGTGGTTACAGATCTGCAAGGTTCCACCAATGCGGCGCATGCAACTGTTGATGCATCATCCAAGGCTACTACACAGGCTCTCTTTCAAGCATCCGTGATTTCCTCTATATCAAACTCTTCTTTAGAGCAAAATATCAGCATGCCAGAAAAGTTCAATGACAATCGCGTCGATTTCCAAGGTTTTCTTAATCAAATCAAGCTTTTGATCTGCATGCAACCACACTACTACTCGACTAATGCACAAAAGGTTAGCCTTTTGGCATCCTTACTAGTTGGATTCCCACGGGCTTGGGTTGCCCCTTTGCTGGCCTTTTGGCATCCTTATTAGTTAGATCCCCACGAGCTTGGGTTGCCCCTTTGCTGGAGCATGACGACCCATTGATAGAAGACTTTGAAGAATTTGTGGCTGCCTTTGAAGCCTGCTTTGGAGATCTTGATAAGTATCATTCCACATACACAAAGTTAAGGAAGCTCGCACAAGGATTTTGACCAATTTTAGTCTATGCATCCGAATTTTAGCAACTTTGCATGAACATTCCATGGGACAAGACTACATTGATTGAACACTTCCATTTGGGTTGAGGGATGACGTGAAGGACCTTCTCCTTACATTACCAGATGCTCAAACCTTAGCGGAGATCATGTAACAGGCCATTCGTTGCGACAAACATTTATTCGAACATTATCATGAAAATTCCGTCATCAGTTCCTACAAGCCAATCCTATAGCTGTAGCACATGTTCCTACAACATCTTTTGGAGTAGTTCCTATAGAGGTTGACAAATACAAGCGTGGCCCATTTTCAGCTTTGAGAAGCAATGTCATTGCAGTGAGCACTTATGCTTGTATTGTGGTGAAGTAGGACACAAGGTGGTAAAATGTCCTGTTAAAGCCATGAAGTTTAAGACACATGAAGTTGAAGTTGAAATTAAGTTGAAAAACTTCAATGTCCACTTCGTCTAGGAACCGCGAAGTTGGACGTAGGCACAGGCTCCATTGGTGCTGCTCACACCATTCCATCACTCAAGTTTCTTGTATACATTCACCTCAATAATCGAGAGCTCAAGGAGTTTGCCCTGTTAGACACTAGTGCAAATGCATGCTTCATGGATGACACTTTTGCAGCTCAGCATGGCATTCCAGTGATAAAGTTGAAGCGTGCAGTTCCTATAGAGGTTGCATATGGTCGTTTGATTACTTCTGGTGTAGTTACCCATGTTACCACACCTCTCTCTTGCACCCATGGCGCATTCAATTATTCGATTTCCTTCAACTTGATCAAGACTTGAACGACTTCCATTGTTTTGGGCATGCCATGGTTCATGGTTGCAAATCCTCAGATTGATTGGAGGTCTAAGACGCTCACATTTTCCTCTTTGGCAGCCAGGATCAATCTTGTACATTTTTGTGTGCAGGATATGACCTTAGTGTCTGAGGCAGTACAAACTACATGATTGACTGTGCCTGCTTCTATATTAGTGTCGAAGGTTCCTCCTCGACAAGATCCACCTCCTGTTAGTTCGTCAACACATTCACATGCTCTCCTCACTCTTGTGCATTCACATACTTCTGTACAGGGTTCTTCCAATCTTGTACACTCGTCAACCATCAGCACAGGTTTTCCCCACTCTTGCCTCTTTTCATTACTCTACTTTTGTTCCATTCCCTAAGATCCTTTTTCTTTTTCATTCACATCTCCCTCCTTCTCCTTTCCGCGTTCTTACCACTACTATGTACGAACTTGTTATTGATCCTGCTCCTTTTCATCTTTTTGCTTTTTAAGTAACTCTTACGTCCTCTTCTACCTCTCTTATATCTGACTCTCCTGTTTTTCAATCTCCTTCTTCTTTTTCCTACTTCTTCCTTACCATCTAAATATCACTCCTTTTAGGACATTTTGATAAGCACAAGGCTATAGTTCTTCCCTATTCACAAGGCTATAGTTCTTCCTATTCACAAGTCCTACGACTGTCCCATCAATTTTGCAGAGGGGAAGACTCCATCGTTCGGATTGATTTATGCACTATTACCTACATAATTGGAGGTCTTTACTAGTACATGGAGGACAACTTGGTATCCAGCTTCATTTGTCATTCAAAGTTCTCTACATGAACACCTATCTTCTTTGTCAAGAAGAAAGATGGGAATTTGCATTTAGTTGTGGACTACAAGGGTTTGAATCAAGTCACTATCTAGAACCGGTACCTGTTGCCATTGATCCTAGAACTTCTCAAAGCAAAAGTGTTCACGAAGATTGACTTACGAGGGGCCTACAATCGTGTACAGATTTGTCTAAGCGATGAGTGAAAGACTAATTTTCGTACAAGGTATGGACACTTCGAGTACATGGTGATGCCTTTTGGACTTACAAATGCCCCAACCGTGTTTCAACACATGATGAACGATATCTTTCGTGACTTCTTAGACCAATTTGTGGTGATCTACCTCGATAACATCCTGAATTCTCCAAATACCAGGCGGCACATGATAAGTATGTACGACTAGTTCTACAAAAGCTTCGTGAGTATGGCATGTATGCGAAGTTGGAAAAGTGTTTTTTTTTTTGACAGGGATATTGGGAGTTCTTGGGCTACATCGTCTCTCCTGCTGGTGTTTCCATGGACATGCACAAAGGTGAAGACTATCGTGGAATGGGAGAGGCCCAAGTCTGTACAAGACGTATAATATTCCTTGGCTTTAAAACTTCTACAGGTGATTCATACAAGACTTCTCCAAGCGTGTACTTCCATTCACAAAACTCATTAAGCGCACAGGGGATTTCTCTTGGTCTAATAAAGTGGAACATGCATTCACAGCACTCAAGGACACCTTCACGACAACTCCAATTTTAGCACATCCTGATCCTTCTCGTTCCTTATTTGTTGAAGCAGATGCTTTGAACTTTGTAATAGGTTCTATCCTATCACAAGTTGGAGAAGACAAGTTACTCCATCTTGTAGCTTTTCACTCTCGTAAGTTTCTTTCAGTGGAGATCAATTACGAGATTCATGATAAGGAACTCAAAGTCATTGTGGATTCGTTTAAGGAGTGGTGGCATTTCCTAGAAGGTGTTGCGGATCCTGTATAAATTCTTATGGATCACAAAAACCTGGAGTTTTTTCAAACGGCTCGAGTTCTCAATCGGTGACAAGCTAGGTGGGCGGAATTCTTGTCACATTTTGATTTTATTATTATCTATAAGCATATAACTATCAAAAGCAAATGTTGTTGGGTCCTGATCGATTTCGGCTTGCGGCACTACAGGTTCATCAGGCTCCATCAAATTCAACACTTTTACAAGGCATTCGTTTGCAATTAGCTACAAATGACTTGGCAAAGAATGTGTTCTCACACATTAGTCCTAACATCGTAAGCTCCTCTTCCTCCAGTTCTCGTATAGACTACAAGTTGTTCACCATACAGGACGGACTCCTATACCGAGAAGGTCCTCTTGTACATTCATGTTGGTGTTTACAGGGCTCGTGTGGTACAGGATTGTCATGATACCCCAGCTACAAGACATTTTGGTGTGGCCAAGACAATTGAGTTGGTGACTCGCAACTATTGGTGGCCTGGGTTGCGAGGTTTTATGGAAAAGTTTGTACGGAACAGGTCAAAAATGCTTTGTTATTCGCCCTTTAGTCTTCTTTGTCCTCTTCATATTCCCTCTACTCCTTGGAGATCCATTTCTATGGATTTCCTCACAGATCTTCCTCCTCGTGGATTTGATGTAGTTCTTGTGATAGTTGACTGGTTTACTAAATAGGCCCATTTCCTGCCCTATAACAAAATGGCTACATGCCAGACAATTGCTGAGTCGGTGATCCGCAAAGTGTTCCGATATCATGGTCTTCTTGAGAGCATTGTTTCTGATCAAGGCTCATAATTCATGTCTAGATTTTGGCGAGAGTTTCTCCGAAGTCTACAAGTTAAAACGGATCTTTCTTCATGATATCATCCGCAAACTAATGAGCAGTTAGAATGCATGATTCAGACCTTGGAGCAGTATCTTTGTTGCTGCATTAGTTACCAATAGGACAACTGGTTAGACCTTCTTCCTATAGTGGAGTTTGTTTTACAACAACTCTGTTCACGCATCTACAAGCCAAACACCTTTCTTCGCTCTTACAAGTTACCATCCATGTTTTAACTTTGCTCATTATGCTTTTCCTTCTTCCACTCCTGCAGTACATGATCGTCTTCAGTATCTTTGTTAGGTACAAGATGATCTCCGAGTTCATTTTTAGCAGGCACAGGAATGGTATAAGTGTCACACTGATGCTCATCATTAACCGGCACCTACATACAAGGTTGGTGATCTCGTGTGGCTTCTTCGTCGGCATATTCGCACCAACATGCCTTTTTCTAAGTTGAATTTTAACAATTGGGCCCTTATAGGATTGTAGTTAAGGTCAATCCTGTAACTTTCCGACTAGAGCTACCATTTATTATGAAACTTCATTATGTATTTCACACCTCTTTGTTGGAACCATATCATCCTTCTTCTCTTCCTGGTTATGCTTCTTCTTCTCCCCCTTTTGTGGTCATTGACGATGAACTTGAGTACGAAGTTGCAGCCATTCTTGATTCTCGTCTTCATCACTACCAACTTCAATATTTAGAGAATTGGAAAGGTTATTTAACTATCGATTGCACTTGGGAACCTACACCCAGTTTACTCCATGATTCTTCTAAGGTTGTTGCCTTTCATCAATGTTATCCTGCTAAACCAGGTCGTAGGACTCGTGGAACTCGTCCTTAAGGAGGAGATGCAGTCATGACCTGATACAGAATACAAAATATACTTACAAAATACGACCTACAGGATACAGGATATATGATATGCCTACAAAATATACCTACAGGATATGCTTACAATACCTACAAGATAAAGGACATTATTTTTAGCTCATGCCTAGATTAGCTCTTGGAGTTATAAGTATAAAAGCTCTAACCTAATTGTTGTACAATCAGTTATTATCAACATCAATCATTATACGATCATTCTTGTCATGTTCCTTATTCTTGTCTTGTTCCTTGTTCTTACCTTGCTCTTGAGTCAAGCCTTCTTGTTTTTATCCTGCTCTTGGGTTGTGACTTGACAATACCTGGGCTTAATTATTTAATGACTCTTAACTCAATCATTATTCTTAACTTAATGAGGGGTAGGCTAAATGGCGCATTAAAGCTTGCATGATACCATACATTTTCATATAGTTCCATACAAACGTCTATACACTTCCCTACGATTTGTTTGAAATTTAAAGAAAATATTGTCCTTGGTGCCAAGGACATATTCATGGATTGCTATATAATTATATTACAATGCTATACGTATTTCACAAATGATCTCGGCACCAAGGATGATTAATTTTTAATTTTTAATAAAGACATACATAGATCTAAACTTGTATAACAATAATTAATGATTCGTGAACAACAATTCAACAACCAAAATATGCACTCTTTATTACCACCATATAGTTTCTTTTATATAAAAGAAGGAAACAAGTTTATTCAAATATATTTATGATTTAATTTCTAAAGATCCTTTAATCAATAAAAAAAATTTGACTTAAGTAATGTTGTGTTGCAAATATGTGTGTCCATATACATATGTATATGTATACATGCTTATGCATTTATGCATATATATGTATGTATGTATATGTGTGTAATTTTGTGGGTTGACCTGTTTGAATTTCGCTGGGGCCATGCATTGTCCCTTGTGTCGAAGATCATTAATATTATATTTTAAAAAGAACTTTCTGTGTCATGCACCTCCGTGCCGAGGATCATTAATATTATATTTTAAAAAAATAATTGAACTCCCAACTTTTTATGTCATGCATCGTCCTTGACACCAAAGATGGTGTATAACCCATAAGGTTAAGGCAAAGTTAATATTGTACCTTAAAAGAAGAATTGAACTCTCAATCTTTTGGGCCATGCACCATCCTTGGCGTGTAGACTTTGAACCTTGCTTAGGTGAGGTTACTATTGAATTATCGAGTCACACTAGAAGGTTGTAAGTTCAATTTTTTAGGATGAGGTTATTATTACACATTGAAAAGTAATCAAACTCGCAGCCTTTTGAGGCTATGCACAATCCTCGGTGCCTAGTGAGAGTTTTAACTCGAAGGGTCAATACGTGGCAACATGTGATTGCCAAGTGGTCATTCGGCATTAACACCTTGTGTGAGCAATACTAAGTTTTTCAAGACAACCTCAAGAGCTTGACTTAGATGCCTAAATAGAAACAAGACTTAGGGTCCTACCCTAAGTCCCTTAAAATGATTATCTCCTTAGCAGGGTTACAAGATAAACCAATTAGACTTTTAAGATCCTAACCTAAAAGATTTAGATAGGTTCATGCCCTAACCTTGCTAAGGAGATATGCCTTGCACATACCCTTGTGACATAGCTAAGTCATCATGATGAATCACCCTCATCGGGGAGTCTAACCCTTTTAGGGCAACAAGAGAGTGCCCTGAACCACAACTAACCCAAGGGTTTGAGTGTCCAAGACATACCCTAAACCTAGAGTTAGTACTCAATAAGGACATGAATGTGTGCCGTATGCGGACATGAGTCTCCCTAAGGTTAGTTTGGAACAACCCTTAGCACACAACTTTGCGAGTGCCTCATAAAAGAACTTTTGCTAATGAGCTTAAGTTATTCAACCCCTAGATCTCAAAAAGAACACCCCTTAGCCAAGTGTGCCATTAGCACACTCAATTATAAGACCCAACCTCCCTTAAGCCGATGCCCAAGGCTTAGCACTTTAATGTGAGCACAAGCATGCCTACTTGCTAAAGTATTTAACCCCTTGGCATTGAGCCCATGAGACAACCCCAAAAAACATGCCTTGGGCATTGTATCATATGTCATTTAACCTAATGTCACATTTTTATGTGACACTATCTCCTAAGGTGTGGGCTGTCATGCCATAGCCCATTTAAGAGTTACACCAGGTGTCACGAACATCCTAAATTCCAACTCTAGAACCCTTCTGTGATTCCTCAAAACTTAGTAAAGAGAACATGTCAACCAAGATTTTCATGCCCATAATTGTACAAGGACACGAATGTGCCTTACTTAGTTATGATTACTCCCTTAACTTGACGTTAAGGAGAAGGGTGAAGACATGTCTCAACTTATGATCTTTAGAACATGCAGTCCAACAAGACCTCCTAAGCATGAATTCGTCAACATTAAAGGTAGGCTACCCTGAAGGTGAGACATATCTCTATTATCTAGAAGTTGAGGCGGCACAATAGAAGATTGTGTCTTGACAACATAAGCTCCAACTTGCACCGGTAAAAGAATAACGAGCTCAATCATGAACTTAAGAACTCTCACTATATGTGTCAGAGTTTTAACCCAAAGGGCCAACACTTGGCAACACGTGGCTGCCAGGTGGCCATTCGGCGTTATCACCCTGTGTGAGCAACGCTAAGTTTCCCAGAACAACCCCAACGACCCCTAGGGTTAGACTCTAATGCCCAAGTGGATAGGAGAGTTAGGGTTTAGCCTAAGTCTCCCTAGAATGTCTACCCCCAGAACCCTTGAGGGATAACCCTAGTTGACTTAGGGTTTAACCTAAGTCTCCCTAGAGTGTCTACCCCCAAAACCCTTGAGGGATAACCCTAGTTGACTTAGGGTCTTGCCCTAGAAGACCTAGACATGCTCATGCCCTAACCCCCATCAAGGAGACGTGTGTTCCACACATACCCCCGTGACAGAGCTAAGGCATCGTCACTTACCCCTTGAGGAATCACCCTCATCCGGGAGTACAACCCCTTTAGGGCAACAAGGGGTACCCTGAACCACGACTAACCCCTAAGGGTTTGAGTGGCCAAGTCATACCCTAGACCTAGGGTTAGTACTTAGTGAGGACACGAGTGTGCGCCGTAGGCGGACACGAGTGTTCTGCTAAGCAAACTCCCTAAGGCTAGGTTTGGGATAACTCTAAGCACATGACCTTGCGAGTGCCTCACGAAAGGGCTCCTGCTAACATGTTTAGGTTGTTCAACCCTTGATTTCCAAGGAGAACACTCCCTAGCCAAGTGTGTCAAAGCACACTTAGTTATGAGACCTAACCTCCCTTGAGCAGATGCCCAAGGCTTAGCACCCTAGTGCAAGCACAAGCATGTCTGTTTGCTAAAGTATCCAACCCCTTGGCAACAAGCCTATGACATAACCCCAAAGGGCGTTGTACCATGTGACGTTTAGCCCAGTGTCACATCTCCATGTGACACTGCCTTTCTCGATGTGGGCTATCATGCCATAGCCCTTAGATTCAAGAGTTGCACCAAGTACCACAAACGTGGCTCCTAAATGCCAACTCTAGAACCCCTCAATAAACCTTTAGGAACTAGGTAACGTGAACCTGTCAAACAAGATCCCATGCCCATAGTTGGACAAGAACACGGATGTTGCCTTGCTTGGCCGTGAGTGCTACACCTAGCTTGACGTGGAGGAGGAGGCTGGAGACAAGCCTCAACCTCTGCCTCTTGGAACGTGCATTTCGACAAGACCTCCCAGGCATGGATTCACCAATGTTAAGGGTAAGCTACCCCGAAGGTGGGACGTACCCCTAGCATCTGGAAGTTAGGGCGGCACAACAGAGGGTTGTACCTTAACAACACAAGCTAAAGCTTGCACCGGGAGAAGAGTAACGAGCTCAGTCATGAACCCAGGAACCCTCACTCCTATATACTACCTTATTTATGTGACAGAGCCCCCCCCCCCCCTTGTTTTCCTGTTTACATAAGTGGGCTAGCACTGAAATCTCATTCCCACAGGGAACATACTTGGTGAGTTATCCATCGACCCCTAGACCCTAACCTGTCAAACCTGGGGGTATTTCTAAGCATATCCGACATGCCGAACTCACCGGAACTAGCCATTAATCCAACCGGGACATGGAAAATGAGGGTAAGAGTTTTCTAGAAGGTAAGTGCTACCTTCGCTTAGAGTTTCTCGAGATATCTAAGGACAACCGGCCGAACTACCCTTAAACACCTAAGTGCACTAAGCGGGGTTGTTTCTCACTACATCTAGGGCTTGTCAACATAGTACAGTAGGTAACAACAATCAACGTCCAAAGTAAAGAGGAGTCATAGTAAAAACTATGACACACTCCCCGCCTTTGAAAATGTCAACGTCCTCGTTGACGTCCAACTCCAAGACTAGATAATGTTAGAGAAAACTAACCAAAACTAACATATCACTCTATGCGGAGTCAGCCAAAAGTTCACATAATTTTTATTACCCCCCTTGCATTACGCGAAACCAAGTACTTCAGAACCGTCATTCACTGAGTCGTAAACCCAGCTGCTGGAGGCACCACCTACGACATGAAGTCACCTGGAGACCTTTTGCACGTCTGCAAAGTCTGTCACCCGACGCACACAACACTGGTTAATTTCTTTTACTTAACTAGAATTTATATTGGAGGCCTCTAGTTAGTGTTGTTGCCGGCCCCTTGGTTAACAAGAAATAAAGACTTGCTTTATTCCTTAATATTAAATGTTGTTGACGACCTCTGTCGTTTAACATACAACAAGCACTTCTCAAATGCTTGACCAAACACCTTCGCATTTCTTTTGATTTTCCAATGGTCCCACATCTCCACATGTTACGATATTATAGCTTACATCTCTGTATCCCTCGGTGCTTCTCATTACCCCTTTTCATAAGGATCTGCTACTATACCTATCTCTCATTAGTATATAGCTACGCCAGACTAAGTATGAGACTTTTATCGGAATCAAGCTCTTTTCCAATATAAGAGTACAAGTCGTAAAACCCTGTTCTTTGTAAACATGTCAATCTGGCCAGAGGTGATCACAGAGGCGCATGGCTGTACACATGTAAACAACAAGGTCTTGCCAATATGCCAACTGCCATCCACTTGGTGTGTTATTAACATAAATTTATTCCCGATAGGAATCAAATTCAGTCAAATTTGCAACCAAGTGTGATAGCACTACCATTCATCTTTCACAATCAACTTTATACTCTTTCATAACACCGACTAGTTCAGGGACCAGATAAGCTAACATACCTTTCTTATAAACCAATGTGGAAACCAGGAAATTCAAACCCATCTCTAATGCCTCAATCAACAATCTTTGTCTTAATTAGTACCCTCATTGTACTCATTCTCCAAAGAGCACAACATACTAGGTGCCATTCAATAATTCCTAACTCCTTATCGTATTAAGTTCAAAATACGGAATTTTAAGACGTAGTTTCCACGATAAGAGTCTATCTGAATTCAGAATACTGCACACCTCCATAACATTATATTTATTTCCAACTCTTTAAACTGATTTCGTAAATGTTTCTCAACACTATACTGAAGTATAGCATTTTCACTAATTGAAGAAATTAGTATTTTTGATAAACATCTTTTAAAACTAATCCTTATTTTATAAATAGTTGCAATTTCGATATTGATACTTTCGAATGGATAATGATCGTTTCAACGTCAAATCCTAAGCTTATCAACTAGCTGTTATACTATAGATATAAACTTACAATCATATCAATTTATCGAAATGCTACAACTATAATATAGACATGGTTTTAGTTTACATGAACCGAACTTCAGTTTTGAGATGGAATTATAATGTTATAACAGTATTTCGAGGAACTTTGTTCAGAGACTAAGAGGAATCATGAACTAGTGTCTAGTTCATCTAACTGATTTAGTAAGATATCACCTTCACATAAATGTTATCATAACACTGAAGTGTTATATCAACTTCATCTTTCCGTCATACCTTATAATTCAATAGATCTCCCCAAACATGAATAAAATATCTAATTCAGTACATTGAACTAAGATACATTATTCACTCTAGACACCTAGCAATCCAGAAAGTATTCCCATTGCCCCTCAAGCAATGTATTGAGAAATGTCTCATTTCTTAACTAACTTTGAAAACACGTTTCAAGTATATAACACTAAGGTAGTGCCTTACCAAAGTGTCAGACTTAAATCCACTTGAGTCTTTATATTATATGATTACGGCCACCTCTTATGATCATAATCAAGTTTAATATTGAGCGCTCCAAACTCAATATTGAAGAGATCATACCATACTTTGACAAGTCATTTATAACGAATCTTGAAAAGATTGTCACAAATTCTGCCAAAGTTTAAAATATAAATATCTCAACAGATGAGGTGATAGGAGACCTCATATTCTCGAACCGGATATTGGACGAACCTTGAACTACAAACATCAAGAAGGGACACCATCTTCTTAAGTTAATCCCGCTACACAATATCATACTTACAAAAATATTGAACCAACTCAAGAAACACCATCAAACCTTGAGATAGAACTAACAACTAACCCAAGGAATACAATCATACCTTGAGTCAAGAGTAGTTTTATTTTTCAATATTCCGAAAGATTGAAGATATATACTTTATTTGTTTTTTAAGTGCCCACATTTGCGACCATGATGCAAAGTTAAGAAACCGTTTTTTGAATAATCATATTCGACTCTAAAATAAAATTGATATTGAAAATCAATATCAACCTTCAATTCTCATCGAACACCAACTCTCTGAGGAGGTACATGCACTTAAACCTCCCTTGTTCAAGAACTTCTTCCCACATTGCAAACAACGTTACAATTTCTAAGATTAAAAAGTTAATAATGAAAATGCACAAGTGTGCGTCGAACGCCTTCACTATGCAAGTCCTTCATTACTCAGTAAATTGAAAATGTAAACGTATGTTTCCAACATTACTCTTTGTATAAATCACACCATCCATCCAAAAAGCTGCATTGATAGGGATGCAACATTAAATTCGTCTGCTGCCAAAATCTATTATTCTATTTCATTCTTATGATCTCATATGAGATAATTCATTTTAATCAAGTTAGCCGAGCTAACTAACTTGAATACAGAGTGCGCGCTTACAACTAACTAAGGTTTCAAGTTATACATGTTCAAATTAGGTAACTTGAACTTAGTAAACTATTTCACCTAATGTTACTTGTAGCTAGCGTCATCAAATATTGCGAACATCAAACAATTACTTTGATTCCAACATAGCAAAAAAAAAGTCACAAATTAATTAAAAAATCAATTTTATTATTAAGGGTAGCAAATCAAAAACACAAAAATTCTACTCATAATATATGGGTACATGTATGTGTATGTGCAGTATTTAAAATACATCTTCGAAGTATAATAGAATATTTAGCTTTAATACTCAAGAATATTTATCTCCAATTATAATATACATACATATTTACAAATAACATAAAATTAGGTTTTTTTACTTTAGTTTATAATGCATGCTAACATTTCTATAAAGAAATACAAATTAATAGATAAACAAAAAGAATAAAAAATCAATATGCAAACACACACACACACGTAAAACATAACACATGTTCATACACATACACACTATATTGGTAAGTTATGTATATAAATTTAATATTATATTATGTTAATGAATCATAAGTTTTTATTTTCTTTGTTCCTTTAAGAGAAATATTAATATAAAAATTAAAGTCTTTTGTAAAGGAAATAATTTTATAACAACTTTGTAGACTTTTTCAACTTAGAATAAAAGTCTTAAGTTGTACAAAGTTGTTGTTAAATTATTTCCTTTACAAAATATCTTAATAACGATTATTAAATTAATAACATACATTAGAAAATACCTTAATAAATGTTAATTATTCTATTGCAAAGTTTATTTAGAAAGTAATATAGATGATTGTTTATATGTACAAATTTCTATATACATAACAATATATTATGTAACATAAATATATCATATCTAATGTCATTCAATATAAATATAAGAAAGTAGTTTTAATCATAATATATTTAAATATTTCTTTTATTTATTTAATTGACTTTTAAATATCCTTTGTTTCAGAGATAAGTTTATAATATAGCTCTTATGTTTTTTAATATTTCTTACATGTAAAGTTATAAAATTCAGAGCTATATGATAATTTAACATAATTAAGTATTTAATACATGCATTATTGATGTATTGATCTTCTTATTATCAATAAACATGAAAGTTTAAATTTATTAATAATAGTTATTCTAATACAAAAGAGATAATAGAGTTATTTTAAGTTAGTGTATCTAGTGCAAACGCTATTGATTTTAATTAGTAAATTTTATCTTTGTTAGTCACAAACAATTTATTAATATTAAACATTTTTATATAATTTATATTAGAATTGTATATAGCTTACGAATTAGTTTTGGTATAAGTAAAATTTATATAAACATATGCATTATATATTTTTCAATTTAACGTTACATGGAATTGATATTATCTAGTCTATCATATACAGAATATTTATTTATTACAGTAAATATGATGTTTACTGCATGAGTGTATTAGAACATTTCTGATGATATGGGAAGCTAATAGTTTTAATTATTGTTGACATTTGAAAAGAAGGGACTTGTTAATATATATGCTGGTTAAGTGTATATGATAGTACTAGTCTATCTATATATACATGTAGGTAACTCCAGACATGTACGTACTAGTTTATAAGCACACACACACAGTCGTGTGTATATGTATATATGTATGTATAGCTATACTCAGTTATAAACATGTCTTAGTGTACGTGTGGATGCGTTACATAGTGTGTGTGAGAGAATTAAGAAATATCAGCATGTATGTCTAAAATCTGATGTATATATGTGTATCTATATATATAACATCTGTATACATACATGTATCGAGAGAGAGAGAGAGAGAGAGAGAGAGGAAGAGAGATTACCTGTGTATGTCTCTGTTATATATTAGATTAACACACTATTGACTTAATCATAAAGCCACATTAACGTCAGCGTGCTGTCTTAACATTTTCAGATCTCTTGCTTCGTTTCATCTCCTCAACCAGCCACATGATTCCATCTCTCACACCAGTTCTATTAATATATATATAAAATAACAACAATCAATAATAAGGTATCACATGTATAGTATAACATTAATAACTGGCTATTATTAAATGGTTAATTAACTGAATGACCAGAACACTTACCCATCATAAGCAGAGATCCCTTTGATAAAAGATGGTCTCTCATCTATCTCCTTCATATCCAGGTAACTTGTAAGCTCTTCTGCAGATACAGCACCCCACGTCCTGATAAATAAACATAAGTCGTGTGTGTGTGTGCGCGTGTGTGTGGAGAGAGAGAGCTTAATCGACAAACACAGACACATCCAAACAGCTACGCACCCATTACCTGTTTTAGCCAAGATCAAAAGAGGGGCATCCTGTAGATCCTTGTGTCGAAGAACTTTCTCTGAGCAAGCACGTCATTGAAAAAGTAATATACCGTATAGTAGTACACACACGCATACACACATACACAAACACATGTCTGTGCCCAATTTTGTTTGTGTGAGTATGTACATGTATGAAAATCGTTTGAAACCATGGAGGTTTCTGTTTTACTTGCTGTTTAGTTAGTTTAGAATGTGAAACAGACTAAATATGGTGATCTCCAAAAATGCTATAACACACACACACACACACAGTTTATTCATATTTATTGCGTACACACACACACTCACACACACACACACACACACACGCGTACCCAGAGCAGATTTTGTGTCTCAAAACGAGCATGGTTGGCAGCATCAACAACAAAGACAACGGCATGAGCCTCCTCAAAATACTTCTCCCATATTGCACGTAAGCCTAGCTGCCATTTTCACTTCGTACACATTTATAAACTCCACCAAATTCATATTATAACATTATATATATATATATATAATATATATATATATATAAAGCATGTATATATGTGCATGTAAGTATATGAGTGTGTGTCTGTATAGGTACCTGTCCACCGAGATCCCAGAATATAAGCTTAGATTTATATGCCTCAACTCGACCAATGTTTAGTCCTACAGTGGGTACTATTCGATCTGGTGGAAGACCCTCAAAATCTGAGTATATTGACTTTAATTTCTCCAGCAATGTCTGTGGAAGTATATATGTGCGTGCGTGTGTGTGTACACACACACACGCACACACACATATATATGGATGTATATAAAAACCCATAACAAGTTTAATTTCTGCACAGACAAAAGAGGGGGATTTCTACTTACAGTTTTTTCCTGCTTTGTCGATGCCGAGGATCAAGACATGGAATTCCGCCTTGCTAAACAGGTATTTCCACAATCCGTATAGTAGCGAGAACATCTCTATTTCTAGATCACGCTGTGTTCAACCTAGCCATGGCTGAGTTAACACGAAATTAGGGTTCTAAGGGTTGGGGTTCTTGGTGGCTATGGAGGTGCTGAGGGATCCGTTCCGCGATGCGAAGCAGATGTTTCTGAGGAAGAAATCGCTGCCGCCTTACACTAAGAAGGACGTCGACAAGTTCATCGCCTCCGATCCCGTCTACGGTCCTCAGGTGCGCATTTCTGTAGCTTTTCTCTCGGATTCGCGATTTCGGTAGAACAGCTGCAAGGAGCAAAAGAATTCGGGAAATCTATGTAAAAACGCTAGTAAATGCGGATTTCTAGAGAAAAAGCGAAAGCTTTATGATCAAATTTTACGGTAAGACGCCTGCTAAGTTTGGTTCTTTTTGTATTTCTTGCAGCTGCAGAAGATCAACCAGGCAAAGAACTACTGCTATGCTGGAGCGGGGATTGGTGGAGTTGCAATAGCCGCGATGTCTCATATGCTCAAGAAGCAACCCAGAAGTAAGTCTTCTCTACAAATACACGCACATGCATATGAAAATTACACGAGTGTTCACGAGGAAATACAATGTATATGTAGATTTATATATATGCATGCATTTTAATTGTCATATACTTGGTGTATCAATAAACACATAGAGAGATACTTTGATAAACTCATGAAGATTCTCTATACACATTAACTTCTTCTATGTCAGATAAAAATATACACATGTGGTATGCATGCATGTGTATACATTATATCAGCAGTAAGTCTTGTCTACAAATACAGCACATGCATATGAAGATACACGAGTGCTCACAAGAAAATACAACGATGTATATATACATTGCATTGTAATTGTCATATACTTGGTGTATCAATAAACACATCTAGTTGCATGTGTATACATTATATTATACGTTATGTCAGAAGTAAGTTTCTCTGCATATGAAAATTACACGAGTGTCCAACAAGGAAACAATAGATAACATAAGTATATGCAAGATTTTATCAAAGCATCCTCTCTCTAACTAGATACACTGACAATTAATGCATGCATATATATACTTATATCATCTATTGTATCTCCTTATGTATCTAACATAAATGTATAATGCATGCATATACGTGGTATATATACAGTACTGCGGTGGCATTCTTGGGAGGGGGATTTGTGGGATGGCTCTGGTGAGGAAGTGGCAAATTCGCTCTGGGACTACGAGTTTTAAGAGAACAAGCCAAAAGCTAAGTTTTTGGATTGGTGGGAGGCACAAAACTGAAGAATTTTCCAGGTGAAGTTTCTTCACTTTTATCTTTTCCAGAAACAATAATTGTGTAGTTTTTAACTCAGCTGTGTTAAATGAATGATGTTTCATTTCATGTGGGGGAGAGAGAGAAGGGAGTAATGCAATTTCAAATAATCCAAGAGAAAATTAAGAATTCCATTTTAAATCATTACTATTACTATCGTTTGTAAAAAATATTAATATTATATATAAATTATGCATATATAGACACATTATACAACTAACAGTTAAAATAGAATGGGCAGCACACACACACATGTTTACACACAATTGTCAAAGGTAAGCAAGAATGCTGCAGATATAAAAAACATGTAATGTATCTTTTGGATTTATAAAACTATATACTATATAGTTAGTTTTAAATTTTCTATTAAATTAATTATTATTTTATATATGCACAGATTGTGTACACTTTAAATATATCTTAATTTAAATGTTATATTAATCATATTATAAATTATATATTAAAATCACATTGTTGATGTTAAACTTAAAATTTATAAAATTTATCATCTTCAAACATAAATCCCACTATTAAAATTAAAAATATTAAAATTTAATAACTTTATATTTAAAGTAAGCATTAATGCCATGGAGAATTTAGTATAGTTGAATCTCTTTGAATTTATTATTTTATTTTATTTAATTTATTTATCTTTATTTTGTAATTAATGGTCTTTATTTATCTATAATAAATTAGATCTTGTATTAATAATAACAATTAAAGTAAGCAACAGAATATATAGATGGTCTAAAAATTTATATATATATTTTTAAACATTAACCTAAATCCATTAGAAATAAGTTAAACTTTAACTTGATGTTTTTAATGTTGTTACATGCTTAGATCCAATTCATTTATATGTCTTTATTTTCTATGTCTTGTCCCTAGCCAAATCCAAGTGGCTACATGCTTGACTTTCAAAGTTTTATAAAGTTTTGAGTGTTGGAAATTATATGAATAATTCAAATATGCCATATATAAGCAAAAATAATTATATATTGATCATATGATTATTTTTACATATGTAATTTTAACTTAATCCACTTTTCATTAGCATGTGGTTATTTGACCTTTGGAAAAAAAAAAATACTATATCGTTAATAAAAATTACCGTTGTGGTTTCCCACTAAAGTGATTAATTGTATTACAAATTAAATTAATTTTCATTTAATTATGGGTCATAGGTTTTCATGTGTGCATTATTCGAATATTGTTTCTGATAAGTTAATAATAAATTTAAGATTGTAAATGAGTCTAAATTATGTATATATAAATATGAATATGTAATATTATGCACTTGTAACTAAAGTGCATGATACGTGAAAATGGGAATATAAAATAAATTACTAATTAATACTTAAGTTTTAATTATTAATTAATCATTTAATTAATATGTAATTAAGCCTTAAATATTAATTAATTAATTAATTAATCCTTCAATAACCTTACTTAGTAAGGAATATTCCTAAAATATCTTAGAATATTCATATTATTCTAAAAATAGTTTACAATAATGAAGAAATACTATCAAACATAATTACAAATGAAATCATTTTCTTATCAACATGTTAATTTTTTATAAATACTTTCTTTCTATCATACAAAGAAATCTTTTCATTTTGTCTAAATCATCACTCTCCGGATTAATCAAATCATTTTGGTCAATATCTTGATGTTGTTGCCACCACTTAACACTCTCACGAATGCAATTGGGAGTTGCCATCCTTGTTAATACATAAGATGTGATAAGAGAAGGTCTGCATAAAGGCTCATCTAAAAACTGACGTTCCTTAAGAATAATATTATAAAGCGCCCGGTTGCTATCCTTCATTTTATAAAATTCAATATCACGAGAAAGAAAAGCTTCAGGAAATGTATGATACGGTGGATACTGCTCACAAAAATTTTCGAGATTCTTCTTTCTGAGGCACGTATCCAAGTAGTTCACTAGCTCATCCATGATATCGGTATCAGAATATGGATCGAAAGTGATTGGATGAATACAAGCAATGTTTTGGTTGAGCATAGCCTTCTGAGGAGAGTCGTCTACTACTAAGATATGTGCATTCTTCGTTATCCTTAAGCGACTGATCTCCCCATGAGTCCCAATTATTCTTTCATTCTTGAAGAAGTATGGCTTGCTTTCCTTTCTTATATTGTGAAATTCGAGAGGTTTATGACACATTCGCTGGTCAAAAATCCAATCTTTACGAATCACCTCTTCTGCAACACTACAATGTTTCTTAAGTAAACTCAACAGCGGTGTTAAGTTATGAATCTGCATGCATGACCAAATCCCCACAAGCGCACCCATCTCCTTAAGCTTTTGAAAGAGACGATCCAACCCTGGACGAAAAATAATATCATATCGAAATTTACCATGACAAGGAATGAAATCTCCTTGTTTGATTTCTGTTTTTCTATCCTGGGCCTTTGTCGATGAAGCAGAACACCATTGACATCCAACAACACAATATGGCCATGAGTAACATGAGATAGCGTTGCCTCTTGAATACTTTGCAAATCACTTGTTTGCTCCCTTTCACATTTATCCGTTGCCACTATTCGTTGCCTATCCCTTCATCATTTAATTGTACATCATCCTTACAAGATTCAGATATTGCATGCGCTGAAGAAATTGATTTCGGAACTGAAGCCAATAAAAATGATGATGCAAAAACTGAAGTGGCCCCCATGGTAACGATGTTTTGAGCTGCATTATTATCCATTTCCTGCATGAACTCTGTCATTCTGACATGTGGCACAAGAAATTGTCGCCAAACCCCTCTCTTACCTCATGGCAATGCTGAAAATCCATGTTCTCAATTATTTCATTACATCTGCAAAATGATAATTAGCTGACCTTAAAATTATCAAGGTATATTATTTACCTTGTTAATGTGTGACCCATGTTTGAACTAAAAGCTTCATTAATCCTTGAGAATTTATTTTCTGTACAAATATAAAAGAAATATACAAAAATGCCTTATGTTACACTCATTTACAACTATTCATCACTCTATCAATTCATTATCAATTCTTCTTCGCTATTACCTTCTGAATGAGGCGAAGAAGGTCTAAGCCGCTTGTGAGATGGTTCAAGATCTTCTGCATCTTCTATTGATGTTTCCATGGGTCCTGGAGTGTGCGAATGTTCTGTACTCCTCGAGATAACTTCCGGTCTAATATCTGATTGATGTTTTCTCAGACTCCGAGATTGAACCAGATTCACCTTCAGAGCTATCGCACTTATCTGGAGGGAACTTTCTCAAATACGCCTTTATGGATTCGTTGGGGTACTCAGTTGAGACCCAATCTATCCACTTGTTCAGGTCCTCAACCATGGTCTTATCCTTCTCAACGGCAAACACACATGTATGCCGAAGGTAACACTCCTTCAAGACGGACCCCCTAGTGCAGTAGTCAAAAACCCACGCATCACTGTGAGGACCCCTGATCAAGTTGACGATGCTCCGTGCCGCTTGACTTGTAATGTTTGGATAACGTACATTGCCGAATACGTCACTCATACCTATCGGTGTATCGGATGGAGGTTCAGGGCCGTTGGAGTGCAAACAGATGCCTGGCCAGTCATTTGGAAGCTTGAAATTGTTTGGCGCATTCCTAACAACCAAGTGAACAACAGTATCAATGCACTTGGGATTAGCATCGTTCATATAAAATCCTGTCCAACGATGTCTATTCTTCTTGGCGAAGGCGAAGGCAAAAGTATCGGTGACATGAGCAAGAATCAAGAAATAAATACCTGAAAAAGTAGGTATCAGTGAAGAGCGCAAGCATGAATTCAATAATAAATACCTTCTATGTATATGCTTGCACGGCTAAGTTTCTCCACCAGATCCTCTAGTGCCCTATCTGTCGAAAGATTTTTTGACACCCGCCGATCCATCACGAACAATTGAAACGGTTTCCTACAAGCAGTGATGTTACCCCATAAAGTCTCCGAATCTAACAACAAACATCTGTAGGGCTTGTCGTGATTCGTAGCATCCTCCTTTATAAGGTTCAATTCGGTTCTCCGCTGCTGAAGGACTGCCATAAGAGAAGGCGTCATCCCAATGTTCTCCTTTTTGGCGTTGGCGTGCAATAGATTCTTGCCTAGATCTTCCGATTGGTTCACCCATTCGACAAGCATATCATCGTTCGTCACATGCAAATATTTGCTAACCTCTTCATATGTTGAAGTCGAGGTCCAACCCAGTTTGTGGCAGTGTATTCCCAACCACTCCTTGAAATGCCTGACCGTCTTCAACTCCATTGCCTTGAGATGAAAAGGAGAGGTTGGGCTGCTGTTATTAATTTGTAGTTTGCCATCGATCACCAAATCAGCCAAGACTTCCATCTCCTCCATCGTTGTTCCATTTAAAGGCTTCAACCATGTGAGCTTGAAATCGTTGTCTACATCCTTTGTAGATTGAACAGACTTAGCCTTCGGCGTCTTACTGGGTTTCTTTGCAGACTTTTCTGAGGGCTCCCCTTCACTTGTCTGCTTCTTCTTCAGTGTTCCTTTTGAAAAGGATTCCATAATCCCCAACCATTTGGCAAAGATCCTATCTTCGGGGCAAGAAATCAACATCATCAGAAATGATGTTTCCTTCCCGCCCACCTGGGCAAAATCAACTGCTGCAATTTCTTCAACTCTCTGAGGAAAAAGACAGATTAATATACCGGCGAGATAAATCCCGCCCAAACAATTTGCTTACCCGGTATTCCGCAGATTGTGTATTCCCTGCGGTAGCTCTTTGTGGTCGCTGAAGAGATTCCCACACGGCTCGCGTGTGTTTAAACTTCTCCCATATTTTGCTGTTGTAGTGGTTGGTGTCGGCAGCGTCCCATTCCGCCGATAACTTATGGTACTGCTCGATTGTGAGATTCGGCTTAGCTAAAAACGCCGATCTTTTTGTCAGCTTCTCACGGGTATGCTCGGAAAGTTTTGTTGCCATCGTTCCTTTGTTGTGTTCATCGAGAAGTCGTTGGGCTGCCGTTATTGTGTGCTGGCCACTAATGATGTAGTACTTGATAGATCTTTTATTCTCCGTCTGAATCTTCATGAGTTGTTCTGGTGTTGTGATCCAGACTTTGTCAGCACCCTTCCTTCTTTCATAGTATGGACACAAAACAGCATTATGTGGAACGGTATAAGAATTGTCGTCCTTCATCTTCTCCATGAGCTCAGCTACACGTTCCTGGTTGAGTGGCCTGTAATTGAAGTTTGGGTTGACGCTGCAATATTTAACCCTACAAGGATAAATCTTATCATCCAACATCATTTCCTTGTGACTTATTGCAGCATGAGATGCCACAGGTGCAGCTGACAAAACGATTGATGATTTTCTTTTGCGATCCGAATCAACATGTGTGATCCCCGACTGCAGCTGTTCTAGTGTTCTCGGCACACTCTCCAGCTCCCGAAGCTTCCTAAGCAAATTGAACGTGATCTGTAGAGAACCTGAGACCGAGCCACCTTCTCAATCTCCCTTATGATGTCGCTGTGTTCTTCTTCAATGTCAAGAGGGAAGATTGCTCCACTTGCTGATTTTCTGTATTGTGAAGCAATATCTCCTGACAATACACCTACTCGATGAGTCTGAAGATCTTCGAAGTAGACATCCAGATGGATCCCCTCCATAGATGGGCTTTCGTTGAGTTGAAGAAGAACTCCAAGGTCAACATCATTAGTGAACACGTGAACGTCATTATCCACAAGTCGACAAAACCACCCGAGATTAATGTTGTAACTGACGACCTCTGGATCCGAGAACGTGACATTGGATGGAACAAGGCATATCTGTCGAGCATCGTCCAATCTGGGTTCGCAGCCTGCTTTCGGGTGCTTGACTAGCGAATCTACTTTCCATTGTTTTGCTTGTCCATGAGATGTGACAGAGGTTAATTTGACAGCAACCATGGTTGCTCCAATGCGCTTCCCATTTATCTTAAAATATGGCCAAGTTGATTCCAGAATCCCCCTGCCCATCTCTTCTCCTGCTCTTGTCTTTAATGTCACTCAATTCCACATCTGAATACAAAAATGATTAGTTCAAGTATCCGAGTATAACAGATTTTATTTTAATTCTTACCCAGAATTTGACGACGACTCCATACTAATGACTCGATCTCCTTGTTTGATCAAATCGTCCTTCTGCAAAAATACACTATAAATATAAATTATATAAAAACGCACACACACTTGTATAAACCCGAATATACAAAAATAATACACAGAGAGAAGTAGACGTAATTAACTGTCCGAAGCTCACATTTGTGTTAGTGCAAAAGAAAGATAACATTTCGTTTTAGAACCACCACAAATGTGAGCTCTGGACAGTTTTACATAGATTCCTAGCTTTTACTCGAAATATTATGATAAGATGATAAAAGTAAATAAAATGAGATATGCAACTTATATATACTAATATATCACATGGAAAATTAATCTCGCCACCCCTTCAATGCCTCCTGAAAGAGTGGGCGGGATTAATCTCGCCACCTTTCTGGAGGCCTTGAACGGGAGTGCGGAATTAATCTTGCCACCCTTCTCGGTCTCAGAGAGAACTGGGCAGGATTTATTTCTCACACCCCTTCAGTGACTCCAGAAAGGAGGCGGGATTAATCTCGCCCACCATGTAAGGATGGTTAAATGAATTCCCCACCCTTCCCAGTTCCTCCATTGGTATGTTGAAAACCTTCTACGTCTCAGACAGAAACGTTTGGGATTGGTCCGACTCACCAATGGAGAAAAAAAGGGTGGCGGATTCATTCCTCCAACAGGCATTGAAGACTCGGCGGGATTAATCCCGCCGCCCAGGGCCTTCACTCGGTCCCTATGCGGCGGGATTAATCCCGCCGGACGCCAATTCCCTTCGCGGAATCGGGCGGGATTAATCCCGCCGCCTAGGCACTTCAGACAGGCCAATGGCGGCGGGATTAATCCCGCCCGATTCGACAGGGAATTGGCGTCCGGCGGGATTAATCCCGCCTCCCAGGCCCTTCACTCGGGCCTTAGTCGGCGGGATTAATCCCGCCGAACGCCAATGCCCTGTGCGAAATCTTGCGGGATTAATCCCGCGCCTAGGCCCTTCAGGCAGGCCAATGGCGGCGGGATAAATCCCGCCCGATTCCGCGCAGGGCATGCGTACGCGGCGGGATTAATCCCGCCCACCATGTAAGGGATGGAAATTAATCCCACCACCCTTCTCAGTTCCCTCCATTGGTATTTTGTAAACCTTCTCCGTCTCAGACAGAGTTAGTCGGGATTGATTCAACATACCAATGGGGTAATGAAGGTTCGGAGATTAATCTCGCCACCGGGTAATGAAGGTTCGGAGGCTAATCCCGCCGCCCTCTCGTAAATCATGCGCTCACACATATATATTGGCTGCGGCATTTTTGAACAGGGATGGGTGGGGGGGATTAATCCCGCCGCTTATATCCTGCGGAAGTGCCTGAGCGGCGGGATTAATCCCGCCGCCCTCCGCGAAGGGCATGAGCGTGGGGCCGGATTAATCCCGCCGTTCATGTCCTGCGTGAATTCCCTGGGCGGATTAATCCCGCCGCTCTACGACAAACCGAAGAGCGGCGGGATTAATCCCGCCGCCCATGGCCTGCGTGAGGGGCCTCGGCGGCGGGATTAATCCCGCCGCCCATCCCTGTAAATGCCCTGCACGGAATCCGGCGGGATTAATCCCGCCCATTAGAACCTTCACACAGGCCATTGCCGGCGAGATAAATCCCGCCGCATTCCGCGCAGGGCATGGGTGAGCGGCGGGATTAATCCCGCCGCCGAGGCCCCTCACGCAGGTTATGCGGCGGGATGAATCCGCCGCTCTTCGGTTTGTCGTAGAGCGGCGGGATTAATCCCGCCGCCCATAGCCTGCGTGAAGGGCCTCGGCGGCGGGATTAATCCCGCCGCCATGGCCCAACCATATAGCGGCGGATTAATCCCGCCGAGGCTATAAACCTATAGCGGCGGGATTAATCCCGCCGCTCGAGGGGCTTAGCGAGATAAAAACACACACATATATATATGTGTGTGTGTATATATATATATATGTATGTATGTATATGTATAGGAGTGTACGTGTGTGTGCAAGAGATAGATAAATAAATAAAATTATACAGTACTGGTACACCTAATATATGTGTGTACATAGGTATATATATGTGTGTATATGTATATCGTGTGTATGCGTGTGAGCGAAACAAATAAAATCATACAGATAAACAAACACACACACACACATATATATACACAGGATGTGCGTGTGTGTGCGAAAGATAAAACTAATAAATAAATAAAATTATACAGATAAACACACACATATATATGTGTGTATATAGATATATAATCTATAGAGAAAGAGAGAGAGTCTGTGAATATATAAGCATATATATAAACTAGTGTGTAATGTATATATGTATAGGTATATATATATGTGTATATGTATATTTGTGTATGCGTGTGTGAGCGAAACAAATAAAATCATACAGATAAACAAACACACACACACACACATATACATACACAGGAGTGTGCGTGTGTGTGCGAGAGATAAAACTAATAAATAAATAAAATTATACAGATAAACAACACATATATATATGTGTGTATATAGATATATAACCCATATGAATATATAAGCATATATATAAACTAGTGTTGTATACTATTTGTTAATGTGCATTGATATATATATATATATGTGTGTGTGTGTGTGTAAAGCAGTGTGCGTGTGTGTGGAGAGATAGATCAATAAAAAAAATTTACAGATACTGGTACACATAATATATGTATGTATAATTATAAGGTATATATATATGTGTATATGTATATCGTGTGTATGCGTGTGTGAGCGAAACAAATAAAAATCATACAGATAAACAAACACACCCCACACACACATATACATACACAGGAGTGTGCGTGTGTGTGCGAGAGATAAAACTAATAAATAAATTTATACGCACACTCCTATACATATATACATACATACACACACACACACACACAGATCTCACCTGTGTGCACAGCCGCCGCCGCGATTTCACAGCCGCGCCTCTTGAAACCTAAGAATATACCTAAACCTAAAAGAATTAAATATATATATTAACCCTAATAGAAATTCCTTCTGAGAATATACTTAAACCATAAAAGAATAAAATATAGATTCGCCCTAAACAATATTCTTCATTATATTATTAGCGCGTGCTGCGTGGGTATCACATACACTCAAAAATTTAAATCATGCAGGGATTTAACATGTGTTGTCCATGAGAGTGTTAAAGTTTCATGTGTATCAATACATACATACACATTGCATATATTAATACACATAATATAACATACACACACGTGTATACACACAGACATACACACATATTAGTACATAATATTAGAGAGACCGAGTACATATTATAGATCATGCATGGTGTATATGTTGAGAGAAGAGAGACAGTACATATTAACATGGATCATGCATGGTGTGTATGTATGAGAGAAGACAGAAAGTACACATATATACATACAGAGTACACATATATACATGCACACGTGTATCACACAGACATACATACATATTACATGAGTAAATTCATTGTGTTACATATTAGGGTTTAGGTTTGCTCCCAACAAGCTTATATAAAATTACACATGTAAATTCAATGTGTTACATACAGTCACACAGATTGAGTACATATATCATACATGCGTTGAACATGATGTTTCAATAAAGAAGCAACCTATTTCTTCAGTTTGGTTTAGGGTTGTGCATGTGTGTGCATATGTGTTTTTGTAAGTTCTTGTAATGCGTGTGTAAATTTATGATTGTTTATATATGTGTGCAAAACAAACATCGAATAATTAAGAAAAATATTAATAAACACACTAGGAACATATTTTAAATTATACATAATAATATATGATTTATCTAATATATAGCCATATATAGTTTTAATAATATATTATTTAATATTGATAAAAAGGTTTAACATTGAAATATTCTTGAAATAATAAGAAATTAATTGAGAAAATCCATTAATATATACAAATGTAAATTAAGTACTCAAATAATTAACTAAATTAATTATCATAATCATGTTTAATATTGGAATATTCTTGGAATAATAAAAATAATAAAGAATATCCATTAATATAAAGAAATTAATTACTCAAGTAATTAAGGAAATGATATTAATATAATATTATTAAAACTATATATATATATTAGATAAATGATGTATTATTAGTATAATTTAAAATATGTTCATAGTGTGTAATTTAATATTGATAATAAGGTTTAACACATGAATATTCTTGAAATAATAACAATTAATTGAGAAAATCCCATTAATATATACAAATGTAGAATAATTACTGCAATAATTAAGAACAAGACTAATTTAATTATGATAATCAGGTTTAATATTAGAATATTCTTCAAATATTAATAAAATTTAAAAATACCCATTGATACTAGGAAATGAAAACTAAATACTCGAGTAATTAAGAAATAATAATAATAAACAGACTATGAATATATTTTAAATGATACATAATAATATATCAATTTATTTATTGTATAAGTATATTTTATATATATATATATAATATACTTGAATACTAAGATGTAGAATATAGTCTAAAATTTCGTAATATTAAACAGCTTGAATCACTTGAATAACATTAAATGCAATTTTAAAATACTCATTGGAACTGGAGAGTATATATGTCAGAGTGTCGGATATTTGTCAACTCATCTTAAATTTTATTTTCTGTTCTTTTTAAAAAATTTGAATTCTGACATATGTATTGTCGGTCTGACATGTAAATTTGAAAATGCATTTAATTTCCCACTCAAATTCAGATCTGGTTCTTTCTCCGGCAAGGGTTTCTTCATTTCTGTATTTTCACTCTTTAGATCTTCTTTTTTCTTCATAGTGATCATCTCAGGGCGAGATTAAATTGGGTGCTATTCTTTATAGGAAAGCACGGCGCCTTCAGTGCTGTTTACAAGTAAGTATTATAAACAAATTTAAAAATACTTATAAAGATTCACTCTCTTACATTCTCTCTTAAAATTACAATTTAGGGGTTTAGGAATGCATTAGGATTATAATATATTCCGTTAGGGATTTATCCGTTTAAATATCCTTTTAACTTAATATTCTAGGTTAACCGGCGCGGATTAATCCGGCCATTTCTTTTTGCCTCTTTGAAGAGTGGCGGATTAATCCCGCACCATCTCCCGGGCAATGCTTCTCCGCCACTGAAAAAAGTGGGATTAATCCCGTCGATAACCTTCTCAACTGATGAAGAGTTACCAGAATTTATTAGAAAGAGTTGTCGGCGGGATTAATCCCCAACCATTTAGGAGGCAGGGAAGGGGTGGCGGGATTAATCGCCACCACTTCCTGTTTTAAAGATTTGGGGACAGGATTATCCCGAGATCTCTTTGAAATCATAGTTTTGGAGAGAGTTATGTGCGGGTTTAATCCCGCCACCCATTCCGTCGTAAGAATTGTGGGCGGGATTAATCCCGCTTGGACTCCCTCCGACAAGGAAGAGCCGGCGGGATTAATCCCGCCGCCTCTTCCTCCGGGGAGTCCGGCGGATTAATCCCGCCGACTCTCTCCGGCAGGATGAGTCGGCGGGATTAATCCCGCCGGACTCCCTTCCTCGTCGGAGAGAGTCGGCGGGATTAATCCCGCCGGACTCCCCGAGAGGAAGAGGCGGCGGATTAATCCCGCCGACTCTTCCTTGTCGGAGGGAGTCCAAGGCGGGATTAATCCCGCCGACTCCCTTCCTCGTCGAGAGAGTCGGCGGGATTAATCCCGCCGGACTCCCCCCGAGAGAAGAGGCGCGGGATTAATCCCGCCGCTCTCCTTGTCGGAGGAGTCCAAGGCGGATTAATCCCGCCACTCTCTCCGAAGGGGTTGAGTCGCGGCGGGATTAATCCCGCCGGACTCCCTTCCTCGTCGGAGAGAGTCGGCGGGATTAATCCCGCCGACTCCCCGAGGAGGAAGAGGCGGCGGGATTAATCCCGCCGGCTCTTCCTTGTCGAGGGATCCAAGGCGGATTAATCCGCCGACTCTCTCCGAAGGGGTTGAGTCGGCGCGGGATTAATCCCGCCGACCGTTCCTCGTCGGAGGGATTCGTGGGCGGGATTAATCCCGCCCATCAGTTGTATTAATCAAACATGAGATATTATCTCTAAACATAATTATGTATTATTGCATATGCATATTATTAAGTAACCGTAATTCAGATTTTTAAAAATATTGCATAAACAGATATCATAAATAATACAATTATTTATGTGCAGGACAATATGTTTAATACTGGAGATAAAGTATGTCTTCTTCGGAACAACGAGATAGTTGGCACTGGAACTGTGGAAGTTCGAGATAATAATGCATCATGTCACAATATTCCCAAGGATCTTGTGTGTACGTATGGGTGAACACCATTTACAAGTATGTTGAGGTTCTGGAATGGAATTTGAGGAGGGTTCTCCTGTATTGTGGAATTTGGATGAAGTCAAGGCTGACACAGAATATGCAGAGTCACAAACAAATAGTAGCACGAGTTTACCAGATGATGGCTTGCCTGCTGTAATGGATGAGGTGATTCTCTTTCTTCGTGAGATTGAAGTCGGAAGAGGCATCATCACAGCTATAAATCCAATGGAAGCAGTGTCAGAAGAGAAACTAGGGTCCGACTTCGTGTTAGTTGTGACAGAGTTTCACCTAATGGCACATTGTATCCTGGATCCCTCGTGAGGTGGCGAACATCTGAATTAAGACGGCAAG
>PUQB01000328.1:55234-281369 GCA_003024785.1 Selaginella tamariscina | reverse complement strand
TTAATCCCGCGTTCATTGTCCTGCGTGAATTCCCTGGGCGGCGGGATTAATCCCGCCGTTACGCGTAAGACATGTCATGCAGGCTTTCGGTTAGCCTTCCGTGCAGGATCTTTCATGCAGCTCTTCGGTTAGCCTCATGAGCGGCGGGATTAATCCCGCCGCCCATCCCCTGTAAATGCCTGCGCGGAATCCGGCGGATTAATCCGCCCATTAGGGCCTTCACACAGGCCATTGCCGGCGAGATAAATCCCGCCGCATTCCGGCAGGGCATGGGTGAGCGGCGGGATTAATCCCGCTGCCGAGGCCCTTCACGCAGGCCATGGGCGGCGGGATTAATCCCGCTCTTCGGTTTGTCGTAGAGCGGCGGGATTAATCCCGCCGCCCATAGCCTGCGTGAAGGGCCTCGGCGGCGGGATTAATCCGCCGCCATGGCCCCAACCATATAGCGGCGGGATTAATCCGCCGCCGAGGCCATAAACCTATAGCGGCGGGATTAATCCCGCCGCTCGAGGGGCTTAGCGTGTGTGCGAGAGATAAAATTAATAAATAAAAAAATTATACAGATAAAAACACACACATATATATATGTGTGTGTGTATATATATATATATATATGTATGTATGTATGTATGTATAGGAGTGTACGTGTGTGTGCAAGAGATAGATAAATAAATAAAATTATACAGTACTGGTACACATAATATATGTGTGTACATAGGTATATATATGTGTGTATATGTATATCGTGTGTATGCGTGTGAGCGAAACAAATAAAATCATACAGATAAACAAACACACACACACACATATATATACACAGGAGTGTGCGTGTGTGTGCGAAAGATAAAACTAATAAATAAATAAAATTATACAGATAAACACACACATATATATGTGTGTATATAGATATATAATCCATAGAGAAAGAGAGAGAGTCTGTGAATATATAAGCATATATATAAACTAGTGTTGTATGTATGTATATATGTATATAGGTATATATATATGTATATGTATATTGTGTGTATGCGTGTGTGAGCGAAACAAATAAAATCATACAGATAAACAAACACACACACACACACATATACATACACAGGAGTGTGCGTGTGTGTGCGAGAGATAAAACTAATAAATAAATAAAATTATACAGATAAACACACACATATATATATGTGTGTTATAGATATATAACCCATATGAATATATAAGCATATATATAAACTAGTGTTGTATACTATTTGTTAATATGCATTGATTATATATATATATATATATATATATATGTGTGTGTGTGTGTGTGTGTGTGTAAAGCAGTGTGCGTGTGTGTGGGAGAGATAGATCAATAAAAAAAATTTACAGATACTGGTACACATAATATATGTATGTATATATATAGGTATATATATATATGTGTGTATATGTATATCGTGTGTATGCGTGTGTGAGCGAAACAAATAAAATCATACAGATAAACAAACACACACCCACACACACATATACATACACAGGAGTGTGCGTGTGTGTGCGAGAGATAAAACTAATAAATAAATTTATACGCACACTCCTATACATATATACATACATACACACACACACACACACAGATCTCACCTGTGTGCACAGCCGCCGCCGCCGATTTCACAGCCGCCGCCTCTTGAAACCCTAAGAATATACCTAAACCCTAAAGGAATTAAATATATATATTAACCCTAATAGAATATTCCTTCTGAGAATATACTTAAACCCTAAAAAGAATAAAATATAGATTCGCCCTAAACGAATATTCTTTCATTATATTATTAGCGCGTGCGTGTGCGTGGGTGTATCACATACACCCCAAAAATATAAATCATGCAGGGATTTAACATGTGTGTGTCCATGAGAGTGTTAAAGTTTCATGTGTATCAATACATACATACACATTGCATATATTAATACACATAATATATACATACACACGTGTATACACACAGACATACATACATATTACATGGGTTTAGGGTTTAGGGTTTAGGGTTTTGGATTTAGGATGGATCATGCATGGTGTGTATGTATGAGAGAAGAGAGAGTGTTGAAAAATTATTTTTGTACACATTGCATATATTAGTACACATATATACTTACACATATTATACACAGATATACATACATAGTATATGAGAGAAGAGAGACAGTACATATTATGGATCATGCATGGTGTGTATTATACACACAGACATACATACATATTAGTACATAATATTGAGAGACCGAGTACATATTATAGATCATGCATGGTGTGTATGTTTGAGAGAAGAGAGACAGTACATATTAACATGGATCATGCATGGTGTGTATGTATGAGAGAAGACAGAAAGTACACATATATACATACAGAGTACACATATATACATACACACGTGTATACACACAGACATACATACATATTACATGAGTAAATTCATTGTGTTACATATTAGGGTTTAGGGTTTAGGGTTTAGGATGGATCATGCATGGTGTGAAGAGAGAGTGTTGAAAAATTATTTTTGTACACACATGTATACACAGGGTTTAGGGTTTAGGGTTTAGGGTTTGCTCCCAACAAGCTTAATATAAATATTACACATGTAAATTCAATGTGTTACATACACACAGATTGAGTACATATATCATACATGCGTTGAACATGATGTTTTCAATAAAGAAGCAACATATTTCTTCAGTTTGGTTTAGGGTTGTGCATGTGTGTGCATATGTGTTTTTGTAAGTTCTTGTAATGCGTGTGTAAATTTATGATTGTGTTTATATATGTGTGCAAAACAAACATCGAATAATTAAGAAAATAATATTAATAAACACACTATGAACATATTTTAAATTATACATAATAATATATGATTTTATCTAATATATAGCCATATATAGTTTTAATAATATATATTAATTTAATATTGATAAAAAGGTTTAACATTGAAATATTCTTGAAATAATAAGAAATTAATTGAGAAAATCCCATTAATATATACAAATGTAAATTAAGTACTCAAATAATTAACTAAATTAATTATCATAATCATGTTTAATATTGGAATATTCTTGGAATAATAAGAAAATAATAAAGAATATCCCATTAATATAAAGAAGATTAATTACTCAAGTAATTAAGGAAATGATATTAATATATATTATTAAAACTATATATGACATATATTAGATAAAATGATGTATTATTATGTATAATTTAAAATATGTTCATAGTGTGTATTAATTTAATATTGATAATAAGGTTTAACACATGAATATTCTTGAAATAATAACAAATTAATTGAGAAAATCCCATTAATATATACAAATGTAGAATAATTACTGCAATAATTAAGAACAAGACTAATTTAATTATGATAATCAGGTTTAATATTAGAATATTCTTCAAATATTAATAAAATATAAAGAATATCCCATTGATACTAGGAAATGAAAACTAAATACTCGAGTAATTAAGAAAATAATAATAATAAACAGACTATGAATATATTTTAAATGATACATAATAATATATCAATTTATTTATTGTATAAGTATATATTTATATATATATATATAATATAAATATACTTGAATACTAAGAATGTAGAATATAGTCTAAAATTTCGTAATATTAAACAGCTTGAATCACTTGAATAACATTAAATGCAATTTTAAAATACTCATTGGAACTGGAGAGTATATATGTCAGAGTGTCGGATATTTGTGTCAACTCATCTTAAATTTTATTTTCTGTTCTTTTTTAAAAAATTTGAATTTCTGACATATGTATTGTCGGTCTGACATGTAAATTTGAAAATGCATTTAATTTCCCACTCAAATTCAGATCTGGTTCTTTCTCCGGCAAGGGTTTCTTCATTTCTGTATTTTTCACTCTTTAGATCTTCTTTTTTCTTCATAGTGATCATCTCAGGAGCGAGATTAAATTGGGTGCTATTCTTTATAGGAAAGCACGGCGCCTTCAGTGCTGTTTACAAGTAAGTATTATAAACAAATTTAAAAATACTTATAAAGATTCACTCTCTTACATTCTCTCTTAAAATTACAATTTAGGGGTTTAGGAATGCATTAGGATTATAATATATTCCGTTAGGGATTTATCCCGTTTAAATATCCTTTTAACTTAATATTCTAGGTTAACCGGGGCGGCGGGATTAATCCGGCCATTTCTTTTTCGCCTCTTCGAAGAGGTGGCGGGATTAATCCCGCCACCATCTCTCGGGCAATGCTTCTCCGCCACTGAAAAAGAGTGGCGGGATTAATCCCGCCGATAACCTTCTCAACTGATGAAGAGTTACCAGAATTTATTAGAAAGAGTTGTCGGCGGGATTAATCCCGCCAACCATTTTAGGAGGCAGGGAAGGGGTGGCGGGATTAATCTCGCCACCACATCCCTGTTTTAAGGATTTGGGGACAGGATTTATCCCGAGATCTCTTTGAAATCATAGTTTTGGAGAGAGTTATGTGCGGGTTTAATCCCGCCACCCATTCCCCGTCGTAAGAATTGTGGGCGGGATTAATCCCGCCGACTCTCTCCGAAGGGAGCGGCGGCGGGATTAATCCCGCCGACTCTTCCTCGTCGGAGAGAGTCGGCGGGATTAATCCCGCCGGACTCCCCCAGGAGGAAGAGGCGGCGGGATTAATCCCGCCGGCTCTTCCTTGTCGGAGGGAGTCCAAGGCGGGATTAATCCCGCCGACTCTCTCCGAAGGGGTTGAGTCGGCGGCGGGATTAATCCCGCCGACCGTTCCTCGTCGGAGGGATTCGTGGGCGGGATTAATCCCGCCCATCAGTTGTATTAATCAAACATGAGATATTATCTCTAAACATAATTATGTATTATTGCATATGCATATTATTAAGTAACCGTAATTCAGATTTCTTAGAAATATTGCATAAACAGATATCATAAATAATACAATTATTTATGTGCAGGACAATATGTTTAATACTGGAGATAAAGTATGTCTTCTTCGGAACAACGAGATAGTTGGCACTGGAACTGTGGAAGTTCGAGATAATAATGCATCATGTCACAATATTGCCCAAGGATCTTGTGTGTACGTATGGGTGAACACCATTTACAAGCATGTTGAGGTTCTGGGAATGGAATTTGAGGAGGGTTCTCCTGTATTGTGGAATTTGGATGAAGTCAAGGCTGACACAGAATATGCAGAGTCACAAACAAATAGTAGCACGAGTTTACCAGATGATGGCTTGCCTGCTGTGATGGATGAGGTGATTCTCTTTCTTCGTGAGATTGAAGTCGGAAGAGGCATCATCACAGCTATAAATCCAATGGAAGCAGTGTCAGAAGAGAAACTAGGGTCCGACTTCGTGGGTGTAGTTGTGACAGAGGTTTCACCTAATGGCACATTGTATCCTGGATCCCTCGTGAGGTGGCGAACATCTGAATTAAGACGGCAAGATGGTTCAACATATTCTGGGTTGGATTTCAATAATAACAACCCGGAAGAACAACTCATATTTGAAGAGGTTCCTTGCATTGGTCCTATTGTAAGAAAAAGGCGATTCATGGGTTGTAGATCTTCCCCTGCAAGTTTCAGCAAGAGGGTAAAGATGGATCCTACATCTTCCGAAAGTGTTACGAGCATTTCCACGATTGACTGTTGCAAGAAGAAGTGTTGTCAGATGGCAGACCGGAATGAAATTACCCAATGTAGACATGTCTTTCGTATGCTCACCCAAAAGCAAAGGCATGAGTTTGTATATGCTGCACTAACTGGGTGTATTGATGGAATGGCCTCGGACACAGGTTATCAGAGTACATCCATGGTATTTAATAAGGTGGCCATCTGCTTCAAAGCTTGGTACAGTATATACGGGATCCCAAAGACCACGTTCTACCGTCGGAGGGATGAGTGGCTAGATGGAGCGCGAACCTCAGTTCATGGGAACACTCGCTTGGTCAAAACCCGCTCTCACATCATGGCAGCCATAGAGATACTCAAGGCTTTTGTGGAAGCAAATGCAGACAGGATGCCTCACAAATGCCGAACCACAAATGCAGGGGTCAGGGAAAATCTCAAGGTTTTGCCTTCAATCTACACTCAATTGAAACTGTGTGAACATGTGAACAAGTGCCTCAGTTTGATGGGGCTCCAAGCAATCTGCACTGGTACCTTCAACAACATATGGAATACTCATTTTAAGGATGTGGAGATTGCAAAACACTCTAGCTTTTCTAAGTGTGACACTTGTACATCATTGAAGGCTGCAGAGGCTTGTGCAAAAACCTTGGTGGAGATCACTACCATTCAAAGGAAGATGGAGGCCCACATGATTGCACAACAAACTTGCCGGTCTCAGTACTATGCACACCGCATGCTTTCTGTGTCACGCCCATCAGAGTACCTGTGCTTGATCCATGACAAGATGGATCATTCAAAGACCAGCATTCCAAAGCTCTTTGCAACACCAAAGTGCCTTGGAAATGTCATGAAACTTCCGATTTCATTGACAGGTGTGCTAACACATGGACACGGTTGTGAGTCATATGGACACTTTTCACTTCCACATTGGTCTAGCGACTCCAATTTCACTATTGGGTCGTTAGCCATGTGTTTCAGAAACCTTGAAGCCCACTCACAGACAAGTCCTATCAGTGATCTCAAAGTGAAGAAACAACACCTTCAACCTTTACATAATGCTCTCATGAACACATCTGCACTTGAGGCTACTTGGGAATATGAGAGGCATTGTCAGCAACCTGCACAAAAACAGATGGCCCTGTTGAGAGTTCTGGTTCAGTGGAGGGATCTAGCTCAAATAGTGTACATGTGTCCTCAACATCAAATAAGCTTCCTCGTCATTTGCTTTTACAGATGGATAATTGTGCAGGCGAGAACAAAAATAGGTAAATCATTTTACTTAAGGGTTTCTCAAGCTCATACTTACTTTTATTTTCTAGATATGTGCTAGCATACTTGTCAATGCTTGTTGCCAAAGGTGTGTTTGAAACAATCACGCTCAGTTTCCTTATGGTTGGTCACACTCATGAAGATATTGATGCGTTCTTCAGCAAGGTCTCCAACTCTACAAAAAGGACAAGTGCACTTACCTTACCGCATATGATGAATCTTTTTGAAAATTGCATCTCCAAAAAAAGTTGTGCTTTGCTTGTGACTGAGGTGCCAGACTTCAAAAAATTTCTCAAGGAGTATATAAAAGAAGGGAGTGATTCTTTAGTTGGTCACCTTGTGCCGCTACAATTCTTTTTCTCCATACGAGATGGTATACCTATTATGCAGTACAAGTTACGGCCATCAGAGCAGGAGTGGTTACCGAAAGAGGGCTTAATGCTCTTCAAAAGTGGAGAGGATGGAAAGCCACTTCTCCCAGAAGGACAACCAGACCCTATTCCATTGAGTGCCCAGCTCAAGGAACAAGAGGTTATTATTGATGGCATCAAAAAATATGTGGCATGGGTTCAAAAATCGATGCCAAAGAATTCTGATAAGGCAACTGGTTACTCAGAACTATATAAGCATGTGGTCAACTATTGGGAGACTGTTGTTCGAGAGTTGGAAGGGCCTACTGTCACAAGTACAGAATTGCAACACCCTTTCTGGCCTAAAACAAGGTGGCGAGAGGAGATTGAAATGACATCACTGAGCATAGACGACATAGAAGCCAGTAGTGATGTGGAAGTGCAAACCCCACACTTTGTTGGACAAAGGAACCAAAAACCTAAAGCATACTTTGATTGCTGCAAGGATCTTCAAAAACTAATGATGGTTCTCATTACTCCAGATGCGTCATATAATCAGCCTATTTGGATGGGTCAAATTATCGACACACCTGAAGTAATCACAAAAAATAGTATTGTTAAGGTTGCATGGTTCAAACCACAAAAAAGGCGACACGAGAAGGAGAGCGAAAGATATAATGGATGCCTAGAGAAAACATGGTCTCCCAATCAAAAAGACCCAGCATGTTTTATAAATGTTAAATCCATTCGATATGGGTGGATGTCAAGAAGCGTTGATAAAGTCACGATTAACAAAACTGCAAGGGAATGTATGTTTTCTGAAGCTTAAAGCAATTACAAAATTATAAAATATCATATATTTAATATTCATAATTATTATAAACTCTTTAATAATAGTACCAAATTGTATACTTAACTATATAAATTTAAAAAATGATATGGAAGATTGACTATATTATTATAGGATTTTATATATATATTATTACTACTACAAATTTTTAATTAATAATGTTATATTTAAATATTAATATTTAATAACAACATCAATATTTATATAATGTACCTCTTATGCTCTTCCTTAATTGTTATATTAGGCAATATATTATATAATTTAATACATTCTACTTTTATAATGTTATTAATTTTTGTTCAATGAATGCTATAATTTATTAAAGGGTAGAATACAAAATAGAATATTCTAAAGAATATTCTCTTTTCAAACATATATTCTAAAGAATATTCCTTTAATATTAGAAAATGCTAATTAAATAGCTAAAATTGCTAATTATTAGGAAATGGGACTATAGCCATGCCCATTTTAGTTACAACTTGCATTAATGTGTAAAAACACATTCTTTGCCAAGTCGTCTGTAGCCAACTGCAAATGAATGTCCTGTAGAAGTGTTGAATCTGTTGGAGCCTGATGAACCTGTAGTGATGATGAATGACAGGAGGTGAATCTTGTCGAGGAGGAACCTTCGATACTGATACAGGATTGGAAAAACCCTATATAGGAATTCACAAACTTACAAGAGTGGAGAGAGCTTGCGGATGTGCTGAGGAACTGACATGAGGTGAATCCTGTCGAGGAGGAGTCTTCAACATTGATACAAGATTGGAAGAACCCTGTACAGGAATCCACGAACTTACAGGAGTGGAGAGAGCATGCGGATGTGCTGAGAACTAACATGAGATGAATCCTGTCAAGGAATCTTTAACACTGATACATGAACAAGCACAATCAATCCTATAGCTTGTACTGCCTCATACACAAGGACGTATCTTGCACGTATAAAGATACAGGATTGATCCTGGCTGCCGAAGAGGAAAACGTGAGCGTCTTAAACCTCTAGTCTATCTAAGGATTTGCAACCATGAACCATGGCATGCCCAAAACAATGAGAGTCAACCGAGTCTTGATCAAGTTGAAGGAAATCAAACAGTTGAATATGCCATGACTGCAAGAGAGAGTGTGATAGCATGATTAGTTGCACCTGAAGCAATCAGATGACTATCGGCCACCTCTATAGGAACTACATGCTTCAACTTTACCATTGGAATGCCATGTTGAGTTGCAAAAGTGTCATTCATGAAGCATGCATTTGCACCAGTGTCTAACAGGGCAAACTCCTTGAGCTCTCGATTGTTGAGGCGAATGTATATAAGAAACTTGAGTGATGGAATGGTATGAGCAAACACCAATGGAGCCTGCACCTACGTCCAACTTCGCGGCTCCTAGACGAAGTGCACGTTAAACTTCAGCTTCAACTTCACGCGTCTTGAAAGTCTTGGCTTTAGCAGGACATTCTGCCACCTTGTGTCCTGCTTCACCACAATACAAGCATAAGTTCTCACCGCAACGACGTTGCTTCTCCATAGCTGAAAGTGGACCACGCTTGTATTTCTCAACCTCCATAGAGATTACTCCAGAAGGTGTTGTAGGAACATGTGTTACAACTGCAGGATTGGCTTGCAGGAACTATTGACAGGTTTTTTCTTGACGATGCTCGAACAAACGGTTGTCGTAGCGAATGGCCTGTTGCATGATCTTTACTAATGTTTGGGCATTTAGTAACGTAAGGAGAAGGTTCTTCACGTCATCCCTCAATCCAAAACAGAAGTGTTCAATCAATGCAGTCTCGTCCCATAGAATGTTCGTGCAAAGTTGCTGAAATTCGGATGCATAAACGGAAGTTGGTCGGGATCCTTATGTGAACTTCCGTAACTTCGTGCATGTGGAATGGTACTTATCGGGATCTCCAAAGTAGGCTTCAAAGGCAGCCACGAATCCTTCAAAGTCTTTCATCAATGGGTTGTCACGTTCTAGCAAAGGGGCAACCCAAGCCCGTGGAGATCCAACTAGTAAGGATGCTAAAAGGCCAACCTTTTTTTTGTGCATCAATCAGTAGCAGCGTGGTTGCATGCGGATCAAGAGCTGGATCTGATTCAAAAACCTTGAAAATCGGCGCAATTGCCACTGAACTTTTTCGGCATGCTGATCTTTGGCTTCGAAGAAGAGTTCGATGGAAAGGAAACTACAGATGCTTGAGAGAGAGCCTGCGCAATAGCCTTGGAGGATGCATCAGCAACTGCATGCACCCCATTGGTGGAACCTTGCAAATCTGTGACCACTTAACGCAAAGTGGCCAACTCATGAAGCAACATTTGGTGCTTGCGTTGAAATTGCTCAAAATCGGCCATGATTTATGAAAGAAAAAAAAAAGGAGGAAAACAAGGAAAAGAACCAAGGAAAAAAAAAAGTAATTAGAAATTGAAGAGTATGAAAGCAGTTACTATCAAACTGTCAAGCCACAATCCAAGAATAAGGAAGCTTGACTCAGGAGTAGGACAAGGAAGCTTGACTCAGAGCAGGACAAGGAACAGGACAAGAATTAGGAACTCAAGAGCAGGACAAGGAGCATAACAGGAACTAGGAACAGGACAGGACAGGAGTAGGACAGGAACTAGGAACTCAGGAGTAGAACAAGGAGCAGGACTGGAACTAGGAACTCAGGAGTAGGATAAGGGAACTTGACTCAGGAGTAGGACAAGGAGCAGGACAAGAACTAGGAACTCAGGAGCATGACAAGGCGCAGGACAGGAATTGGGAGCAAGACAGAGCAGGACATGAACCAGGAGCAAGACAAGAGCAGGATAGGAACTAGGAACAAGACAATGAGAGAACAAGAACCAAGGAGCAAGATAAAAACAAGACAAGATTGATCGTAGAAAGACTGGTGTTGATAATAACTGATTGTACAACAATTAGGTTGGAGCTTTTATGCTCACAACTCCAAGAACTAATCTAGTCATGAGCCTAATCTAGTCATGAGCTAAAAATGGTGACCCTTATTCTGTAGGTATATCCTGTAGTATATTCTATAGGCATATCATGTAGGCATATTATATAGGTATATCTTGTAGGAATATCCTGTAGGCATATCCTCTAAGAATATTCTATAGGCATATCATGTAGGTAATCCTATAGGCATATCATATATCTGAAATCCTGTATTCGGAATCCTGCATCCTGTATCGAGTCGTGACAACTGCCTTTGAAGCCTGCTTTGGAGATCCCGATAAGTACCGTTCCGCATGCATGAAGTTACATAAGCTTACACAAGGATCCCGACCAGCTTCTATCTATGCATCCAAATTTCAGCAACTTTGCACGAACATTCCATGGGACGAGACTGTATTGATCGAACACTTCCGTTTTGGGTTGAGGGATGACGTGAAGGACCTTCTCTTACATTACCGATGCCCAAACATTAGCAGAGATCATGCAATAGGCTGTTCGTTGCAACAACCGTTTGTTCGGTGTCGTCAAGAAAAAACCCGTCAGTAATTCCTGCAAGCCAATCCTGCAGCTGTAGCACATGTTCCTGCGACATCTTCTGGAGTAGTCCTTATGGAGGTTGAGAAATACAAGCGTGGTCCACTTTCAATTGCGAGAAGCAACATCGTCGCGGTGAGAACTTATGCTTGTATTGTGGTGAAGCAGGACACAAGGTGGCAGAATGTCCTGCTAAAGCCAGGACTTTCAAGACGCGTGAAGTTGAAGCTGAAGTTCAGTCGGAAAACTTCGTCTAGAAGCTACGAAGTTGGATGTAGGTGCAGGCTCCATTGGTGCTGCTCATACCATTCCATCACTCAAGTTTCTTATACACATTTGCCTTAATAATCAAGAGCTCAAGGAGTTTGCCCTATTAGACACCGGCCCCTTGGTTAATAAGAAATAAAGACTTACTTTATCCCTTTATATTAAACGCTGTTGACAACCCCTGTCATCTAGCGCACAACAAGCACTCAAATGCTTGACCCAAACACCTTCGCATTTCTTTGATTTTCCAATGGTCCCACATTGTCACATGTTACGGTATTATAGTTTCACATTTCTGCATCCCTTGATGTTTCTCATTACTCCTTTACATAAGGGTCTGCTACTATACCTATCCCTCGTTAGTATATAGCTACGCTAGACTAAGTATAAGACTTTTATCGGAATCAAGCTCTTTTCCGATACAAGAGTACAATTCGTAGAACCCTGTTCTTTGTAAACATGTCAATCTGGCTAGAGGCGATCACAGAGGTGCATGGCTGTACACATGTATACAACAAGGTCTTGCCAACCTGCCAACTACCATCTACTTGGTGTGTTATTAACATAAATTTATTCCGATAGGAATCAAATTTAGTCAAATATGTGACCAAGTGTGATAACACTACCATTTGTCTTTCACAATCAACTTTGTACTCTTTCATAACACCGACCAACTCAGGGATCAGATAGGCTAACATACCTTTCTTACAAACCAATGTGGAAACCAGGAAATTCAACCCATCTCTAGTGCTTCAATTGACAACCTTTAGATAACACGTCTCTTAATTGTCATCTCATTGTACTCATTCCCAAAGAGCACAACATACTAGGTGCCATTCAATAATTCCTAACTTCTTATCGTACTAAGTTCAAAATACCGAATTTTAGAACTTAGTTTCCACGATAAGAGTCTCCCTGAACTTGTAATACTGCACGCCTCCATAACATTATATTGATTTCAACTTTGAAATTGATTATGTAAATGTTTCTCAATACTATACCGAAGTATAGTATTTCACTAATTCAAGCAATTAGTGTTTTGATAAACATCTTTTTAAACTAATCCTTATTCCATAAATAGTTGTAATTTCGATATTGATACTCTTGAATGGATAATGATCATTTTAACATTCAAATCCTAAATTTATCAACTAGTTGTTATACTAGCGAATATAAACTTACAATCATATCAATTTATCAAAATGCTACAACTATAATATAGATATGGTTTTAATTTACATGAACCAAACTTGAGTTTTTGAGATGGACATATAATGTTATGACAGTATTCCGAGGAACTTGTTCAGAGACTAAGAGGAATCATGAACTAGTGTCTGGTTCATTTAATTGATTTAGTAAGATATCAACTTCCACATAAATGTTATCATAACACTGAAGTGTTATATTAACTTCATGTTTTAGTTATACCTTATAATTCAATAGATCTCCCCAAACATGAATAAAATATCTAATTCAGTATATTGAATAAGATGCATTATTCACTTTAGACACCTAACAATCCAGAAAGTATCACATTGCCCCTCAAGCAATGTATTGAGAAATGTCTCATTTCTCAACTAACTTAAAAATACGTTTCAAGTTATAACACTAAGGTAGTGCCTTACCAAAGTGTCAGACTCAAATCCACTTGAGTTTTATATTATATGATTACGGCCACCTCATGTGATCATAACCAAGTTTGATATTGAGCGCTCCAAACTCAATATTGAAGAGATATCATACCATACTTTGACAAGTCATTTATAATTAATCTTGAAAAGATTGTCACAAATTCTGCCAAAGTTTAGAATATAAATATCTCAACAGATGAGGTGATAGAAAACCTCATATTCTCGAACCGAATATTGGATGAACCTTGAACTACAATCATCAAGAAGGGACACCATCTTCTTGAGCTAATCCCGTTACACAATATCATACTTACAAGAATATTGAACTAACTCAAAGAACACCATCAAACCTTGAGATAGAACTAACAACTAACCCAAGGAATATAATCAAACCTTGAGTCAAGAATAGTTTTATTTTTCAATATTCTGAAAGATTGAAGATACATACTTTATTTGTTCTTTAAGTGCCACATTTGCGACCATGATGCAGAGTCAAGAAACCGTCTTTTGAATAATCCTATTCGACTATAAAATAAAATTGATATTGAAAATCAATATCAACTTTCAATTCTCATCAACACCGACTCTCTGAGGAGGTACATGCACTTAAACCTCCAATGGAAATCCGACTATTACTAGCTCATTGGTAATTCTCAACATAAGTTATCAAACTTAGCAAGTCTCCTTACTTAGTCGATAAACAAAGTGAAGAATCCCAAATCATGCTCTTCTTAACCAAGGAATCACCCTTGTTCAAGAGCTTATGCCCACATTGTAAACAATGTTACAAATTTCAATATTAAAGAATTAATTATGAAAATGGCAAGTGTGCGCCGAACGCCTTCACTATGCAAGTCCTTCATTACTCAGTAAACTGAAAATGTAAACATATGTTTCCAACATTTCTCTTTCTGATAGATCATGCCATCTATCCTAAAATCAATATTGATAAGATAACGAAATTCTTTAGCTATTATCCGAAGTTTCTCTCATGATCTCTTATGAAACAACTTCATAATCAAGTTAGTCGAGCTAGCTAACTTGAATACAGAGTGCGCGCTTACAACTAACTAAGGTTTCAAGTTGTACTGTTCAAATTAGGACTTGAACTTAGTAAACCATTCCACCTAATGTTACTTGTAGCTAGCATCATCAAAATATTGCGAACATCGGACAATACTTTGATTACATTGGATCTTCGAATCAACTTCTTAACATATTCATCATATGTTAATATTTGACATTTCGTTGTATTATAAGTTCATCACCATAGTCTGCTTTTGGAGTTATACTCTGAAAAACACGCACTATAATGAGAGATTATTTTACACTTTTGTCAAAATGTAGTGTTTATCTTATGTTTGAATACGCCCTTTCTCTCGAAGTTAAAGGCGCACTTCTGAACATAAGTCTTTCCCCGTTTGAACACTATTGTTAGAAACGATATTGAATCTTGACCTAAGTCAAAACTCAATGGACATAGTCATGTTTCAAATCATGTGTTATCCCAAATTCAAACACCTTAAAGAAAAAGAAAAATTTTCAATAATGTGTAGAATAGGATATCACAAGGCCCATCTCACAAGACTTAGTTTGTAACCAAACAAACTAACATGCTTTGTCTTTGTGGAAGTAAATGGAAAGTAACCTGGACAACCATAAGGTAAAATAACCTGGCATACAACTTGGAAGCTGACTTCCAAGTGCTACCTTCTAAGTTCATAACCCACACCCACTTATGAAAGTAGGTGTACTCTGAAGAGTTATAGATCTCAGGACCAACTCTCCACGCAGAATTCAGACATTAGCCGAAAGTGATAAAGTACTTCAAGAATTTAAAACTAACTAAACCCTAAAATACATTACACTTTAGGTAGTCCTACTGACCGCAGAGAATAGGCTCCGATACCAATGTTAGAGTTTTAACCCAAAGGACCACACGTGGTTGCCAAGTGGCCATTCGGCGTCATCACCCTGCGTGAGCAACGCTAAGCCCAGAACAACCCCAATGACCCCTAGGGTTAGACTCTAATGCCCAAGTGGACAGGAGACTTAGGGTTTAGCCTAAGTCTCCCTAGAATGTCTGCCCCCAGAACCCTTGAGGGATAACCCTAGTTGACTTAGGGTCTTGCCCTAGAAGACCTAGACAGGCTCATGCCCTAACCCCCATCAAGGAGACGTGTGTTCCACACATACCCCTGGACAAAGCTAAGGCATCGTCACTTACCCCTTGAGGAATCACCTCATCCGGAGTACAACCCTTTAGGGCGACAAGGGGTACCCTGAACCACGACTAACCCTAAGAGTTTGAGTGGCCAAGTTATACCCTAGACCTAGGGCTAGTACTTAGTGAGGACATGAGTGTGCACTGTAGGCGAACACGAGTGTTCTGCTAAGCAAACTCCCTAAGGCTAGGTTTGGGATAACCCTAAGCACATGACCTTGCGAGTGCCTCACGAAAGGGCTCCTGCTAACATGTCTAGGTTGTTCAACCCTTGAATTCCAAGGAGAACACTCCCCTAGCCAAGTGTGCCAAAGCACATCTAGTTATGAGACCTAACCTCCCTTGAGCGGATGCCCAAGGCTTAGCACCCTAGTGCAAGCACAAGCATGTCTATTTGCTAAAGTATCCAACCCCTTGGCAACAAGCCCATGACATAACCCCAAAGGGCGTGCCTCAGGCGTTGCACCATGTGACGTTTAGCCCAGTGTCACATCTCCATGTGACACTACCTTCCCCGATGTGGGCTATCATGCCATAGCCCTTAGATTCAAGAGTTGCACTAAGTGCCACAAATGTGGCTCCTAAATGCCAACTCTAGAATCCCTCAATGAACCCTCAAGAACAGGTAACGTGAACCTGTCAAACAAGATCCCACGCCCACAGTTGGATAAGGACACGGATGTGCCTTGCTTGGCTGTGAGTGCTACACCTAGCTTGACGTGGAGGAGGAGGCTGGAGACAAGCCTCAACCTCTGCCTCTTGGAACGTGCATTCCGACAAGACCTCCCAGGCATGGATTCATCAATGTTAAGGGTAAGCTACCCCGAAGGTGGGACGTACCCTTGGCATCTGGAAGTTACAAAGGGTTGTACTTTAACGACACAAGCTAAAGCTTGCACCAGCAGAAGAGCAACGAACTCAATCATGAACCTAAGAGCTCTCCCATGTATACTTTACCTTATTTATGTGACGGAGCGCCCCCCCCCCTCTTTTCCTGTTTGTGTTAGTGGGCTGGCACTGAATTCTAGCCCCTTAGATAAATTAGCAATATGAGCCTATAACTCACCCTTACTCCTACCCCTAAACCCTACCCAAGGGGGGGGGGTTTTAGGGCGTGGGTTAGGGCAACCCTAGGGTTAGGTCAACCCTACAGGTGTTCCTAACCCTACTTAACACGCCAAACTTATCTACAAAGACTAATCAGCCTATTCGGGACGTCAAAATTGGGGGTGGGTTTCTAGAAGGTAAGTTCTAGCTTCGCTTAGAGTTTCCTACAAATACCTAATGACAGGACCATCACCAGATACCCAAGTGCACTAAGCGGGCCTGTTTCCTACTACATCTAGGGTCTATCAACATAGTACAGTAGGTAACAACAGTCAACGTCCAAAGTAAAGGGTCAAGTCATAGTAAAAACTATGACACCCACTCCTGCGCAACCATTGACTCCTGTACATGATTCTTCCAATCCTGTACACTCGTCAACATCCACACAGGTTTTTTTCAATCCTGCCTCTTTTTGTTACTCTGCTTTGTTCCACCCCCAAGATCCTTCCTCTCTTTCAGTCACAGCTCCCTCCTTCTCCTCTCCGAGTTCTTACCACTACCATGAACTCGCCACTGATCCTGCTCCTTTCCACCTTTTTGCTTTTCAAGTAACTCCTCTCTTCTACCTTTCTTGTATCCGACTCTCCTGTTTTTCAATCTCCTTCTCCTACTCCTTCTCCTTTCCTCCTTCTTCCCTACCATCCAAGTATCACTCCTTTAAAGACGTTTTTGACAAGCACAAGGCTGCAGTTCTTCCTGTTCATAGGTCCTACGACTGTCCTATTGATCTTGCGGAAGGAAAGACTCCACCGTTCAGACCGATTTATGCATTGTCACCCACAGAGTTGGAGGTTCTTCGTTAGTACATCGAGGACAACTTGGCATCCGGCTTCATTCGTCAAAAGGTCCCCTGCAGGAGCGCCTATCTTCTTTGTCAAGAAGAAGATGGGAGTTTACGTTTGGTTGTGGATTATAGGGGTTTGAATCAAGTCACCATTCGGAATCGGTACCCGTTGCCATTGATCCCGGAACTTCTCGATCGGCTACGAGGAGCAAAGGTGTTCATGAAGATCGACTTATGAGGGGCCTACAACCTTGTACGGATTCGTCCAGGTGATGAGTGGAAGACTGCCTTTCGTACAAGGTATGGACACTTCGAGTACACGGTGATGCCCTTCGCCTTACCAATGCCCCAGCTGTGTTCCAACACATGGTGAACGACATCTTTGACTTCTTGGACCAGTTTGTGGTGATCTACCTCGATGACATTTTGATTTTCTCCAAGGACCAGGCGGCACATGACAAGCATGTACGACTAGTTCTAGAGCGGCTTCGCGAGCATGGCCTGTACGCAAGTTGGAAAAGTGTTTTTTTGACAGGGATTCGGTGGAGTTCTTGGGCTACATCGTCTCTCCTGCTGGCGTTTCCATGGACATGCACAAGGTGAAGACCATCGTGGAGTGGGAGAGGCCCAAGTCTGTATGAGATGTACAATGTTTCCTTGGCTTTGCAAACTTTTACAGCGGTTCATACAGGACTTCTCCAAGCGTGTACTTCCACTCACGGAACTCACCAAGCGCACATGGCTTTTCTCTTGGTCCGACAAGGCGGAACACGCATTCACAACACTCAAGGACGCCTTCACGACAGCTCCAATTTTAGCACATTTTGACCATTCTCATCCTTTCTTCATTGAAGCAGATGCCTCGGATTTTGTAGTAGGATCCGTCCTATCACAAGTTGGAGAAGACAAGTTGCTTCATCCTGTAGCTTTTCACTCTCGTAAGTTCTTTTCAGCGAAGATCAATTATGAGATTCATGACAAGGAACTCAAGGCCATTGTGGATTTGTTCGAGGAGTGGCGGCATTTCCTGGAAGGTGCTGCACATCCTGTACAAGTTCTTACGGATCACAAGAACCTAGAGTATTTTCAAACGGCTCGAGTTCTCAGTTGGCGACAGGCTAGGTGGGCGGAGTTCCTATCACGTTTTGATTTCGTTATCGTCTACAGGCCCGGTTTTCAGAATGGCAAGGCAGACGCATTGTCTAGGCGCTCTTACCTTGCACCAAGCCCGGGCGATCCTGCATATGACTGTCAAAGGCAAGTGTTGTTGGGTCCTGATCGATTCCGGCTTGTGGCATTGCAGGTTCATCAGGCTCCAGCAAATTCAACACTCTTACAGGACGTTCGTTCGCAGTTGGCTACAGACGATTTGGCAAAGAATGTGTTCTCACACATTCATCCTGACATTGCAAGTTCCTCTTCCTCCAGTTCCCGTTCAGACTACAAGTTGTTCACCATACAAGATGGACTCCTGTAACGGGAAGGTCTCCTGTACGTTCCTGTTAGTATTTCCAGGACTCGTGTGGTACAGGATTGTCATGATACCCGGGCTACAGGATTGTCATGATACCCGGGCTACAAGATTGTCATGATACCCGGGCTACAGGACATTTTGGTGTGGCCAAGACAGTGGAGTTGGTGACTCGCAACTATTAGTGGCCTGGGTTGAGAGGTTTTGTGAAAAGGTTTGTATGGAGTTGTGACACTTGTAACAGGTCGAAGATGCCTCATCATGCACCCTCTGGTCTTCTTCGTCCTCTTCCTGTTCCTTCTGCTCCTTGGAGATCCATTTCTATGGATTTCCTCACAGATCTTCCTCCTTCTCGTAGATTCGATGCAGTTCTTGTGGTGGTTGACCGTTTCACTAAGCAAGCTCATTTCCTACCCTGCAACAAGACAGCTACAGGTCAGACAACTGCTAAGTTAGTGATCCATGAAGTGTTTCGACATCATGGTCTTCCTAAGAGCATTGTTTCCGATCGAGGTCCACAATTCATGTCCAAGTTTTGGCGAGAGCTTCTTCGGAGTCTACAGGTTAAAGCGGATCTTTCTTCAGGATATCATCCGCAAACTAATGGGCAGTCCGAACGCACAATTCAGACTTTGGAACAGTATCTTCATTACTTCATCAGTTACCAGCAGGACAACTGGTTGGACCTTCTTCCAATGGCGGAGTTTGCCTACACAACTCCGTTCACGCATCTACAGGACAGACACCTTTCTTTGCTCTTACAGGTCACCATCCACGTTTTGACTTTGCTCCTCCCGCTTCTCCTTCTTCCGCTCCTGCAGTACAGGATCGTCTCCAGCATCTTCGTCAGGTACAGAATGATCTCTTCAGCAGGCACAAGAACGATACAAGCATCATGCTGATGCTCACCGTCAGTCAGCACCTGCATACAAGATTGGTGATCTCGTGTGGCTTCTTTGTCAATATATTCGCACCAAACAGGCCTTTTTCTAAGTTGGATTTTCAACGATTGGGCCCTTACAGGATTGTGGCGGAGGTCAATCCTGTAACTTTTCGACTCGAGTTACCATCTTCGGTGAAACTTCATTCTGTGTTTCACACCTCCTTGTTGGAGCCGTATCATCCTTCTTCTCTTCCCGATCGTGCTCCTTCTCCTCCCCTCCTGTGGTCATTGACACTGAACCTGAGCACGAAGTTGTGTCAAGCCACGATCCAGGAAACAGGAAGAGAGCAGGATTCCAAGGACATGAAGGCTTGACTCAGGAACAGGATCGAGAGCAGGACAGGAACCAGGAATAGGAACAGGACGGATCTAGGAGTAGGACAGGATTAGGATAGGATCCGGGAGCAAGACAGGAAAGCACAGGATAGGATCCGGGAGCAAAACAGGAACAGGACAGGATCCCGGAGCAGGACAGGATCCAGGAACAGGACAGGAAATAAGAGCGAGACAGGAACAGGACAGGAAACAAGACAAGACAAGATTGATCGTAGTAAGACTGGTGTTGATAGTAACTGATTGTACAACAATTAGGTCGGAGCTTTTATGCTCACAACTCCAAGAGCTAATCTAGGCATGCATGCAAAAGTGGTTGCATGCATGCAAAAGTGATTGCATGCATGCAGAGGCTAAGATGAGTCCACATGTCCCTTATCCTCTAGGCATATCCTGTGGCATATCCTGTAGGAATATCCTGCAACCGAATCCTGTGTCCGGAATCCTAGTAGGAGTATCCTGTAGGAAAATCCTGCAACCCATATCCTGTATCCGGAATCCTGTAGGAAAGTCATGCAACCCATGTCCTGTATCCGGAATCCTGTATTCTGTATCGGGTCGTGACAAGTTGCAGCCATCCTTGATTCTCGTCTTCATCGCCGCCAACTCCAATACTTGGTGGATTGGAAAGGTTATTTGCCTACTGATCGCACTTGGGAACCTGCATCCAACTTACTCCATGCTTCTTCCAAAGTTGCTGCCTTCCATCGGCGTTATCTTCCAAGACTCGTGGAACTCGTCTTTAGGGAGGAGGTGCTGTCACGACCCGATACAGGATACAGGTTTCCGGATATAGGATACGGGTTGCAGGATTTTCCTACAGGATATTCCTATAGGGATTCCAGATACAGGATACGGTTGCAGGATATTCCTACAGGATATGCCACAGGATATGCCTAGAGGATAAGGGACATGTGGACTCATCTTAACCTCTGCATGCATGCAGTCACTTTGCATGCATGTAACCACTTTTAGCACTCATGCCTAGATTAGCTCTTGGAGTTGTGAGCATAAAAGCTCCAGACTAATTGTTGTACAAAATTACTATCAACACCAGTCTTACTACGATCAATCTCGTCTTGTCTTGTTCTTGTCTTGTTTCCTGTCTTGCTCTTGTCTCGCTCCTGTTTCCTGTCCTGCTCTTGTCTCGCTCCTGTTTCCTGTCCTGCTCCTGGATCCTATCCTACTCCTGTCTTATTCCCGGATCTTGTCCTGTTTCTATCTTGTTCCTGGATCCTGTCTTGCGCCTTCCTGTCTTGCTCCTGGATCCTATCCTGTTCCTGTCTTGTTCCTGAGTTTCTGAGTTTCTGTCCTACTCTCCGTCCTGTTCCTGAGTCAAGCCTTCTTGTTCTTGGGATCCTGTTCTCTTCCTGGTTCTTGGATCGTGGCCTGACAGTTGCAACTTTGTACTCAGGTTCATCGTCAATGACCACAAGAGGGGAGGAGAAGAAGCACGACCAGGAAGAGAAGAAGGATGATACGACTACAAACAAAGAGGTGTGAAACACAAGATAAAGTTTCACCGTAGATGGTAACTCTAATCAGAAAGCTACAGGATTGACCTCAGCCGCAATCCTGTAAGGGCCCAATCATTGAAAGTTCAGCTTAGAAGAAGGTCTGTTGGTGAATATGCCAATGAAGAAGCCACACGAGATCACCAATCTTGTATGCAGGTGCCGACTGATGATGAACATCAGCATGACGCTTTTATCATTCCTTTTCTTGCTAAAGATGAACCTGGAGATCATCCTGTACCTGACAAAGATGCTAGAGACGATCTTGTACTGCTAGAGCGGAAGAAGGAGAAGCAGGAGGACCAAAGTCAAAATGTGGATGGTAGCCTGTAAGAGTGAAGAAAGGTGTTTATCTTGTAGATGCGTGAATGGAGTTGTTATAGGCAAACTCCGCCATTGGAAGAAGGTCCAACCAGTTGTCCTGTTAAATTTGGACATATATTGTGGGTCTCGATCAGAAACAATACTCTCAGGAAGACCATGATGTCAAAAAACTTCACGGATCACCAACTCAGCAGTTGTCTGGCCTATAGCCGTCTTGTTACATGGTAGGAAATGAGCCTGTTTGGTGAAACAGTCAACCACCACAAGAACTGCATTAAATCCATAAGGAGGAAGATTTATGAGGAAATCCATAGAAATGGATCTCCAAGGAGCAAAAGGAACAGGAAGAGGATGAAGAAGACCAGAGGGCACATGACAAGGCATCTTTGACTTGTTGCAGGTGTCACAACTCCGTCAAACCTTTCCACAGAACCTCACAACCCAGGCCACCAATAGTTGTGAGTCACCAACTCAACTGTCTTAGCCACACTAAAATGTCATGTAGCTGGAGTATCATGATAATCATGTACCACATGAGTCTTGTAAACACCAACAAGAACATACAGGAGACCTTCCCAGTACAGGAGTCCGTCTTGTATAGTGAACAACTTATAGTCTGAACAGGAACTGGAGGAAGAGGAGCTTGCAATGTCAGGACTAATGTGTGAGAACACATTCTTTACCAAGTCGTCTGTAGCCAAGTCATCTGTAGCCAACTACAAATGGATGTCCTGTAGAAGTGTTGAATTTGCTGGAGCATAATGAATATGTAGTGCCATAAGCCGAAATCAATCAGGACCCAATAACACTTGCTTTTGACAGTCATATGCAGGATTGCCCGGGTCAATGCAAGGTAAGAGCGCCTAGACAATGTGTTCGCTTTGTCATTCCAAAAATTGGGCATGTAGACGATAACAAAATCAAAACGTGATAGGAATTCCGCCTACCTAGCCTGTTGTCGACTGAAACTCGAGCCGTTTGAAAAAACTCCAGGTTCTTGTGATCCGTAAGAACTTGTACAGGATGCGCAGCACCTTCTAAGAAATGCCGCCACTCCTCGAACGAATCCACAATGGCCTTGAGTTCCTTGTCATGAATCTCGTAATTGATTTCCGTTAAAAGGAACTTATGAGAGTGAAAGGCTACAGGATGAGTAATTGTCTTCTCCACTTGTGATAGGGACCTACTACAAAATCCGAGGCATCTGCTTCAACGAAGAAGGGACGAGAAGGATCAGGATGTGCTAAAATCGGAGCTATCATGAAGGCGTCCTTAAGTGCTGTGAATGCATGTTTTGCCTTGTCGGACCAAGAGAAATCTCCTGTGCACTTGGTGAGTTCTGTGAGTGGAAGTACGCGCTTGGAGAAGTCCTGTATGAATCGCCTGTAGAAGTTTGCAAAGCCAAAAAAACATTGTACGTCTCATATAACTTGGGCCTCTCCCACTCCACATAGTCTTCACCTTGTGCATGTCCATGGAAACGCCAGCAGGAGAGACGATGTAGCCCAAGAACTCCACAGTATCACTGTCAAAAAAACACTTTCCAACTTTGCATACATGCCATGCTCGTGAAGCCTGTAGAACTAGTCGTATATGCTTGTCATGTGCTGCTTGATCCTTGGAGAAAATCAAAATGTCATCGAGGTAGATCACCACAAACTGGTCCAAGAAGTCCGAAAGATGTCGTTTACCATGTGTTGGAACACGGTTGGGGCATTGTAAGTCTGAAAGGCATCACGTGTACTCAAAATGTCCATACCTTGTACAAAAGGCAGTCTTCCACTCATCGCCTGGACGAATCCGTACAAGATTGTAGGCCCTTCGTAAGTCGATCTTTGTGAACACCTTTGCTCCTCGTAGCCGATTGAGAAGTTCTGGGATCAATGGCAATGGATACCGATTTCGATAGTGACTTGATTCAAACCCCTGTAGTCCACAACCTAGTGCAAACTCCCATCTTTCTTCTTGACAAAGAAGATAGGTGCTCCTGCAGGGGACTTTGAGTGAACGAATGAAGTGGATGCCAAGTTGTCCTCGATGTACTGGCAAAAAACCTCCAATTCTGTAGGTGACAATGCATAAATCGGTCTGAACGGTGAAGTCTCCCTTCTGCAAGATCGATAGGACAGTCGTAGGACTTGTGAACAGGAAGAACTGCAACCTTGTGCTTGTCAAAAACGTCCTGAAAGGAGTGATACTTGGCTGGCAGGGAAGAAGTAGGAGAAGGAGAAGGAGAAGGAGCAGGAGAATGAGATTGAAAAACAGGAGAGTTAGATACATGAAAGCTAAAAGAGGACATAAGAGTTACTTGGAAAGCAAAAGATGAAAAGGAGCAGGATTAGTGGCAAGTTCATGCATAGTAGTGGTAAGAATTCGGAGAGGAGAAGGAGGGAGTTGTGACTGAAAAAGAGGAAGGATCTTGAGGGGTGGAACAGAAGCAGAGTAATGAAAAGAGGCAGGATTAGGAAAAACCTGTGCAGATGTTGACAATGTACAGGATTGGAAAATCATGTACAGAAGTCTGTGGATGCACAGGACTGAAGGAGCCTGCGAGTGTGCTAAGGAACCAACAGGAGGTGGATCCTGTTGAGGAGGAATCTCGACACTGATACAAGATTGGAAGAACCTGTATAGGAAACCGTGAACTTATAGGAGTGGAGAGAACTTGCGGATGTTTGACGGACTGATAGGAGGTGAATCCTATTGAGGAGGAACCTTTAACATTGATACAGGAACAGGCATGGTCAATCCGATAGTTTGTACTGCGTTGACACTAAGATCATATCCTGCACGCAGGAAGGTACAGGATTGATCCTGGCTACCGAGGAGGAAAATGTGAGTGTCCTGGACCTTCAGTTGATCTGAGGATTTGCAACCACAAACCAAGGCATGCCCAAAACAATGGGAGTTGACTGAGTCTTGATCAAGTTGAAGGAAATCAAACAGTTGAAAATGCCATGAGTACAAGAGAGAGGTGTGGTAACATGGGTAACTATGCCAGAAGCAATCAGACGACCATCTGCAACCTCTATAGGAATTGTGTGCTTCAACTTCACCACTGGAATGCCATGCTGAGTTGCAAAAGTGTCATCTATGAAGCATGCATTTGCACCGGCAACAACACTAACTAGAGGCCCAATATAAATTCTAGTTAAGTAAAAAAATTAACCAGTGTTGTGTGCGTCAGGTGACAGACTTTGCAGAAGTGCAAAAGTCTCCAAGTGACTTCATGTCGCAGGTGGCCTCTGGCAGCTGGGTTTACGACTCAGTGAACGACGGTTCTGAAGAACTTGGCTTCGCGTAATGCAAGGGGGGTAATGAAATTATGTGATATGTTAGTTTTGGTTAGTTTTTTAACATTATCTAGTCTTGGAGTTGGACCTCAACGAGGATGTTGACATTTTCAAAGGCGGGGAGTGTGTCATAGTTTTTACTATGACTCGACCCTTTACTTTGGACGTTGACTGTTGTTACCTATTGTACTATGTTGATGGACCCTAGATGTAGTAGGAAACAGGCCCGCTTAGTGCACTTGGGTATTTGGTGATGGCCGGCCGGTGTCATTAGGTATTTATAGGAAACTCTAAGCGAAGCTAGAACTTACCTTCTAGAAAACCCACCCCCGATTTTTGACGTCCCAAATAGGCTGATTGGTTGTTGCAAATGAGTTTGGCGTGTTAAGTAGGGTTAGGAACACTTGTAGGGTTGACCTAACCCTAGGGTTGCCCTAACCCACGCCCTAAAACCCCCACCCCCTTGGGTAGGGTTAGGGGTAGGTAAGGGTGAGTTATAGGCTCATATTGCTAATTTATCTAAGGGCTAGAATTCAGTGCCAGCCCACTAACACAAACAGGAAAAGAGGGGGGGGGGGGGGGGGGGGCTCCGTCACATAAATAAGGTAGAGTATACGTGGAAGAGCTCCTGGGTTATGATTGAGTTCGTTGCTCTTCTGCCGGTGCAAGCTTTAGCTTGTGTCGTTAAGGTACAACCCTCTGTTGTGCCGCCTTAACTTCCAGATGCCAGGGGTACGTCCCACCTTCGGGTAGCTTACCCTTTAACATTGACGAATCCATGTCTGGGAGGTCTTGTCGGAATGCACGTTCCAAGAGGCAGAGGTTGAGGCTTGTCTCCAACCTCCTCCTCCACGTCAAGCTAGGTGTAGCACTCACAGCCAAGCAAGGCACATCCGTGTCCTTGTCAACTGTGGGCGTGGGATCTTGTTTGACAGGTTCACATACCTGGTTCTTGAGGGTTCATTGAGGGATTCTAGAGTTGGCATTTAGGAGCCACATTTGTAGCACTTAGTGCAACTCTTGAATCTAAGGGTATGGCATGATAGCCCACATCGGGAAGGCAGTGTCACATGGAGATGTGACACTGGGCTAAACGTCACATGGTGTGCAACGCCTGAGGCACGCCCTTTGGGGTTATTGTCATGGGCTTGTTGCCAAGGGGTTGGATACTTTAGCAAACAAAACATGTTTGTGCTTGCACTAGGGTGCTAAGCCTTGGGCATTGCTCAAGGGAGGTTAGGTCTCATAACTAGGTGTGCTTTGGCACACTTGGCTAGGGGAGTGTTTCTCCTTGGAATTCAAGAGTTGAACAACCTAGACATGTTAGCAGGAGCCCTTTCGTGAGGCACTCGCAAGGTCATGTGCTTAGGGTTATCCCAAACCTAGCCTTAGGAAGTTTGCTTAGCAGAACACTCGTGTCCGCCTACGGCGCACACTCGTGTCCTCACTAAGTACTAGCCCTAGGTCTAGGGTATAACTTGGCCACTCAAACCCTTAGGGGTTAGTCGTGGTTCAGGGTACCCCTTGTCGCCCTAAAGGGGTTGTACTCCCGGATGAGGGTGATTCCTCAAGGGGTAAGTGACGATGCCTTAGCTTTGTCCAAGGGTATGTGTGGAACACACGTCTTCTTGATGGGGGTTAAGGCATGAGCCTGTCTAGGTCTTCTAGGGCAAGACCCTAAGTCAACTAGGGTTCTGGGGCAGACATTCTAGGAGACTTAGGCTAAACCCTAAGTCTCCTGTCCACTTGGGCATTAGAGTCTAACCCTAGGGGTCATTGGGGTTGTTCTGTGAAACTTAGCATTGCTCACACAGGGTGATGACACCAAATGGTCACCTGGCAGCCACGTGTTGCCACGTGTGGCCCTTTGGGTTAAAACTCTGACAGTGGGGAAAGCCTGCGAATGTGCTGACGAATCAACAGGAGGTGGATCCTGTTGAGGAAGAACCTTCGACACTGATACAGGATTGGAAGAACCCTGTACAGGAAAACGCAAACTTACAGGAGTGGAGAGAGCCTGCGAATGGGCTGAGGAACTGACATGAGGTGAATCCTGTCGAGGAGGAGTCTTCAACACTGGTACAGGAACAGGCACGGTCAATCCTGTAGCTTGTATTACCTCAGATACTAAGGATGTATCCTGCACACACTGTCAGGAAGGTACATGATTGATCCTAGTTGTCGGAGAGGAAAACGTGAGCGTCCTAGACCTCCAGTTGATCTGCGGATTTGCAACAACGAACCATGGCATGCCTAAAATGATGGGAGTCGACCGAGTCTTGATCAAGTTGAAGGAAATTGAACAGTTGAATGTGCCATAACTGCAGGAGAGAGGTTCGGTAGCATGGGTAACTACGCCAGAAGCAATTAGACGCCCATCAACCACCTCTACAGGAACTGCACGCTTCAACTTCACCACCGAAATGCCATGTTGAGTTGCAAAAGTGTCATCCATGAAGCATGCATTTGCACCAGTGTTTAATAAGGCAAACTCCATGAGCTCTCGATTATTAAGATGAATGTGTATAAGAAACTTAAATGATGGAATGGTATGAGCAGCACCAATGGAGCTTGCACCTACGTCCAACTTCACGGCTCCTAGACAAAGTGGACATTGAAGTTTTTTCGACTGAACTTCAGCTTCAACTTCACGCATCTTGAACTTCCTGACTTTAATAGGACATTCTGCCACTTTGTGTCCTGCTTCACCACAATACAAAGCATAGGTTCTCACTGCGGCGACGTTGCTTCTCAGCAGCGGAAAGAGAGCCACGTTTGGATTTCTCAATCTCCATAGGAACTACTCCAGAAGGTAGTGCAGGAACATGTACCACAGCCACAGGATTGGTTTGCAGGAACTGCTGACGGGATCTTTCCTAACGATGCTCGAACAGACGATTGTCACAACGAACAACTTGCTGCATGATCTCTACTAATGTTTGGGCATCCGGTAACATAAGGAGAAGGTCCTTCACGTCATCCCTCAACCCAAATGGAAGTGTTCAATCAATGCAGTCTCGTCCCATGGAATGTTCGTGCAAATTTGCTGAAATTCGGATGCATAAACGGAAGCTGGTCGGGATCCTTGAGTGAGCTTCCGTAACTTCGTGCATGCGGAACAGTACTTATCAGGATCTCCAAAGCAGGCTTCAAAGGCAGCCACAAAACCTTCAAATTCTTCCATCAATGGGTCGTCACGCTCTAGCAAGGGGGCAACCCAAGCCCGTGGAGATCCACTTAGTAAAGATGCCAAAAGGCCAACCTTTTGTGCATCAGTCGAGTAGCGGCATGGTTACATGCGGATCAAGAGCTTGATCTGATTCAGGAAACCTTGGAAATCCGCACGATTGCCACCAAACTTTTCGGGCATGCTGATCTTCGTTCTGTAGAAAAGTTTGATGAAGAAGGAACCATCGATGCCTGAGAGAGAGCCTGCGCAGCAGCCTTGGAGGATGCATCAGCAGCTACATGTGCCGCATTGGTGGAACCTTGTAAATCGGTGACCACTTGGCACAAAGTGGCCAGCTCATGAAGCAACATTTGGTGCTCGTGTTGGAAGTGCTCAAAATCAGCCATGATCTATGAAAGAAAAGGAGGAAAACGAAGGAAAAGAATTAAAAAAAAGTAACTGGGAAACAGAGAGCTATGAAAGCAGTTACTATCAAAACTGTCAAGCCACGATTCAGGAACCAGGAAGAGAGCAGGATCCCAAGAACAAGAAGGCTTGACTCAAGAATAGGATGGAGAGTAGGACAGGAACTCAGAAACTCAGAAGCAAGACAAGAACAGGATAGGATTCGGGAGCAAGACAGAAAGGCGCAAGACAAGATCCAAGAACAAGACAAAAACAGGATAGGATCCGGGAACAAGAAAGGAGCAGGACAGGATCCAGGAGCAGGACAGGAAACAGGAGCGAGACAAGAGCAGGACAGGAAACAAGACAAGAACAAGACAAGACGAGATTGATTGTAGTAAGACTAGTGTTGATAGTAACTGATTGTACAACAATTAAGTCGGAGCTTTTATGCTCACAACTCCAAGAGCTAATCTAGGCATGAGTGCTAAAAGTGGTTGCATGCATGCAGAGGTTAAGATGAGTCCACATGTCCCTTATCCTCTAGGCATATCCTGTGGCATATCCTATAAGAATATCTTGCAACCATATCCTGTATCCGGAATCCCTATAGGAATATCCTGTAGGAAATCCTGCAACCCGTATCTTGTATCCGAAAACATGTATCCTGTATCAGGTCATGACAGCAGCCATCCTTGATTCTCGTCTTCATCATTGCCAACTTTAATACTTGGTGGATTGGAAAGCTTATTTGCCTCTCGATCACATTTGGTGTCACAACCTTTAGAACAAGGGTGGAACCTTGAAAGGAGGAGATTGTATTCAAGAAAGAAATGAATACAAAATGAAACACAATGCCGAAGACTGGTGTTGAATGATTCTGAGAAACCTAGAATTGGAACCTTGTTTATATATCTGAGGTCCTGAGGATTGTATGGTCCACAACTGGTCTGGAATGTGTGATCCACAACTGGTCTAGAATGTGTGGTCCACATTGGTCTGGAACATGCGTATGAATATACGCCTTGCTGTTGATGGTGTAGTTCAGCATCCAGGATCATACGGATCAGTTGGTTAATACATGTGTGTGTTAGCCAAAAGGTCTCGGGTTCAAGTCCTGTGAAAAGTAAAAAATGACCCATGATCCTTATACTATCTTCCCCTTCGATGACGAGCACCTTCGTTGATGGATCCAGATGGTTGAGGTTTGTAGGATATCGTTGATGGTTGAGGTTTTGTAGGATATCGTTGATGGAACATGGGATGGATCCAGATGGTTGGCGGAACGTCAGATGGTTGAGGTTTTGTAGGATATCGTTGATGGAACATGGGATGGATCCAGATGGTTGGCGGAACGTCACATCAGAGAGTTTTCGATGATGCGAAATGGCCCCAAGCGTTGATAGTCCAGCTTGTCACAGGACGTGTGGTTGGCCAATGACGCCGGATGATGCGAAATGGCCCCAAGCGTTGATAGTCCAGCTTGTCACAGGGACGTGTGATTGGCCAATGACGCCGGAGGAGCCACACTTGGTCACCAATTGTGAATGCTGGAGGAGAGGAACGGGAACGATTAACAGCTTGTTGTTGCAAATCCCGAGTGCGTTAAAGATGATGCTGCACTTCTTCATGGACCTGTCGGAGATGCTCAACACGATCATCGGCAACAGTGGTGAGGCCAGGAACCACGGGCAAGTAGGAAGGACATCGACCCAATCATCTTGCAGATGAGAAATGAAACACCGGAGATATTGTTCCAGAGTCTGAATTGTGCGCTTTGATTGTTCATCTGTTTCAGGATGATGTGCAGTAGACAGCTTCTTGGTGATACTAGCCGATCTAGGAATCTCCGCCAAATGCCGAAGTGAACTGGGGACCTCGATCAGTGACAAGTTCATCAGGAAGACCATGAAGGCGGAACACCTCCCGGTACACCAGATCTGCAGCATCAGGACCCGAACATGTCTTGTTGCAGGGAACAAAGTGCGCCATCTTAGAGAACCGATCAACAATGACTAGGACAGCATCAAACCCTCTAGAAGGCGGTAAATCCGTGAGGAAATCCATGGTGATGGATGACCATGGCCGCTGAGCAATAGGAAGAGGCTGTAGTAGTCCAACCGGTCGATGACGAGGAAGCTTTGTACGCTGGCACGTGTCACAAGATCGCACAAATCTCTCAACATACACGCGAAGCCGAGGCCACCAGAACACCCGTTGTACCAGCTCGATCGTCTTTCGAATGCCAAAATGTCCTGCAGCTGTGTTGTCATGGCAGTGTTGGACAGCTCGCAACCTCAGTTCTCCGTCCGGAACATAGATTTGGATGTGGTGGTACAGCAACCCATTATGAAGATGGAAAGCAGCATAATCTCGTAGTTGTGACCCTGAAGACAATGGCTGAACTCGTCGAACATGTGCAAGGACATCACGAGCAAACTCGTCTTGAGGGAGATTTTCTCGGATTAGATCCAAAAACGAAGTGTCAACTGGAGCAGAAGAACGGGAAAGCGCGTTACCAACAACTGGTCGGAGCTCAGATGACTTGTTCTTGTTGATCAAATCGGATTTCACCTGGTACTGGAGCTAGGTAACTGCGACGAGATAAGGCATCTGCTTTGCCATTTAGACGACCGGGACGATGAATAATCACGTATCGGAACCGGGACAAAGACTGTGCCCATCGCGCCTGACGTCGATTGAGAACTCGTGCTGTTGCCCAGTACTGGAGGTTCTTGTGATCACAATACACCTTAACCACATGCGGGGAACCTTCAAGGAATCTGCGCCACTCCTCAAAGGCATCGACGATCGCCAGCAGCTCCTTGTTGTAACATCGTAGTTGATCTCAGGTGCAGTGAACTTGCGGGAATGGAAAGCAATGGGATGGAGAAGATGATCTGGACCTTCCTGGGACAACACTCCACCAATGGCGAAGTCAGAGGCATCAGCTTCCAAAATATGGCTTCGCAGGGTCAGGATGGATAAGAACAGGTGCCGAGGTGAACGCCTTCTTTAGGAACTCGAACGCCTCCTCAGCCTCAGAGGACCAGACAAATGGAACATCCTTGCCAGTCAACTTCGTCAATGGCAATGCAATCTTGGAGAAATCCCGAACGAAACGTCGATAGAAGTTCGCAAACCCGAGGAAACATCGAACATCACGAACATTTGATGGTCTCTCCCACTCCAATACAGTCCGGACTTTTGCAGGATCCATGTGAACACCTTCAGCTGAAATGATGTACCCCAGGAACTCGACAGACTGCTGACTGAAAGAGCACTTCTCCAACTTGGCAAACAAGTGGTGCTTCCGGAGCCTCTCCAAGACTAACCGTACATGCCGTTCGTGTTCTTCTCGAGTCTTGGAAAATATCAGGATGTCGTCTAGGTACATGATGACAAACAAATCCAAGAAGTCCCGAAAATATCGTTAGCCATGTGCTGGAACACAGCAGGTGCATTTGTCAGGCCGAACGGCATTACTACGTACTCGAAATGTCCGTAGCGTGTACGGAAAGCTGTTTTCCACTCGTCCCCTTCTCGAATTCGGATGAGATTGTACGCTCCTCTTAAATCGATCTTTGTGAAGTACCGGGCACCAGAAAGACGTTCGAGCATGTCGGAGACGAGCGGGAGAGGATACTTGTTTGGAATGGTGACCTTATTCAGATCTCGGTAGTCCACCACGAGCCGGAGACTTCCATCCTTCTTGGAAACAAAGAATACTGGAGCACCAGCCGGTGATCGCGAATGACGGATAAATCCGGTGACAAGATTCTCCTCAATGTATTTCCTCAATGTCTCCAACTCTGTTGGTGAGAGACCGTAAATGGGACCGGAGGACGGCTGCTTACCCTCAACGAGATCGATAGGACAGTCGTACTCACGGTGCGGTGGCAAGGCAGAAGCTTTCTTTTTGTCGAAGACGTCTGCGAAATCGGCATACTGCTTTGGTAAGGCAGGAGGAACAGAAACATCCTTAGCAGAGCAGGGATAGACTTTGATCGCGAACACGGATGCTGGGTCATGTCGGCTATCTTTCTTGAACTGCTTCAAGGTGATATGCGAGACTGAAGTGGAGGAGGAACTGGAACAGGATCGGAATCAAAGAGTGTGGCTGGAGTTGAAACAGCTGGGAAACTGTTCATGAAACGTTCTCTCCAACCAGGATCCACCAACTCGATCCACGGCAAACCAAGGATAATCGTAGAGTCTGGAATAGAAACAACACTGAAGGAGATGTTGCACACAGCACCGCAAGCAACGACCTCAACGAACTCCGTGTCATTTATTACCGCTCCAGATTTGATATCTCGTCCATCAACGACCCGTACAGAACCAGGAGTCTTCAAAGGATGTAGACGGATCCCGTGTTGACAGCAAAATTCTTGTCGATGAAATTTGCGTTCGCTCCGCTATCCACCAAAGCTTTACCAGAGAACTCCACCTCTGGTGTCTTCAGCTGCACCGGAACATGGAACGGCTTGCACACCTTCGTGGATGGAATGGATCCAAGATGAGGAAGGGAAGATGTTATGAGTGAAGAGCCTTGAGGAACATGAGTTGTTCCACGGCAATCCAGCCGGACGGCTCCTATTCGGGCTGGATCTTCTCGTTTCCCGGCAGCACAGCAAGGGCCACTTCACGAGCTTGTTTTGGACGTCGATGACAATTCTCCAACTTGTGGTACGGGTCCCCACAGTACAAACAAAGCTTGTACTGAATCCGCTTCTGACGTTCGGTTGGCAAAAGCTTGCCTCGGCGTGATCGCCCTAATTCCATCGGGGATGGTTCTACTGAGGAAGATGATGAATCAGCAGATGAGGGAACAGGGACTGCAGAAATGGAAGAAGACGGCACCAAGAAGAAAGAAGGATGCCGACGTTCTTGTTTCCGCTCGATCAACCGGTTGTCACAACGAATTGCCAACTCGATCATGCTGGTGAGGGTTTCCGGAACGCAAAATTCAGCAACATGTCTTTGACCTCGTCCTGCAACCCCGACCGGAAAACCTCCTTGAGAGCACGATCTCCCCATGTGACATCACAAGCAAGAAGTTGAAACTTCGATGCGTACTCTGCTACCGACATACCCCCTTGGTGAAGCTGACGGAGTTTGGTGATGGCAGCACTCTCACGATCCACGTCACTGAACATCGCCGTGAACCGTTCCACAAACTCGTCAAAATTCCCAAGGATCGGATCATTGTTCTCCAGCAAGGCTGAGAACCATGAAAGAGCAGAACCAGAAAGCAGCGACCCGATCAATCCAACCTTAATGGGTTCTGTGCTGTAGCGCCTCGGCTGCATCACGATCCGCAGACGAACTTGATTGAGAAAACCTCGGAACTTCGATCGGGTACCATCGAACTTTTCGGGCATGCTGATCTTCGGCTCTGGAGAATTCGCACGCTGTCGGAGCTGATCATTCTCCAGGTGTAGTTGTTTGAGCTGCTGCTGGAGGGCAGCAACTTGCTCATGAAGAGCATGCTCGGACATGATGAGTCGAAGAAGAAAAATCAAAAAAAAAAAGAGAAGAAAATCAAAAAGAAAAAGAAAAGAAAAAAATCGAAAAGAAAATTGAAAAAGAGAGAAAGAAAGAAAATGGGATCGATGACAAGCGGAAACAGAAGCTTGTCACTACCTCAGAATCATTCAAACTGTCACGACCTTGTGCAAAGGGCAAACCTTTAGAACAAGGGTGGAACCTTGAAAGGAGGAGATTGTATTCAAGAAAGAAATGAATACAAAATGAAACACAAGGCCGAAGACTGGTGTTGAATGATTCTGAGAAACCTGGAACTGGAACCCTTTTATATATCTGAGGTCCTGAGGATTGTATGGTCCACAACTGGTCTGGAATGTGTGATCCACAACTGGTCTGGAATGTGTGGTCCACACTGGTCTGGAACATGCGTATGAATATACGCCTTGCTGTTGATGGTGTAGTTCAGCATCCAAGTTGGTTAACACATGTGTGTGTTAGCCAAAAGGTCTCGGGTTCAAGTCCTATGAAAGTCAAAAAATGACCCATGATCCTTACACTTGGGAACTTGCATCCAACTTACTCCATGCTCATGGAACTCATCATTAGGGAGGACGACCTGATACAAGATGCAGGATTCCAGATACAGGATATACCTACAGAATAAGGGTCACCATTTTTAGCTCGTGGAGTTGTGAGCATAAAAGATCTAACCTAATTGTTGTACAATCAGTTACTATCAACACCAGTCTTTCTATAATTAATCTTGTCTTGCTCCTTACTTTCTGTTCTTTCCTTGTCTTGTTTCTAGTTCCTGTCCTGCTCCTGGATCCTATCCTGCTCCTGTCTTGCTCCTGGATCCTGTCCTGCTCCTGTCTTACTCCTGGATCTATTTTGCTCCTGGATCCTGTCCTGCTCCTGTCTTGCTCCTGGTTCCTGTCCTTCTCTTATCTTGTTCTTGGTTCCTGTCCTGCTCCTGTCTTATTCCTAGTCCTTGTCCTACTCCTGAGTCAAGCCTTCTTGCTCTTGGATCATGACTTGACACATGCTTCTCCTTCTTCTACTCTAGCAGTACAGGATCGTCTCCAGCATCTTCGTTAAGTACAAGATGATCTCGAGTTCATCTTCAGCAGGCACATGAATGGTACAAGCATCATGTTGATGCTCATCATCAGCCGACACCTGCATACAAGATTAATGATCTCGTGTGGCTTCCTCATCGGCATATTCTCACCAACATGCCTTCTTCTAAGTTGGATTTTCAACTATTGGGCCCTTATAGGATTGCGGCTAAGGTCAATCCTGTAGCTTTTCGACTAGAGCTACCATCTACTGTGAAACTTCATCCTGTGTTTCACACCTTTTTGTTGAAACCATATCATCCTTCTTCTCTTCCTAGTCGTGCTTCTTCTCCTCCCTCTCCTGTGGTCATTAACAATGAACCTGAGTACAAAATTGCAGACATCCTTGATTCTCGTCTTTATCGCCGCCAACTTCAATACTTGGTGGATTAGAAAGGTTATTTGCCTACCGATCGCACTTGGGAACATGCATCCAATTTACTTCATGCATCTAATTTACTCCATGCTTCTTCCAAAGTTACTGTCTTTCATCGACGTTATTCTGTTAAACCAGGTCACAAGACTCGTGAAACTCGTCCTTAGGGAGGAGGTGCTGTCACGACCCGATATAGATACAGGATATAGGATATGCCTGTTGTCATGACCCGATACAAGATACATGATATAGAATACGGGATACAAGATATCCTATAGGATAAGGGACATATTTTTAATTCATAACTAGATTAGCTCTTGGAGTATATTTTTAACTCATGCCTAAATTAGCTCTTGGAGTTGTGACCATAAAAGCTCCGATGTCACAACTTTCCCTCTCCCTTATGCCAACTAGGCAAATGGCCAATTGGTGTTTATGAGAGGGCCCCTAGTCGTGATGACCCAGGTCTGCTTGGGTCTTTTTGCCCACATATCCCACATATCCCACAATCTTTACCTAGGTAGTCAACCTACCAGGCTAGAACTATGACATCCGACCTAATTGTTTACAATCAATTACTATTAAAACCAGTTATTCTATGATTATTCTTGTCTATTTTTGTCTTATTCCTTACCTCCTCTTATTCTCATCTTGTTCCTAGTTCTTGTCCTGCTCTTGAGTTAAGCCTCCTTGCTCTTGGATCATGACTTAACAGTAAGTATACTAATTGAAGATCTATATTAAACTGGTTAGCATACTCAATGTAGAAGTTAAAGGCCCAATAATATGGAGCAATGATAGCATCAAAGATGATGCTCATTTCAAGTTTGGGAGATGTTGGATAATTTTTTTTCATTATTAATTAAAAGTATTTTATAAACATTATGAGAAATATATATAAACAATATACAATAAAACCTATCTAAATTAAATATTTGAAATTGGGGGCAGTGTTTAATTTAGGGTTTTAAATAAGGGAGAGCAAAATACAATAGCATACAATAGTAATTTTTTTGTACTTAAGTTTAATGGCATTGGTGCTTTAATATTGTATGTAATGTACACATATACTATATATGTCATCACCACGTATTCATTTTTGTCGAAGACTGCCTACAGGCTTATGAACCTACTACAAATGATGCCGAGGGTGTAGACGACAATGACATTATTGGAACCAATTAAGGTCACTCCTTCTAAGGCACTCAAGATGCTCAAGTCACTAGAGACTTTCTGGCTACAGCAATATGAACAAAGCCTAGACTTCATCACAGCCCTCCACAATATGAAGGACAAGGCTGGCTTGATCAAGACACGTCAGCTGAAGTAGAAGTCCATCTCTGACTTCTTTCCTCATGTCTAGTACTTTCTTTTTGGGTCAGAGTAGGTTAGTTTATCTATTTCCATCTGCCATATATAGGAAAATTCAGTTTAAAAAATCGAGGCACCATGTTTAATTTTTTAATTTAAAAAGGTTTTCAATTTAAGTATAGAGCCCAAGTTGGGACCATGATTTTTGTTTAATTTAGAGAGGGTTTTAATTTACACATGTTCAATTAAATAGGTTCTACTGCAAGGTCATAACCATATTACGAGTATAACAAGGAGCAAATCAAGAAGAGGTAATTGTTCTATGGATAAGAGTAACAAATAGTTATGATAACGAACAAGAATGAACATAAGGGTTACAATAATAGAAAATGGGACATATAAACACAGATGACGAAGTAGAAAGAGGGGATCATGTGTTCATTATTGTATTTTTATTTTATATTAGTAATACAAATGATTACCTATATTTTTTATGAGCAGTACTTTGTTTATAATTGTTTCTCAATATGATGTTGAAATCCATAGTAGAGGCTTGTGTTTTTTGAGTGAGTTTAGCATTCTTTGAGCTTAGCCATCATTACCCTTTTGTTGTTGTGTGTATTTTTAAAAATTTTGTGTTGACTGACATTGACTATATTACTTATGATTTGTGTATGAGAGATTTTTAGCTCTTAACAATTACATGTTCTTTTAGATGTGATTTATAGAAGTGGTGTCTCAAGAACGACCACTTAGTTTTTTTTGTTGGTCTTATTATATAGCTTTTTATGTGGTTTTATAAATTGGTTAGTTTGAAGAACAACTAACATGTTTTTAAAATAATTTCTCTTAAGTCAATATGTTCTAGTCGTGGAGAATCTAGGAGCAAAATAATTAAAAAAATAAAATTAGAATTACATCTTGATGTCTTTGTAGGTTCATCTACCATACATACGCCTCAAGTACTTATATATATAATGTATATTGTATACACTTTATATGTATGATTGTGTATATTGGGACATACATGCATTTTCTATGTTTTTGTTTACATGTGTATATGTATCATAACATTATGTGTACATATTAAAAGCCATCTATCTATATATGTATCTCTACTCTATGTCTATACCAAAGTGGATGGACAACGTGGACGAGCGGCAGTCCCAAACAAAAGCATGGGACCTTGGGTGGGTGACTTTCCTCTAGCAATCTTAGACATGCGGAATGAATATATAGTGATGGTTGTCAAGCGATGTTGATAGATTGGGGCAGGTGTCAAACAACATTGATAACAGGTTAAATCTAATTATCTTGAACCAACCACCCCAGACATAAAGGACATCATGCATTAAGACAGTTGACTGCACTTAATCATGACAAAGGCACCCAAAGGGAAGATGCTACCTAGGTTACAGACGAGTACCACCTGAACCACTATATAAGCAGGTAGGCAATTAGTGGGCAGGGTTCCTCTTATTCTTCCTCTTCTCTACACACATAATTGTCTTACCAATAGATAGGCTAGATTACTACCAGTCCAAGGCATTCTGCCTTGGGTAGTCAGCCACTAAGGGGAGGGCCATTTTGTAATTCTGTTATGCAATAGTCATTCTTTTCTTTTATACTCTTGTTGTTGGCCAAACGGTAGAAGCCCTTCTCTCTCTCTCTCTCTAACCCAGTTGGCACTCTTGCTTTCTAGTAGAACTGTAGACCTTTACATGCCCGTCCTAGTAAAGGCCATCACTACATACTCCGACACCTTTTAGGAAAACAATCAAACCTTGGCTCAGAATCTCAGAATTGAATGTTGGCAACAACGTTCTAAAGACCACTAAAACAACCTACATTCACCTCATATCTAGCATGCAGAGTCCTGACGACCATTTGTGATGATCACGAAGGGATTGTTGTCATGCACGGATGGAGTTCACCGTAGCAAGTTGAGTTGCTACATGAAGAAGAGATTGGAGAGCAAGAGCTAACTCATTCAAATAATTGAACATCAATTGAATATCAATTGGTCAGGAGAATGGGACGTGCAGCATGGGAGAACAAGAGAGCACCATGGATGCTACAATTAGCTCTTGCCTCACCAACTCGAGACTACAATGCGAATGCCATAGGTCCATGCAACCACACAACCTCGCGGGGAGAGGAGGACACCTCAAACGACCATGCAAAAGAGTGATGATGGCCTCAAAGCCAATCTCAATGATGAAGAAAGGTATGAAGAACCCCTAACACATCCTAATGAGATTCCAGGTGTAGAAATGCATGGGAATGAGTAACATCCAAATGGAGAAACCACCTCGATACGACCTACAAAGGAGAATGGGACGAATGGTTGGACAAAGAAAGTTCACCACCTGCTCTCGATGTAGGAGAGAGTGATGATTACAATGAGCCGGCACACAACACGATTAACCCACATTAGAGGAGTACCCCTAAGGGAGGAGACCTTGTGCAAAAGAACCCCAAGGGATGGGAAGCTTGCACTAGAGGCAGGAAATTTGAAGCAATGATGACAATGAGTGGAGTGATGAAGGACGAGAACCAACAATTCCACATGCCCGAGGAAGCAAAGGGCGTGGTGCATTAAACCCAAGGCCACTGTCATCGAGAAGGGTGAGGCAAACTGGTCATGGATGCCCAAAAAGAGAGGAGGAAAAGCTTCATGTAAAAGGCCCCCATAGGGAGGGGCAACAACCACTTGCAAGAGTCTCACTTGCTCGCAACAGCCTCCACTTTGGCATGTCTCCAAGCCATTGTCCTGGTTTCATGGGTTCGGCCACCACTTCCCCTCACTAGATTCCCTGTCATCTTCCTCCTCGAGGTTGACCAATGATCCTGTCTGTTGGGCTTGTGATCTCATGATTGCCTCGCATTATAGCTTTGGTGGTGACATTTCTACATGGTTGGCTTGTGGTGTGGGGGTTGCTCTTGCCGAGGCCGGAGTTGGTTCTTCGGCTACCCTTGTGGCCTTCCATGAGCATCGATATAGCAAGTGGTGCCGCTGCACAGCGTGCAGATCATCTCTTGGCATTCTAGCCATCTATTTCTATTGTCATACCTCTGTCGATATGGTTGGCACTCCCAAGAGTGCGACCTCTGATGATTCAAAGTATCAAGAACTTGACAAACGTGGTCATCCTCGACATGCAAGCAAAAGGGGGGTTCAACTTACCCATGGGCCAACCATTACACACCTTGCAATAATTGTCCCCACGCACGGTGTATCCTAGCTAGGTGAGGGTGGTAGTTAGGTCCTCCTTCCATGTTGTTGCCTTGTGGGCCTCCCTTTGTTGTGATTGCATGTGCTCTCTGGCTCTCGACTGCCGCTCCTTTTTGGCAGGCTTTTGGGTGTCCAAGAGGTTCTCCTCGTCTATGGTGGTCTTGTTCACTCCCTTAGCATCTAAGTTGTCTTGCACCTTCCTCTCTTGGCGTCTCTCAGCTTCTCGCCACTCCACCTTCTTAGCACGAGTAACTTGTTAAACATTGGTGGATGCGATTCACAAGGCAAATGAAGGAGCTCTTTAGGAAACCGCACAAAGGGCGTTTCTAGATACCTTCCAAGAGGAAAAGAGTGAAGAAGAGGTAATCCTTAAACTAACTAGATTGAAATGATTCGCATGTTGGGGTACATTGCCCAACTAAGGGATGCCCTCGTTGACCTAACTAAGAAGATGTGGTACCATAAGGGATTGCAACTGGAGATCTGCAAGTGGATTGGGCTAGACGATGACCAAGGATGTCAACACCAGTGTCAACTTTAGTGGATGAATTTGTGATGGCATATCCTTCAAGACAAGTTTGCTAAGGAGGCCTTGAACCTAGTAGAAAAGAGGAAACAAATTCATCAATTATGAAGAAGTTGTGATATTTTAGTAGAAATAGGAAGTCAAATGGAAACACTCAAGCGGCCACATTTTGCAATGCGAAATAGACTTCTCTATTATAAAGAGAAGAGACTTTATGTTCCAAAAGGAACATGGAGGCAAAAATTGTTAAGAGAACACCATGATGTTCCTTTGGCAAGACATAGTGGAAGACATAAGACATTATCTACTGAAACAGAGGTTTTATTGGCTGGGAATGATAAACGACATTGTTAAGTACGTTAAGACATGTCCCACATATCAACAAGTAAAGAGTAGATCTTAAAAATGAGCTGAGAAGTTTCAGTGAATACCGATTTCAGAGTGGTTGTTTCAAAGTGTTATTTTGGACTTTATCACAAGATTGCCAAAATCTTGTGGTTTCATTTTCCTCATGGTGGTGGTCAATCGGTTTTCAAAGGTTACTCATTTCATTCCAACTGTAGAGATAATGAATGTAAAACAAGTAGCAAAGTTGTTCTTTCATGAGGTCGTAAAAGTGCACAGACTACCAAAAACTATGATATCATATAAGGATCCTTAGTTTATAGAGAAGTTTTGGGGAACGTTGTTTAAACAATTTGATACAATACTGAGGTTCAGTATGGCTTACCATTCGCAAACAGATGGTCAAAAGGGTGAACCGACAAGTCAAGGACTATCTCAAGTGCTATATTCAAGGTGATCAACTTAATTGGGCTGAACACTTGAATATGGTTAAGATATGTTATAATAACTCGACACACACTATGATTGGGTGTAACCCGATGGAGGTGTTAACTGGGAATAAGGGTGGTATTCCTCAAAGCATGGTGTTATTGAAAGATGATGTTCAATCGAATTTCCTTTATAACAGAGTTCACTGGACAATTGTATCATACATGAAAGTTGCTCATCAAGCGATGATTGTAGCACAAGAATGGTATAATCAGTAGTACAATAAGCATCAATAGGATGTAGAATATCAAGTTGGAGATATAGTGTTGTTGAGTATCAGAAACCTAAAGGTTCCAACAACTCTTTCAAGAAAGTTTCTATCGCATTACATAGGTCCGTATAAGGTGGTAAAACAAGTAGGAAAGGTGGCTTATGAGTTAGATCTTCCTTCGAAGTTGGGAACGTTAGACAATGTGTTTCATGTCAATTTGCTTGAACCATTCCACAAGGATAGAAACATCCACAAAGATACAATAACTTATATATGGCCCCTGAATTAGTTGGTGAAGAGAAGAAATATGAAGTCAATCCATATTGAGCAAAAGGAAGGTTTATGGCCGCATAAATGTAAGTTCAAGTATCTCATCAATCGGGCGTGTGAATCGACATGGGAACCATTGGAGAATTTGCAAAACGCAATGGAGTTGGTGAAGGAATTTGAGGCGTATTAACTAGAGACCTTCGATATAAATTCTTCATATCAAAAGTGGTACCTTCAGCAGCTAAACTTGCCGCTTAATGAACAACGGTTCTACAGTACTTAGCTTTGCATAATACAAGGGGGTAAATGAAAATTATGTGAGTTTTTTGTTGACTCCGCATAGAATGATTAGCATTAGCTTTTTAATTAATTTTTTCTAACTTAATGTAGTTTTGAAGTTAAATGTCAACGAGGATGTTGACATTTTTAAAGGCAGGGAGTGTGTTATAGTTTTTATTATGACTCGACCCTTTACTTTGAAGGTTGACTATTGTTACTTGCCAAGTTGTGTTGACAAACCTAGGTGTAAAAGAAACAGGCCCACATAGTGCACTTGAGTATTTAGTGATAGTCCAGTTGGGTGTCATTAGGTATTTGCAAGAAATTCTAGGCGAAGCTAGCACTTCTATTTATAAAACTCTCCCCTGGTTTGATGTTCTAGTTAGGTTTCCTTCAAAAAGTATAGCTTGTCAAACCCCAGGGTTGCCCTAACCCCATGCTATTTAGGGTTAGTAGGTTTAGGTCATCTCATTTCTTTAAGGGCTGGCATTCCAAGCCAACCCACTTACTCAATTAGGAAAACGGGGGGAGGGGGGTCTGTCACATAAATAAGGTAGGGTATATGTAGTGAGAGTTCCCAGATTCAAAAGAGAGTTTGTTATTCTCCTACCAATGCAAGTTAAGCTTATGTTGTCAAAGCATAACTCTTCGTTGTGCCGCCCTAACTTCCACACAACATGGGTACGTCCCAACTTCAAGTTAACCTACCCTTATCATTGGCAGGATTTCGCCCTTGTGACTAGGTACATCACGTCCAAGAAGTTAGTTAATTCTTGGGACTATCAACCCGCTCCCAAGCTTGGAAGCCCGAGTTCATGTTTCGCAAGACTAGTGGATGAGGCCTTACTTTGGCTGCCTCATCGACGCCAAGCTAGGAATGATACTTGTAACTCGGCTAGCCCACACATCTTAACTCACGAGGTGAGCCTTGACTGTGGACTTGGCCAATTGGGGGGTATGAGTTCTTAAGTGACGGGTTCCTAACACGCATACTTTACCAGATAATGTGGGGGTTTTCAAAGAGAGATTCCATGATTGGCATCTGGTAGGCCACCTTCATGGCACTAAGTAAAAACTATGACAGAGGTGCTAACAAGGGTGATCATTTCAAGCTTACGTCTAACTAGCCATATGTTCCCCAATCAAGAAAGGATCTAAATATTGTTGCATCTAACTAGTTAGATGTCCCCATGTTGATTTGTAGCCAAGGGAGGATCTAAATACTATTGCATCTAATCAGCAATGTTCCCTAGGTTGATTTGTAGCCAAGGGACGTTCTAAATCTTATTGTATTTAACCAACTAGATGTCCCTCAGGCCGATCTATAGCCAAGGCTAGATGGTAATAGAAGACAAGAGTCAAATATTGAGAATATTTATTGCTTGTCATATACAATTCCATCTTCTAAAGCTAGCTCTTTAGGAATTATGTATAAAATGATGTTCTCACTTATATTGATGCTTATGCCAAATTTGGATTTTGTGTTACAAAGGCAAATTGAGTATTATTGTAGTGACAAAAATCTCATTGATGATATATATTACACCCTAACATGGATGACAAAGGGTATGCACATATCTCAATGATCACAACATTTCTTCGGTACAATTACTAACAAATGATACAAGTTTTTATTAAAACTTTAAAGAATTCTCAAGTTGTTGAAGTACATGGAGATAAATTACAAAACCATAATGAAAACATTCTTCATATTTGCTCATCTACATGACCATTTTCTATTATAATCATGTATGCATGGTCAAACCATTAGGTTGTCATGTTTTTGCAATTTATTTGCAATCTATTCCACATTTATACGTGACCATGTCATCCAATTATTGCACTTGTTAGAATAGAATATATTAAACTCGCATTGAACGAATAGCCACTCACTCATCCTCATGAGCTATATGTATGTGGTGCACCATGAGTCATGGCTTGATTCACACACACGCATCAGCTCGATCCACGCTACTCCAACACTCCTTGAGCACAACTCTACTCCGGCATTGGGGCTCACTCAAAAAAATGAGCAAACTATATAGATTAAAATGTTCTGATATGCAATACCCATTATCTTCACCTTAGATTGGACACAATACTAAGCCAAGTTTGTCCCAATGCTTCACAAACTCATTTTTTGGAACATGTTCAGTTAAGACATCTATAAGATGATCCTTACCTTGAATATACTTTAATATTAAATGCTTCCCTTGTCAATATGATCTTTTAATCAACAATCATGTATATTCATATGCTTAGATAAATTATGTTGCATAAGATTCTTTGCAATCTCTATACATGAGATATTATCATTGAAGATTACTAAAGAATGAGCATTAATAAGCCATCTGTATAATCATATTACTTCTTTTGTAATGAAATATATAGCATTGCATTTAGCCTCAACAATCGATGTAGCCATGATCCTTTGCTTTTTACATTTCCAAGAAAAAGCTCCTCCAAACATGACTATGCACCATTTGGTTCTAGACTTAAAATCTCCTTGCTATTTGGCAAAAGTCAACATCTACATACATGAAAAAATCCTCCATGCTTAATCCATTAAAACTTGATGGCTAAGTGGAGTGCCTATAAGATAATTAAGAATGCGTATCACATCTTTCTTCATGTGTTGAGCTGCATATACAACAATAGAAAACAAATCATGTCTGCTATGCATGGCAAGGTACATGCATAGCAAGGTACAATGTTTTTGAATGGGTGTTAGGCACCACTATGTACAAACTAAAGACCCTCACAAAACCACCCGACCTCCCCCGAGCTGTCTCTAGTCTCTGCTCTCTAAAAAGGCTTCCAATATTAGGGTGCCCTTAATTCTCTTAGATCTAGGTATAGCTCTTTAGGAATATTCTAGCTTATACCTTTCTGAGGAATATTCTTTAATTCGTTATACGGGTCATAACAATCCTCCCCCCATTAGCAAGTCCTTGTCCTCAAGGGCAGTATAACTTACTCAACTGGTCTTGTATCATTAGCCTTGTACATCCACAAAGAATCTACCCGGGACTCATTCCTTGTGAGTACTCTCTTAATTGGCTAATATGAAACACTGGGTGCACCCTCACTCCTTCTGGCAATCGTAGTCGATATGTCACCTTATCGATACGCTTCAGAATCTCATAAGGACTGAGTACCTGGGAGACAACTTATCATTGTGTCCCTTCCGTAAGGCCACAATAGTGTTCTGCCTTACATGTGTGGCAAATACCACTCAGAGAATATACATAATCTCCCACCTGAAACTCTTGGAAGCTTTTGTGCTCATTAACAAACTTGATAGCTCGGCTCTGAGCTATTTGTAAGTTCTTCTTGCATAAACTCTAAATGTTTCTAAGCTTAACACTCAAATCTTTAGCTTCCTCATTCATGTTGCCTTGAGCTTTCTTACTTGCTAAACCCAACTCAAAAGATGTCTTGGAATGCCGTCCAAACATAGCATAATATGGACTCATTCCAATGCCACTATGTCCTTGGCAAATGGGTGACAAAGTCCATAGAGATACTGCTCCATCGCCTGTTTGGAATATGCAATGGTACTAATAGCCCACTTGGTTTTTCCCTGGGCACCTTTACTTGCTGACACTTGTCACAAGTCCTGCAGTACTCTATGATATTAGCTTTCATATTCCTCCAATAGAACCTTCTCTTGATCAACTCATACGTTTTCCTCCCCCCAAAATGACTAGCCTCCGGGTGATCATGATGGAAATATAGTAACTGATTGATCAAATGGTCCATACAAGGAAGATACACACAAGCCATTGTAGTACAAAACTCCATCCTAAAATGAGAATGGTGGCTCTAGCTGTCCTCTGAGCTCCTACACCTCAGCGTCTTGTGCTTGAGCATGTTGAACTACCTGGCTAAACTCATTGACCATCCTTATGCACGTTGTAACTAAAGTGGGCATGATACGTGAAAATGGGAATATAAAATAAATTACTAATTAATACTTAAGTTTTAATTATTAATTAATCATTTAATTAATATGTAATTAAGCCTTAAATATTAATTAATTAATTAATTAATCCTTCAATAACCTTACTTAGTAAGGAATATTCCTAAAATATCTTAGAATATTCATATTATTCTAAAAATAGTTTACAATAATGAAGAAATACTATCAAACATAATTACAAATGAAATCATTTTCTTATCAACATGTTAATTTTTTATAAATACTTTCTTTCTATCATACAAAGAAATCTTTTCATTTTGTCTAAATCATCACTCTCCGGATTAATCAAATCATTTTGGTCAATATCTTGATGTTGTTGCCACCACTTAACACTCTCACGAATGCAATTGGGAGTTGCCATCCTTGTTAATACATAAGATGTGATAAGAGAAGGTCTGCATAAAGGCTCATCTAAAAACTGACGTTCCTTAAGAATAATATTATAAAGCGCCCGGTTGCTATCCTTCATTTTATAAAATTCAATATCACGAGAAAGAAAAGCTTCAGGAAATGTATGATACGGTGGATACTGCTCACAAAAATTTTCGAGATTCTTCTTTCTGAGGCACGTATCCAAGTAGTTCACTAGCTCATCCATGATATCGGTATCAGAATATGGATCGAAAGTGATTGGATGAATACAAGCAATGTTTTGGTTGAGCATAGCCTTCTGAGGAGAGTCGTCTACTACTAACATCTGTGCGTTCTTCATTATCCTTAAGCGACTGATCTCCCCATGAGTCCCAATTATTCTTTCATTCTTGAAGAAGTATGGCTTGCTTTCCTTTCTTATATTCTGAAATTCGAGAGGTTTATGACACATTCGCTGGTCAAAAATCCAATCTTTACGAATCACCTCTTCTGCAACACTACAATGTTTCTTAAGTAAATTCAACAGCGGTGTTAAGTTATGAATCTGCATGCATGACCAAATCCCCACAAGCGCACCCATCTCCTTAAGCTTTTGAAAGAGACGATCCAACCCTGGACGAAAAATAATATCATATCGAAATTTACCATGACAAGGAATGAAATCTCCTTGTTTGATTTCTTTTTTCTATCCTGGGGCCTTTGTCGATGAAGCAGAACACCATTGACATCCAACAACACAATATGGCCATGAGTAACATGAGATGGCGTTGCCTCTTGAATACTTTGCAAATCACTTGTTTGCTCCCTTTCACATTTATCCGTTGCCACTATCTCGTTGCCTATCCCTTCATCATTTAATTGTACATCATCCTTACAAGATTCAGATATTGCATGCGCTGAAGAAATTGATTTCGGAACTGAAGCCAATAAAAATGATGATGAAGTGGCCCCCATGGTAACGATGTTTTGAGCTGCATTATTATCCATTTCCTGCATGAACTCTGTCATTCTGACATGTGGCACAAGAAATTGTCGCCAAACCCCTCTCTTACCTCATGGCAATGCTGAAAATCCATGTTCTCAATTATTTCATTACATCTGCAAAATGATAATTAGCTGACCTTAAAATTATCAAGGTATATTATTTACCTTGTTAATGTGTGACCCATGTTTGAACTAAAAGCTTCATTAATCCTTGAGAATTTATTTTCTGTACAAATATAAAAGAAATATACAAAAATGCCTTATGTTACACTCATTTACAACTATTCGTCACTCTATCAATTCATTATCAATTCTTCTTCGCTATTACCTTCTGAGTGAGGCGAAGAAGGTCTAAGCCGCTTGTGAGATGGTTCAAGATCTTCTGCATCTTCTATTGATGTTTCCATGGGTCCTGGAGTGTGCGAATGTTCTGTACTCCTCGAGATAACTTCCGGTCTAATATCTGATTGAAGTTCGTTCTCAGACTCCGAGATTGAACCAGATTCACCTTCAGAGCTATCGCACTTATCTGGAGGGAACTTTCTCAAATACGCCTTTATGGAATCGTTGGGGTACTCAGTTGAGACCCAATCTATCCACTTGTTCAGGTCCTCAACCATGGTCTTATCCTTTTCAACGGCAAACACACATGTATGCCGAAGGTAACACTCCTTCAAGACGGACCCCCTAGTGCAGTAGTCAAAAACCCACGCATCACTGTGAGGACCCCTAATCAAGTTGACGATGCTCCGTGCCGCTTGACTTGTAATGTTTGGATAACGTACATTGTCGAATACGTCACTCATACCTATCGGTGTATCGGATGGAGGTTCAGGGCCGTTGGAGTGCAAACAGATGCCTGGCCAGTCATTTGGAAGCTTGAAATTGTTTGGCGCATTCCTAACAACCAAGTGAACAACGGTATCAATGCACTTGGGATTAGCATCGTTCATATAAAATCCTGTCCAACGATGTCTATTCTTCTTGGCGAAGGCGAAGGCAAAAGTATCGGTGACATGAGCAAGAATCAAGAAATAAATACCTGAAAAAGTAGGTATCAGTGAAGAGCGCAAGCATGAATTCAATAATAAATACCTTCTATGTATATGCTTGCACGGCTAAGTTTCTCCACCAGATCCTCTAGTGCCCTATCTGTCGAAAGATTTTTTGACACCCGCCGATCCATCACGAACAATTGAAACGGTTTCCTACAAGCAGTGATGTTACCCATAAAGTCTCCGAATCTAACAACAAACATCTGTAGGGCTTGTCGTGATTTGTAGCATCCTCCTTTATAAGGTTCAATTCGGTTCTCCGCTGCTGAAGGACTGCCATAAGAGAAGGCGTCATCCCAATGTTCTCCTTTTTGGCGTTGGCGTGCAATAGATTCTTGCCCAGATCTTCCGATTGGTTCACCCATTCGACAAGCATATCATCGTTCGTCACATGCAAATATTTGCTGACCTCTTCATATGTTGAAGTCGAGGTCCAACCCAGTTTGTGGCAGTGTATTCCCAACCACTCCTTGAAATGCCTGACCGTCTTCAACTCCATTGCCTTGAGATGAAAAGGAGAGGTTGGGCTGCTGTTATTAATTTGTAGTTTGCCATCGATCACCAAATCAGCCAAGACTTCCATCTCCTCCATCGTTGTTCCATTTAAAGGCTTCAACCATGTGAGCTTGAAATCGTTGTCTACATCCTTTGTAGATTGAACAGACTTAGCCTTCGGCGTCTTACTGGGTTTCTTTGCAGACTTTTCTGAGGGCTCCCCTTCACTTGTCTGCTTCTTCTTCAGTGTTCCTTTTGAAAAGGATTCCATAATCCCCAACCATTTGGCAAAGTATCTTCGGGGCAAGAAATCAACATCATCAGAAAGGATGTTTCCTTCCCGCCCACCTGGGCAAAATCAACTGCTGCAATTTCTTCAACTCTCTGAGGAAAAAGACAGATTAATATACCGGCGAGATAAATCCCGCCCAAACAATTTGCTTACCCGGTATTCCGCAGATTGTGTATTCCCTGCGGTAGCTCTTTGTGGTCGCTGAAGAGATTCCCACACGGCTCGCGTGTGTTTAAACTTCTCCCATATTTTGCTGTTGTAGTGGTTGGTGTCGGCAGCGTCCCATTCCGCCGATAACTTATGGTACTGCTCGATTGTGAGATTCGGCTTAGCTAAAAACGCCGATCTTTTTGTCAGCTTCTCACGGGTATGCTCGGAAAGTTTTGTTGCCATCGTTCCTTTGTTGTGTTCCTCGAGAAGTCGTTGGGCTGCCGTTATTGTGTGCTGGCCACTAATGATGTAGTACTTGATAGATTTTTTATTCTCCGTCTGAATCTTCATGAGTTGTTCTGGTGTTGTGATCCAGACTTTGTCAGCGCCCTTCCTTCTTTCATAGTATGGACACAAAACAGCATTATGTGGAACGGTATAAGAATTGTCGTCCTTCATCTTCTCCATGAGCTCAGCTACACGTTCCTGGTTGAGTGGCCTGTAATTGAAGTTTGGGTTGACGCTGCAATATTTAACCCTACAAGGATAAATCTTATCATCCAACATCATTTCCTTGTGACTTATTGCAGCATGAGATGCCACAGGTGCAGCTGACAAAACGATTGATGATTTTCTTTTGCGATCCGAATCAACATGTGTGATCCCCGACTGCAGCTGTTCTAGTGTTCTCGGTACACTCTTCCAGCTCCCAAAGCTCCCTAAGCAAATTGAACGTGATCTGTAGAGAACCTGAGACCGAGCCACCCTCTCAATCTCCATTATGATGTCGCTGTGTTCTTCTTCAATGTGAAGAGGGAGATTGCTCACTTGCTGATTTTCTGTATTGTGAAGCAATATCTCCTGACAATACACCTACTCGATGAGTCTGAAGATTTTCGAAGTAGACATCCAGATGGATCCCCTCCATAGATGGGCTTTCGTTGAGTTGAAGAAGAACTCCAAGGTCAACATCATTAGTGAACACGTGAACGTCATTATCCACAAGTCGACAAAACCACCCGAAATTAATGTTGTAACTGACGACCTCTGGATCCGAGAACGTGACATTGGATGGAACAAGGCATATGTGTCGAGCATCGTCCAATCTGGGTTCGCAGCCTGCTTTCGGGTGCTTGACTAGCGAATCTACTTTCCATTGTTTTGCTTGTCCATGAGATGTGACAGAGGTTAATTTGACAGCAGCCATGGTTGCTCCAATGCGCTTCCCATTTATCTTAAAATATGGCCAAGTTGATTCCAGAATCCCCCTGCCCATCTCTTCTCCTGCTCTTGTCTTTAATGTCACCTCAATTCCACATCTGAATACAAAAATGATTAGTTCAAGTATCCGAGTATAACAGATTTTATTTTAATTCTTACCCAGAATTTGACGACGACTCCATACTAATGACTCGATCTCCTTGTTTGATCAAATCGTCCTTCTGCAAAATAATACACTATAAATATAAATTATATAAAAACGCACACACACTTGTATAAACCCGAATATACAAAAATAATACACAGAGAGAAGTAGACGTAATTAACTGTCCGAAGCTCACATTTGTGTTAGTGCAAAAGAAAGATAACATTTCGTTTTAGAACCACCACAAATGTGAGCTCTGGACAGTTTTACATAGATTCCTAGCTTTTACTCGAAATATTATGATAAGATGATAAAAGTAAATAAAATGAGATATGCAACTTATATATACTAATACACATATATATTCACATGGAAGGTGCGGCGGGATTAATCTCGCCACCCCTTCAATGCCTCCTGAAAGAGTGGCGGGATTAATCTCGCCACCCCTTCAATGCCTCTGGAGGCCTTGAACGGGAGTGCGGAATTAATCTTGCCACCCTTCTCGGTTTCTCAGAGAGAACTGGGCAGGATTTATTTCTCACACCCCTTCAGTGACTCCAGAAAGGGGGCGGGATTAATCTCGCCCACCATGTAATGATGGTTAAATGAATTTCCCCACCCTTCCCAATTCTCTCCATTGGTATGTTGAAAACCTTCTACGTCTCAGACAGAAACGTTTGGGATTGGTCCGACTCACCAATGGAGAAAACAAAGAAGGGTGGCGGGATTCATTCCTCCAACAGGCATTGAAGACTCGGCGGGATTAATCCCGCCGCCCAGGGCCTTCACTCGGTCCCTATGCGGCGGGATTAATCCCGCCGGACGCCAATTCCCTGCGCGGAATCGGGCGGGATTAATCCCGCCGCCTAGGCACTTCAGGCAGGCCAATGGCGGCGGGATAAATCCCGCCCGATTCCGCAGGGCATGCGTACCGGCGATTAATCCCGCGTCCCAGGCCCTTCACTCAGGCCTTAGTCGGCGGGATTAATCCCGCCGAACGCCAATGCCCTGTGCGAAATCTTGCGGGATTAATCCCGCCGCCTAGGCCCTTCAGGCAGGCCAATGGCGGCGGGATAAATCCCGCCCGATTCCGCGCAGGGCATGCGTACGCGGCGGGATTAATCCCGCCCACCATGTAAGGGATGGTGAAATTAATCCCACCACCCTTCTCAGTTCCCTCCATTGGTATTTTGTAAACCTTCTCCGTCTCAGACAGAGTTAGTCGGGATTGATTCAACATACCAATGGAGGAAAAAAGAAGGGTGGCGGGATTAATCCCGCCACCGGGTAATGAAGGTTCGGAGAGACTAATCCCGCCGCCCTCTCGTAAATCATGCGCTCACACATATATATTGGCTGCGGCATTTTGAACAGGGATGGGTGGGGGCGGGATTAATCCCGCCGCTTATATCCTGCGGAAGTGCCTGAGCGGCGGGATTAATCCCGCCGCCCTCCGCGAAGGGCATGAGCGTGGGGCCGGATTAATCCCGCGTTCATGTCCTGCGTGAATTCCCTGGGCGGCGGGATTAATCCCGCCGCCTTACGCGCAGGACATGTCATGCAGGCTCTTCGGTTAGCCTTCCGTGCAGGATCTTTCATGCAGGCTCTTCGGTTAGCCTCATGAGCGGCGGGATTAATCCCGCCGCCCATCCCCTGTAAATGCCCGCGCGGAATCCGGCGGGATTAATCCCGCCCATTAGGGCCTTCACACAGGCCATTGCCGGCGAGATAAATCCCGCATTCCGCGCAGGGCATGGGTGAGCGGCGGGATTAATCCCGCCGCCGAGGCCCCTCACGCAGGCCATGGGCGGCGGGATTAATCCCGCCGCTCTTCGGTTTGTCGTAGAGCGGCGGATTAATCCCGCCGCCCATAGCCTGCGTGAAGGGCCTCGGCGGCGGGATTAATCCCGCCGCCATGGCCCCAACCATATAGCGGCGGGATTAATCCCCGCCGCCGAGGCTATAAACCTATAACGGCGGGATTAATCGCGCTCGAGGGCTTAGCGTGTGTGCGAGAGATAAAATTAATAAATAAAAAAATTATACAGATAAAAACACACACATATATATATGTGTGTGTGTAATAATATTATATATTATATATTATATGTATGTATGTATAGGAGTGTACGTGTGTGTGCAAGAGATAGATAAATAAATAAAATTATACAGTACTGGTACACATAATATATGTGTGTACATAGGTATATATATGTGTGTATGATATGTATCGTGTGTATGCGTGTGAGCGAAACAAATAAAATCATACAGATAAACAAACACACACACACACATATATATACACAGGAGTGTGCGTGTGTGTGCGAAAGATAAAACTAATAAATAAATAAAATTATACAGATAAACACACACATATATATGTGTGTATATAGATATATAATCCATAGAGAAAGAGAGAGAGTCTGTGAATATATAAGCATATATAAACTAGTGTTGTATGTATGTATATATGTATATAGGTATATATATAGTGTATATGTATATTGTGTGTATGCTGTGTGTGAGCAAAACAAATAAAATCATACAAATAAACAACACACACACACACACATATACATACACAGGACAGGAGTGTGCGTGTGTGTGCGAGAGATAAAACTAATAAATAAATAAAATTATACAGATAAAAAACACACATATATATATGTGTTATATAGATATATAACCCATATGAATATATAAGCATATATAAACTAGTGTTGTATACTATTTGTTAATATGCATTATATTATATATATATATATATATATATGTGTGTGTGTGTGTGTGTGTGTGTGTGTGTGTGTGTGTGTAAAGCATGTGCGTGTGTGTGGGAGAGATAGATCAATAAAAAAAAATTTACAGATACTGGTACACATAATATATGTATGTATATATGTATATAGGTATATATATATATGTGTATATGTATATCGTGTGTATGCGTGTGTGAGCGAAACAAATAAAATCATACAGATAAACAAACACACACCCACACACACATATACATACACAGGAGTGTGCGTGTGTGTGCGAGAGATAAAACTAATAAATAAATTTATACGCACACTCCTATACATATATACATACATACACACACACACACACACACAGATCTCACCTGTGTGCACAGCCGCCGCCGCCGATTTCACAGCCGCCGCCTCTTGAAACCCTAAGAATATACCTAAACCCTAAAGGAATTAAATATATATATTAACCCTAATAGAATATTCCTTCTGAGAATATACTTAAACCCTAAAAAGAATAAAATATAGATTCGCCCTAAACGAATATTCTTTCATTATATTATTAGCGCGTGCGTGTGCGTGGGTGTATCACATACACCCCAAAAATATAAATCATGCAGGGATTTAACATGTGTGTGTCCATGAGAGTGTTAAAGTTTCATGTGTATCAATACATACATACACATTGCATATATTAATACACATAATATATACATACACACGTGTATACACACAGACATACATACATATTACATGGGTTTAGGGTTTAGGGTTTAGGGTTTTGGATTTAGGATGGATCATGCATGGTGTGTATGTATGAGAGAAGAGAGAGTGTTGAAAAATTATTTTTGTACACATTGCATATATTAGTACACATATATACTTACACATATTATACACAGATATACATACATAGTATATGAGAGAAGAGAGACAGTACATATTATGGATCATGCATGGTGTGTATTATACACAGACATACATACATACATTAGTACATAATATTAGAGAGACCGAGTACATATTATAGATCATGCATGGTGTGTATGTTTGAGAGAAGAGAGACAGTACATATTAACATGGATCATGCATGGTGTGTATGTATGAGAGAAGACAGAAAGTACACATATATACATACAAGTACACATATATACATGCACACGTGTATACACACAGACATACATACATATTACATGAGTAAATTCATTGTGTTACATATTAGGGTTTAGGGTTTAGGGTTTAGGATGGATCATGCATGGTGTGAAGAGAGAGTGTTGAAAAATTATTTTTGTACACACATGTATACACAGGGTTTAGGGTTTAGGGTTTAGGGTTTGCTCCCAACAAGCTTAATATAAATATTACACATGTAAATTCAATGTGTTACATACACACAGATTGAGTACATATATCATACATGCGTTGAACATGATGTTTTCAATAAAGAAGCAACATATTTCTTCAGTTTGGTTTAGGGTTGTGCATGTGTGTGCATATGTGTTTTTGTAAGTTCTTGTAATGCGTGTGTAAATTTATGATTGTGTTTATATATGTGTGCAAAACAAACATCGAATAATTAAGAAAATAATATTAATAAACACACTATGAACATATTTTAAATTATACATAATAATATATGATTTTATCTAATATATAGCCATATATAGTTTTAATAATATATATTAATTTAATATTGATAAAAAGGTTTAACATTGAAATATTCTTGAAATAATAAGAAATTAATTGAGAAAATCCCATTAATATATACAAATGTAAATTAAGTACTCAAATAATTAACTAAATTAATTATCATAATCATGTTTAATATTGGAATATTCTTGGAATAATAAGAAAATAATAAAGAATATCCCATTAATATAAAGAAGATTAATTACTCAAGTAATTAAGGAAATGATATTAATATATATATTATTAAAACTATATATGACTATATATTAGATAAAATGATGTATTATTATGTATAATTTAAAATATGTTCATAGTGTGTATTAATTTAATATTGATAATAAGGTTTAACACATGAATATTCTTGAAATAATAACAAATTAATTGAGAAAATCCCATTAATATATACAAATGTAGAATAATTACTGCAATAATTAAGAACAAGACTAATTTAATTATGATAATCAGGTTTAATATTAGAATATTCTTCAAATATTAATAAAATATTAAAGAATATCCCATTGATACTAGGAAATGAAAACTAAATACTCGAGTAATTAAGAAAATAATAATAATAAACAGACTATGAATATATTTTAAATGATACATAATAATATATCAATTTATTTATTGTATAAGTATATATTTATATATATATATATAAAATATACTTGAATACTAAGAATGTAGAATATAGTCTAAAATTTCGTAATATTAAACAGCTTGAATCACTTGAATAACATTAAATGCAATTTTAAAATACTCATTGGAACTGGAGAGTATATATGTCAGAGTGTCGGATATTTGTGTCAACTCATCTTAAATTTTATTTTCTGTTCTTTTTAAAAAATTTGAATTTCTGACATATGTATTGTCGGTCTGACATGTAAATTTGAAAATGCATTTAATTTCCCACTCAAATTCAGATCTGGTTCTTTCTCCGGCAAGGGTTTCTTCATTTCTGTATTTTTCACTCTTTAGATCTTCTTTTTTCTTCATAGTGATCATCTCAGGAGCGAGATTAAATTGGGTGCTATTCTTTATAGGAAAGCACGGCGCCTTCAGTGCTGTTTACAAGTAAGTATTATAAACAAATTTAAAAATACTTATAAGATTCACTCTCTTACATTCTCTCTTAAAATTACAATTTAGGGCATTAGGATTATAATATATTCCGTTAGGGATTTATCCGTTTAAATATCCTTTTAACTTAATATTCTAGGTTAACGGGGCGGCGGGATTAATCCGGCCATTTCTTTTTCGCTCTTTCGAAGAGGTGGCGGGATTAATCCCGCCACCATCTCGGGCAATGCTTCTCCGCCACTGAAAAAGAGTGGCGGGATTAATCCCGTCGATAACCTTCTCAACTGATGAAGAGTTACCAGAATTTATTAGAAAGAGTTGTCGGCGGGATTAATCCCGCCAACCATTTTAGGAGGCAGGGAAGGGGTGGCGGGATTAATCTCGCCACCACCCTGTTTTAAGATTTGGGGACAGGATTTATCCCGAGATCTCTTTGAAATCATAGTTTTGGAGAGAGTTATGTGCGGGTTTAATCCCGCCACCCATTCCCCGTCGTAAGAATTGTGGGCGGGATTAATCCCGCCGACTCCTCCGACAAGGAAGAGCCGGCGGGATTAATCCCGCCGCCTTCCTCGTCGAGGGAGTCCGGCGGGATTAATCCCGCCGACCTCCCGGGAGGAGAGTCGGCGGGATTAATCCCGCCGGACTCTTCCTGTCGGAGGAGTCCGGCGGGATTAATCCCGCCGGACTCTCTCCGAGAGGAAGGGAGTCGGCGGGATTAATCCCGCCGGACTCTCCTGTCGGAGAGAGTCGGCGGGATTAATCCCGCCGGACTCCCCCGAGGAAGAGGCGGCGGGATTAATCCCGCCGGCTCTTCCTTGTCGGAGGGAGTCCAAGGCGGGATTAATCCCGCCGACTCTCTCCGAAGGGGTTGAGTCGGCGGCGGGATTAATCCCGCCGACCGTTCCTCGTCGGAGGGATTCGTGGCGGGATTAATCCCGCCCATCAGTTGTATTAATCAAACATGAGATATTATCTCTAAACATAATTATGTATTATTGCATATGCATATTATTAAGTAACCGTAATTCAGATTTCTTAAAAATATTGCATAAACAGATATCATAAATAATACAATTATTTATGTGCAGGACAATATGTTTAATACTGGAGATAAAGTATGTCTTCTTCGGAACAACGAGATAGTTGGCACTGGAACTGTGGAAGTTCGAGATAATAATGCATCATGTCACAATATTGCCCAAGGATCTTGTGTGTACGTATGGGTGAACACCATTTACAAGCATGTTGAGGTTCTGGGAATGGAATTTGAGGAGGGTTCTCCTGTATTGTGGAATTTGGATGAAGTCAAGGCTGACACAGAATATGCAGAGTCACAAACAAATAGTAGCACGAGTTTACCAGATGATGGCTTGCCTGCTGTGATGGATGAGGTGATTCTCTTTCTTCGTGAGATTGAAGTCGGAAGAGGCATCATCACAGCTATAAATCCAATGGAAGCAGTGTCAGAAGAGAAACTAGGGTCCGACTTCGTGGGTGTAGTTGTGACAGAGGTTTCACCTAATGGCACATTGTATCCTGGATCCCTCGTGAGGTGGCGAACATCTGAATTAAGACGGCAAGATGGTTCAACATATTCTGGGTTGGATTTCAATAATAACAACCCGGAAGAACAACTCATATTTGAAGAGGTTCCTTGCATTGGTCCTATTGTAAGAAAAAGGCGATTCATGGGTTGTAGATCTTCCCCTGCAAGTTTCAGCAAGAGGGTAAAGATGGATCCTACATCTTCCGAAAGTGTTACGAGCATTTCCACGATTGACTGTTGCAAGAAGAAGTGTTGTCAGATGGCAGACCGGAATGAAATTACCCAATGTAGACATGTCTTTCGTATGCTCACCCAAAAGCAAAGGCATGAGTTTGTATATGCTGCACTAACTGGGTGTATTGATGGAATGGCCTCGGACACAGGTTATCAGAGTACATCCATGGTATTTAATAAGGTGGCCATCTGCTTCAAAGCTTGGTACAGTATATACGGGATCCCAAAGACCACGTTCTACCGTCGGAGGGATGAGTGGCTAGATGGAGCGCGAACCTCAGTTCATGGGAACACTCGCTTGGTCAAAACCCGCTCTCACATCATGGCAGCCATAGAGATACTCAAGGCTTTTGTGGAAGCAAATGCAGACAGGATGCCTCACAAATGCCGAACCACAAATGCAGGGGTCAGGGAAAATCTCAAGGTTTTACCTTCAATCTACACTCAATTGAAACTGTGTGAACATGTGAACAAGTGCCTCAGTTTGATGGGGCTCCAAGCAATCTGCACTGGTACCTTCAACAACATATGGAATACTCATTTTAAGGATGTGGAGATTGCAAAACACTCTAGCTTTTCTAAGTGTGACACTTGTACATCATTGAAGGCTGCAGAGGCTTGTGCAAAAACCTTGGTGGAGATCACTACCATTCAAAGGAAGATGGAGGCCCACATGATTGCACAACAAACTTGTCGGTCTCAGTACTATGCACACCGCATGCTTTCTGTGTCACGCCCATCAGAGTACCTGTGCTTGATCCATGACAAGATGGATCATTCAAAGACCAGCATTCCAAAGCTCTTTGCAACACCAAAGTGCCTTGGAAATGTCATGAAACTTCCGATTTCATTGACAGGTGTGCTAACACATGGACACGGTTGTGAGTCATATGGACACTTTTCACTTCCACATTGGTCTAGCGACTCCAATTTCACTATTGGGTCGTTAGCCATGTGTTTCAGAAACCTTGAAGCCCACTCACAGACAAGTCCTATCAGTGATCTCAAAGTGAAGAAACAACACCTTCAACCTTTACATAATGCTCTCATGAACACGTCTGCACTTGAGGCTACTTGGGAATATGAGAGGCATTGTCAGCAACCTGCACAAAAAACAGATGGCCCTGTTGAGAGTTCAGGTTCAGTGGAGGGATCTAGCTCAAATAGTGTACATGTGTCCTCAACATCAAATAAGCTTCCTCGTCATTTGCTTTTACAGATGGATAATTGTGCAGGCGAGAACAAAAATAGGTAAATCATTTTACTTAAGGGTTTCTCAAGCTCATACTTACTTTTATTTTCTAGATATGTGCTAGCATACTTGTCAATGCTTGTTGCCAAAGGTGTGTTTGAAACAATCACGCTCAGTTTCCTTATGGTTGGTCACACTCATGAAGATATTGATGCGTTCTTCAGCAAGGTCTCCAACTCTACAAAAAGGACAAGTGCACTTACCTTACCGCATATGATGAATCTTTTTGAAAATTGCATCTCCAAAAAAAGTTGTGCTTTGCTTGTGACTGAGGTGCCAGACTTCAAAAAATTTCTCAAGGAGTATATAAAAGAAGGGAGTGATTCTTTAGTTGGTCACCTTGTGCCGCTACAATTCTTTTTCTCCATACGAGATGGTATACCTATTATGCAGTACAAGTTACGGCCATCAGAGCAGGAGTGGTTACCGAAAGAGGGCTTAATGCTCTTCAAAAGTGGAGAGGATGGAAAGCCACTTCTCCCAGAAGGACAACCAGACCCTATTCCATTGAGTGCCCAGCTCAAGGAACAAGAGGTTATTATTGATGGCATCAAAAAATATGTGGCATGGGTTCAAAAATCGATGCCAAAGAATTCTGATAAGGCAACTGGTTACTCAGAACTATATAAGCATGTGGTCAACTATTGGGAGACTGTTGTTCGAGAGTTGGAAGGGCCTACTGTCACAAGTACAGAATTGCAACACCCTTTCTGGCCTAAAACAAGGTGGCGAGAGGAGATTGAAATGACATCACTGAGCAGACGACATAGAAGCCAGTAGTGATGTGGAAGTGCAAACCCCACACTTTGTTGGACAAAGGAACCAAAAACCTAAAGCATACTTTGATTGCTGCAAGGATCTTCAAAAACTAATGATGGTTCTCATTACTCCAGATGCGTCATATAATCAGCCTATTTGGATGGGTCAAATTATCGACACACCTGAAGTAATCACAAAAAATAGTATTGTTAAGGTTGCATGGTTCAAACCACAAAAAAGGCGACACGAGAAGGAGAGCGAAAGATATAATGGATGCCTAGAGAAAACATGGTCTCCCAATCAAAAAGACCCAGCATGTTTTATAAATGTTAAATCCATTCGATATGGGTGGATGTCAAGAAGCGTTGATAAAGTCACGATTAACAAAACTGCAAGGGAATGTATGTTTTCTGAAGCTTAAAGCAATTACAAAATTATAAAATATCATATATTTAATATTCATAATTATTATAAACTCTTTAATAATAGTACCAAATTGTATACTTAACTATATAAATTTAAAAAATGATATGGAAGATTGACTATATTATTATAGGATTTTATATATATATATTACTACTACAAATTTTTAATTAATAATGTTATATTTAAATATTAATATTTTAATAACAACATCAATATTTATATAATGTACCTCTTATGCTCTTCCTTAATTGTTATATTAGGCAATTATTATATAATTTAATACATTCTACTTTTATAATGTTATTAATTTTTGTTCAATGAATGCTATAATTTATTAAAGGGTAGAATACAAAATAGAATATTCTAAAGAATATTCTCTTTTCAAACATATATTCTAAAGAATATTCCTTTAATATTAGAAAATGCTAATTAAATAGCTAAAATTGCTAATTATTAGGAAATGGGACTATAGCCATGCCCATTTTAGTTACAACTTGCATATGTTGTTGTATTGCATGCAATTATTGAAAAACATCATCTAAGTTCTCAACTTTATCAAACATACATTTGAGGCATTCCGTCAGTCGATTACTATTAACTTAAATCTTCACAGTCAATCCATTATACATTTGAGCATTGGACCTTCTAAATATGTAAAGAATTCTCTGAAAGCACGAGCCTCATCCTAACCATGATAACGAATAATAACTTAAAAATGATCAAACTAGTGGTATATATTATCTCTTAGATCACCACCAAAAGATTGGGGTTGAACCTTTGGATTTGTGACATATGAAGAAGACAGAGTATTAGAAGCAAATTCCCTAGCATGGCTTATGCAGGGAAGAAGAGGATGGACCCTCAATAAAGCACTCCAATAACTTAATATGTGCATTAATAACAATGTGTAATAATGTTAAAAGCCGTATTCACATTCATTGTTATGAAAACAAGAAAAGGAATATGCAGAAAAGAACAAATACCCAACTTCTCCACCAAATAAATATGTACAGAATGTGATACTTTATTCAGCTTTAAAACCCTGCTTATATACAAAAACCTTCTACCATGTAGCACACATGCAACACATGATGCTGACATGGGGGCTAGATCACCACTCATGTGTCACTATGCACGTGTGTATACACATGCATATATACTGTGTATTACAAGTTTAAGGTTTATATATTTATAATTCCCTTAAAAGCTAACATAAATAAAGCAAACATACATCTACATTCCTGTTGTGGGTTTAGAGACATTCGCATTCTGTAAGTTCTTCTTTTCTTATCTTATAAGCTTAATTAACTCGTTATATAAATTATAGAAAATGAATTCAATATTGCATAAAAATAACATGTTCATACACTATACACATTTTCTATTTTCGTTATTTTGTTCTGTAAACATATACGGATTAAGTTTATACGCGAAGCACACACACGCAGGAGCCAAGGTGTATATCATGGACCCACTAATATAGAAGTGCAAGAAACACATATACACAGCTCTCCATTATGTTGCCAAATAATGTAAATTATGTTGTGTTAATACATGTAAAAGACATGTATGCATGTACACGTGTGTGTGCGCGCGCGGCGCGTGCAATTAAACATAGGTTTCCTTAAGGTCTGCACAAATATGCTGGAGAATTTATTTCACTTGTTGCACACATACCTAGACATAGATAACTTATATATGTGGAAAACTGATATCTCTCTCTCTCTCTCTCTCTCTCTCTCTCTCTCTCTCTCTCTCACACACACACACACACACACACCGCAGTACACGCAAATATAAGTGTTTGATAAGAATTCACATATATTTACTGCAGAGAACGTATTGTGATGAACAGTCTGGCGGATTTCTATGCAACTTATGAGTTGCCATATCCAGTATTATTTCACTTATTCTCGGATATGCTGAGATTAACGAAGAGGATTATGCCTTGAGTATCTTCTCTTTCGTTGCGGTACATAAGGCCTGCGTTTCTCTTGCTGCTATCACCCTTGTGTGTATGTAAAGGTTTATTTGCATGTATAAATTATACATGTATGATAAAAACTTATATATGTGTATATACATACACAGAAATGTACGCTATCTCCTCGAGTCTTTATGTCAATAATCACACATATGTGTTCGTGAGGCATGTGTTTCATTCACAGGTAAAATCCTTGGAGAAAGGAGTACATTGACACAATGAAGGATATCTCCGTGTCAAGCAATCTATTGCAAGTGTGGAAGCCTATCAGGGTGTTTTAGAATATTCTTAAGAAGGACATTCACTAATCATGGCATTAGGTTGTGCGTCCGTGCGTGTGTATGTTGTTAGGCGTTCTTCATTCATAATAAGCATATATTGATATGAAACATCTCTCTCTTTCTCTCTCTCTCTCTCTCTCTCTCTATATATATATATATATTTTTATTGCTGCATGTTAATATATATACACCACTAGAAAAAGACATGTGTATCCACTCTCGACTCGCACAGGTACCGTCATAATTAATTATTGTTATTAATTACTTAATATCTTGATACGCTGATAACTATTGATTTATTATTATTATTATATAGGTAAACAGGATTATGCAAGCTCTTTGGTGGAAATATATGCAAACTGTGGATATTGATTAGATGCGGGAAGAATATTCGATTCAATGCTGTGTTACAACTTAGTTTCATGGAACTCATTATTGTTGGGATATGCGGAGCCAATTTATCCCTCGAACTGTTCTTCAGCCAAAGGTATCCATACACACACAAACAAACAGTGTATGTGTACGTATATTGCATTCATGCTTCACACACACATTCTCTACACGTCTCTCTCTCACACACACACGCACGCACACGCACGCACACGCTAAATAGTGCGTTCCTAAAGAACAAGAATGCCAAACAAACATGGAAACGGCTTGGTAGGCGTGTTCCTTGCCATGCTTCCGAAGATACAATGGCTGAGGAGAACACTGAGGATGTGCGGAAAATGGAGTTGCCAGATATGAGAGAGAGCGCTGCATGATATGCAGGCATGTGAGTGAATTGAGAGAGATAGTTTATTATGTGGGAGATTTTCCCATTTTTTCAAGTATAGTTTAAACTGTTAGCTATTTTGAGTACAGTGTAAATTCTTCCAGTCGTGTCTTTCAGGCATTTGTTGGAGCTCACTTTCCAGCAGCCGATTGCTTGTTGGAGGTGTATACTTGTCCGACCATTTCCGAATTCTCCAGTGACAATCAATCAGGTAAGAATTACGGGTGGTATTTGTTTTTGTAGATTCTTTTGTTCGGTTAACAACAACACTGTGGATTTCTGCAGTTGGTTTCTTTTGAGAAGTGGATGTCTGCAATCATTTTAAAATTCTGCTTGTTCCAAAATTATTTCCATAGCCCCAAATTTATTCTTGTAAATTCCAGACTCGTTTTTAGAAGTGTACAGATTTATGCAACATGTTTCTTTTTAAAGTAAATAATTGATAATCGTTTTTCAGATTTTGCTTGTTCGATAATCGTTGTGATTAGTGGAATTTGTTTTGGAAGTGGATCGTTGACAACCTTTTAGATTCTTAAACATTAACATGTAATAATTACTTATTGCATTTGATTTTATAAATTCTTTTATTAATTAGTGAAGGTGGATTTGATATAAAAAATTTAACTCATTTGGCCATGGCTGATTTCACGAAATCCACCTTCAAAAGTTTAAGATTGACCCTAATAACAAGTACCTTACAAATTTATTTATGTAACATATTTTGTATTAGAAATGAATCATTGACCATCATTTTTTAATTTATTTATTTAATAAGTTTTTAGATTTTTAATTATTGTCAATTAAGTATTGTTAGTCCCATTTGTTCTTATAAATTTCTTTATCAATTAATAATAATAACTAAATTTGTTTTTTATATTTCAAGCTCCTTTCTATTAACAACCTTTTTAATTTTTAATTATCATTAATAAAAATATTGATTACGCTTGTTTTTGCATATTACTTTTAAAATTTCATTTATCCTTATTACAATATGTTTCATTTTAAAAATGTATTATTAACAACATTTTTATAGATTTTACTCATTAAAAGAAGTGCATCTTTAAAAATAAAAAGAGATTCTTATATACTTTATAAATGTTTTTATATTTGGTCTTATTAATTTTGATTTTTCATTAAAAAAAAGTGCATCTTTAAGAATAAAAATGAATTCTTACATATTTTATAAGTGTTTTCATATTTGATTTTGTTAATTCTTTTTGTGTTGATTTTTCATTATAAAAAGAGTAATTACCTTCTTTTCATAAGTAAAATTATTAATAATATTTGTTTTTGTGGATTTTTTCACTAATTAATGATAATAAATACCTTATAAACAACAATTCTTACTTATTAAAAAAGATAAACATTTTTAAATCTTTCTTATTTAATAATTATCATCATTAATTAAATTTATTCTTATAAATTTTAAATTCCTTTTTAAAAGTGAATTATTAACAAACTTCTAAATTACTACTTAGTTACATTTGTTTTTGTAGATTTCATCATTAATTAATTAACAAAAATACCTTACGAATTTTTGTAACATGTTTCTTTTTAAAAGTGAATCATTAATAATCATTTTCGAACTTTATTTATTTAATAATCATCATTAATCAAATTTATTTTTATAAATTTTATGTTTCTTTTTTAAAAATGAATTATCGATAACCTTTTAAATCCTTGATCATCGCATTTATTCTTATAATTTTTTTATTAAATAATGACAATAAGTACTTATGGATTTATGTAGCATTTTCTTTTTAGAAGTGAATTATTAATTATTATTTTTGAATTTACTTATTCGATAATCGTTATTAATGACTAAAGTTTTTGCATATTCTAGAATTTTTTAAAAGTAAATCATTGACAACCTTTTGAATTTTTAATCATCATTAAATAAGAATTATTATTCTTGTAAATTTCTTCATTAAATAACAATAATACAAGTTATGTAGTAAATTTCTTTTTAAAAGTGGATCATCATTAATGATTATTTCTAAATTCTACTTATTTAATAATCATTATTATCTAAGTTTATTTCAAATTCTTATTGAAAATAAATCATCAATAATTTTTAAGATTCTTAATCACCATGAATAAGAATTATTAATCACATTTGGTCTTGGGGGTTGCTTTTAAAATTTCATTTGTCATTTTTGTAACAAGTTCTTTTTCAAAAGTAAATCATTCGTGACCTCTCTTACTTAATGTTAATTCTTCTGATTTTAAGTGCATCCTCGTAAATAAGAAAAGATTCTCACGTACTTTATAAGATCTTTATATTCAATCTTATTTGATGATTTTACATTTTGAGAAGTATGGTTTAGAGTGGTTATCTTTTTAATTCATTGTCTTAAATTTACCATAAACATTTCACTACTTGCCAAAGCTCTAGCACAAAGGCGATAACCAGCTTAAAAAGATGGAAGAGAATTAACTTAAGTTTGGATGGAAATGCATTGTTTAAAATTTCAGGTTAATACTTTAAAATTCATTTATTTTGTTAGCTATAGTAGACCGTGCGTTTATATATGTGTAGATCTATTAGCGCACTCACACCAATAGTTAAAATGGATTTAACTAAACTCAATCACACTCACACCAAATTAGTTTAGTTTAGATTTACTAAAACTTGTTAAGGTGAAACTTAACAGGGGTTTATTAAATGTTTGTACTCACACCAAATTAGTTAAGTTAAGTTAACTTAACTATTTTAGTAAATTGAATGTAAAATTTAGGGGGCTCCCCCCGGTTAGTAATTTTAACAAGATTTAGTTAATGTTTATTGAATTAGGATAAAGGTTAGGGTATTGTGTGTTCGTGGATCAGTATCGTGGAGCTCTAGTCATTTGTGAATCCAGTGATAATTTAAACATGGCACGAGGAGGTTCTAGTGCAGCCAGGTAACAGTATGCATATATTTTTGCAATAGATTGGACAACATTTGAGCAGTAGAATGTAAATTTTGTACAGGAGGAGTATTCCCTCTACACCTTCTGCCACACCATTAATAAGTACTCCCACACCTTCAGTAGCTATTCCTCACCAACTCCTCTACAACCGGCATTTAATTCTACACCAATTGTTACTCCCACACCTTCTTTGCACATGCTGAAACAACACCAATAGCTGAGGCTCCTCCAACTTCAGGTGGAGAGCCTTCAAAAAGAGGAAGAGAGCTCCAAACTGGAGGGATCATGAGATTGACGCTTTAATCACTGCCAAAATAGAAGAGATGCTTTGTCAAGAACAATCTTCTTCATCACGGGACAAGTTTGAAAAGGTTGACAATTAAGTGGAAGAAGATTGCTGCAGAGTTAGTGATTAAGAACGTGGATAGGACTGCAGAGCAATGTCGCCTTAAGTGGGAGAATTTACTCTCGGATTATCGTATGATACACGATTATCAAACTCATACTGGCAGTGGAGCTTACTTTAAGATGACTCCTGCAGAGCGTAAGAAAGAGAACCTTCCTACTATGGATGAGAGGACATACAAGGTGCAGCAGAGACGACCAGTGATGACTCCTACAAAAATGTTTGATAGCAGTAGACCGGAGAGTGAACACATAGAAGAAGCAGAAGAAGAAAACGAGCTCCAAAGTGACACTTCAACTGCTGCACGTGGAGATAGAGCTCCTGGAAGTACTGGAAAGGCAAAGGGCTTGAAGCGAATCAACGAGAGTACAAAGTTACTTGTAGACACGCTTAGAGCTTCTTCAGAAAATCAAGGGAAGGTTTTGCTACATATTTCTGAGTCGCAAGCTCATAGAGACACGTTGAAGATGGAGCTCGATAAGGAGTGGGTGGAACTTGAGCGAGAGCGAGTTTGTGTTGATAAAGAAGAGAGGGCTGGGCTACTGGGGGTGTTGGGAGTTATGGAGAAGGCATGAAGAGGATGGGAACTGCAATGGAGATGCGTGAAGGTAAAACTAAAGTTGGCATTAGATATTGCATTCATTATAGTTTAGTTGTTGCATGTTTCATGGTTTTAACACATTTTATATTTTTTGAATATCAGCTCGATTAGCTAAAAGTGAGAGCGAGAACGAGGGACATCATTAGTATAAGAAGTTAATTAATTATGGATTATCAATTAGATGTAGGTGATGTTGATGAGTTATTTGAAGCATCGTTTCAGTTTATGTTTTTATTTTTTGTTTTATTTAAAGAGTTATTTAAAAGTCGTAGTAGACCTGTTAAGAGAGCAAGATGTGAAGATAGAATATTATTTGATCCTTTAGATATGTGGTTTCTTGAAGAGAATAGATTCTTTGTAGCTTGTAGATATAGGGATGTCGGGCCTTGGTGGGTGAAGCCACGTAGTATTGCATGGTTTGATAATTTCTTAATGGCTTATTACGATGAGGAGCGTTGGAGACATTTTTAGAATGTCTAAGGAGAGGTTTCTTTGGTTATGTCGGATGCTTGTTGTGGACTTGAAACATCAAGACACAAACTACAGATTTGCTGTGCCGGTTGTTGTTCAAGTTGCTTGCACATTATATAAGTTGTTAAATAATCCGAGCTTTTTGGATTTATCAGAACGGTTTGCTATTGGTCAATCAACAGCAGTTCAATGTTTTAAACGGACCTGTGAGGCAATCACCCGAGTATTCAGATACAAGTTGAAATGGCCAAGTCATTTGGAAGAGGTTATGGAGAGTATTGCTGGATTTGAACAACTTTCCAAATTACCAAATGTTGCTGGGGCATTGGATTGCACACACTTCAACATTCGTCGGCCAGTGGAGCATGGGAATGACTATTATAATCGAAAGAGCAGGTATACGATTGTTGCACAGGCTATAGTAGACAGCAGGAGAAGGTTTTTGGATTTGCATGCAGGATATCCTGGCTCTGTGCACGACGGTAGAATATGGAGGCTATGTGGTTTTCAAGAGCGCTGTCGTCGGGGCAGCGTGCTGCAACAACGCGCATGGTGCTGGGGGATGGGAGGGAGATATCACCTTACCTAGTGGCAGACAAGGCATATCGGTGTAGGCCGTGGGTGACGGCACCGTACATGGGAAACCCAAGGCACTGGACACCTGCAGAGTCGATGTTCAACTACGAAGTCTCCAAGGCGCGTGTGGTTGTGGAGCAGGCATTCGGTGTGCTGAAAATGAAGTTTAGAATCCTGCACGATGAGATGAATCTGGAGGTCCGGAATGCAACAGACAGCATTGTGACGTGTTGCATACTTCAAAATTTATTGATAGACCTGAACGAGGCAGACACGGAGGAAGAGGTGAGAGCTGGAGGAGGAGCGGGCGGGGAGGCACGCAAGGGGTGAGGACAGCGAGGAAGAGGGCGACGAGGACACGGGGCCTGAAGCGGCCGGAGAAGACGAAGCGGAGGAACGGAGGGATGGCAAAGAGGGAGGCTCTGAAGGAGTGGCTGCCGTTCCACTAGGGAGGGGGCGTGGAGTAAAAAAAAAAAAAAAAAACACCTGCTTTGTAAATACACTTTCCATATGGTAAATTTTTAGTTTGCTTTGTAAAAATCTACGTTTTTATATTGAAGGTCTGTGGTTCAAATACAGCATAATAAATTAATTTATTAAAAATTAATTAATTTTAATCTTTATTTATGTAACTAATGGTGAGAGTGTGATTTTGTTAAAATAACTTATTTAACTTAACTTAACTTCATCATAATCACACTAATTTAGTTAAGTTAAAATATAACTTAACTAAGCTTTGGTGGGAGTGTGATCAATCTAGTTAAATTATAATAATTAACTTAACTTAACTATGTTAACTGTCGGTGGGAGTGGGCTGTATGTAGACTAATATATGGACAAGAAATATATTATATACACAACACCATTTTTCTTAAAATAAGGGAAAATGCTGCCCTTAAATTGTTTTGCCCCTTATAAAAGGCAATGAATTCATGTCTTTTAAGGGAGAAAAAAAATACATAAAAAGAGTTAAATGAGGAGGGTCGTTTTGCCTCCAAAATTTGAAATTTCGTCCCCTAATTTCACTTCTCTAAATGCATTTTTAATTAATTTTATAATTTTTATAATAATAAAATTCATTTTAAATATTAAAAATTCAAATAGGAATTAAGTGTGCACATATTATATTAAGTTAATTATAAAAATAATTAAGTTAATAATGTTAACTTAAATATTAAATTATTCATATTTTCATTATAAGTATACAATCTGTAAGGTTCCATATACATAGTATATACCATGGAACCTTTAACCCTTATTTTTAATCTTAGTGCCAATGAAATTCACCCTTAACCCTTATTTAATTTATGTGAGCCAGTGTGAAACAACCCTTAACACATTCTTAGTTAAAGTTAACATGATCAATTGAATAAATACATTAATCAAGTACGCAAGATTTAACCAGCTGACTAATAACTGGTTAACAGCTACTTTTCATTGTTAGTACATAATATAAAAAAAGTAACTTGCTACAAATGAAGAATACTTATATAAATTAAATGAATAATTTTTGTTTAATTCACTTTTAATTATATATATTTTACTAAATGATTATCTTGTTCAGCTTGTTGAAATTCACACACTTTTGAAAATAAACTATATATATACATATATATAACACCTTAAAATTTACTAGTATATTTTAATTTCATTTAAATATTACTTCTTAATAAAAGAATTATACATGTATAAATTCCTATTAAACAATAGAGACAAATATATACACATATTATTTTTAATATATATGTAAAGAAATATATTCATATTAAAAATCTAATGGTAAAGAATCTTTAAAATATATTATCTTATCGAAAATAAAATATTTATTATATATTTAATATTTAATTTCTTAAAAGAAAATAATAATAAACCATCTAATTTTGTTTATTATTAAACAAAACTTAAGGTTCAAAGTAGGATATTTTAATTTGCTTTACAATTATAATTTCTTAAATAAAGCATTTAATTAAAACAAATCCTTAGGTTATTATACTTTTTATCATTAAATATTTCAATTTTTTATAATTAATACTTTTTAAATAAAATTTAAATCATTCAATCAAAATATATGCTTAAGATTTATTTCATCATCTCTCTCTCTCTCTCTCTCTCTCTCTCTCTCACACACACACACACACACACACACACACACACACACACAACACAAGCAGTTGTGTGTCTCGATACAAAATAAGAGATCCAACCATGTATTTATTATCGTATTGTGGAGCTGAACTTAATAAAAAAAAATGTATATCGCAACCGGTTAACAGTAAACAGCCGAGAAATGTACATATACGGGTTCGAAACTAATACATATCCTCTTCTACCTAGCCCCAACCGCCTTGACGGAGTGCCACCTGGGGTCCTGTATAGGGATCTTCCAATGTCCGTCTCTGTACTTTCTTCGCCTGGCCTTAATAATATCCCATTCCAGCAGGAACTTCTGTGTACCTTGCAGAGCACAGAACTGCTGCAGCCCCGGCGGCATACTGTCGTAAATCTTCCACCACATAGTGTGTACCGCATCGTTTGCGAATATATGCAGCTGGTCCTGGTTCCAGTTACAGTCGTAGTCTCTATAACACAGCCACGGTTTAATCCCCAGGAAATGCATACCGTACAGTACCGGCGGCTCCGCGGTAAACATGTTTAGCTTCTTCGTGTTCTCCACGGTATCGTTATCAAAGTGTTTAAGGAAGTTTATGATGACCGGCAATCGGTGCCACCACGTGTAAACCTCGTTCAGGTATCCCTGGTCTCCCCCGTTGTACGAGTCTATGTCGTTTATGTGCTCTACTAAGAAGTTGTATGTGCAGTTGGACGGCTCGATGACCATCACGCCGGAGTTAAACAGACTCTGATCGTTCCTTGTTGCGGAGATCTCCGGTAAGTCGAATAGCATGTCAAGGTTTCGGAGTACTGCTATGTCCGCGTCTATGTACACCAGCTTGTCATACTGCACTAAAACATTTCACGTTTGTGCTGTAGATAGACAGAGAGAGAGAGAGAGAGAGAGAGAGAGAGAGTTTAAAGCCCCGTGCGTGTGTGTGTGCCACAAGTTTAGTTAATTCTCTGCAGTGTCCATCTTTCATCTACTTATAGGATTTTCTCGGATTATGGGATTCGTGAGAAGCTGCTGGAGAGAGAGTTAAAGAGAAGGAGAGAGGAGTAAAGACAGGGGGGGGGGGAGAGAGAGAGAGTTTAAAGACGAGGGGTGAGAGGGAGAGCGGGGGGGGAGGAGGGAGGGAGGGAAAGAGGGAGTGAGAGAGAGGGAGAGTTTAAAGACAGAAAGAGAGAGAGTTTAAAGTGCGTGCGTGGGTGCGCGCGTGTGTGTCACAAGTTTAGTTGCAGTTCTATTTACAGGATTTTCTGGGATTATGGTATTCGTGGGAAGCTGCTGGAGAGGAAGAGAGAGAGAGAGAGTTTAAAGCGCGTGCGTGTGTGTGTCACAAGTTTAATTAATTCTCTGCAGTGTCCATCTTTCTCTACTTGAAGGATTTTCTGGGAATATGGGATTCGTGAAAACGCCCGTGTGCACACACACACAAGCTGTGAATGAATATGTAGGTAGAACAATGCGAGCACGATGGGATACGTGTGAATATTATGGGATTACCATACCTGAGTGAGCTGCCAAAGCCTGAACTTGCTATAGTTCCACTCGTTATACGACGACGGCTCTGCTTTGGGGTTACGTATTCTCTCGATGGTGAAAACCTTCCATCCAGCAGAATTAAGGCCCTGTCTCTGCTCAGGTTTTATGTTCTCATCAACAAGTATAACTAAGTCCCTCTTTGAACCAGTGGACCGTATACTGTGTGCCAAGGTTATTGCACCACACACGTATGACTGAGCCGAATGAAGTATTGTAGCATATGCCTCACGTGAAATCACGTGTTCACCTGTGTTTAACATAGTTCAGTACATCACTCGTGTGTGTGCGTGTGCGTGGGTGTGTGTGAGAGAGAAAGAGAGAGATGCAAAAAGTGTCTAATTTTCAATGGTTTAATATAAGAAGAGAAGCTTCTCCACTAATCTCATTTTGTCATCGTATCTTTGACCTTAGGTGGTGGTATACAGAAGTGCTGCTCCGTATGTATGTATATATATATATAAGAAACAAAAAACCCAATAATGTAAGAGCATTTTAATGTTGACCAGATGAATCCAAGATGCATCCTCGGATAACATAAGCTTATCACATAACTATAAACCATTATAATATGATTATATCTAACCATGAACATTACATACACGCACACGCACACGCACGCATGTACCTTTAACCTGCGTAGGAAGAGCTAACTGGCAAGATCCAACTGGAAGAGTGAGAAGATTACGTAACCTCTTCACATCAACCTTGTACAACCACACACCATCCCGCTCCTCCACAAGCTCCTTACACACGAACAAGTTCGGTACGGGCCTGCATTCCCCACACAGAGCAACGTGTACATAATCCTGCGCAGTACTCTCCGCAACTCTTGCAGCGGCCAGAAACGCTTGTAAACAGTTAGCATCCCTTGAGTAGTCCAGTTTATATACGCTGCTGCACGGTATACTGCCAATTACTAAGTCCAAAGATACGTTCCTTGGTACTACTGGGAGCGGTACAGCGGGACAGCTCGTGTTCCACGCGTGCTCCTCGTCAATCTGCTCAGGATACAAGTCTGCCCAGCTAATCCCCTGCTTAACCTTCTTAAACTTGAATAAATGCGGTCGATCTCCACCGCTGAATAGCTCCCACTTGATAGAATCTACGGCTTTGAAGTTGACTAGACCCACCTTTAGCTGCTCCTTAGCTTGTTTCAGTGTTCTAATCTCCTTAGATGACTGTAACCATCTCAAGACTTTGTCTTCATTACATGTTGGATATGGTCTCTTCTCCAGTACCTTGTTATCCTGCTGCCTAGAATGTATCTAAATTATATATTAATGTAGGAAGAACAAGATTGATATATATAATTCAATGTAATTGTGATAAATTTCTAAGTAAAGAGACCATCTTAAGCATTGATTGTGTCTGAATGATAAAGAGGTTTACTAGATGTAAAACTATGTTAAATATACAAAAATGGGGGAAGTGCATTATAAATTCATAATTATGGGAATTATATGAAAATATGGGGCGAATTTTACCTCAATTTGTGTATAACAGCCTCACTCTGTGAGCTTGTGAGTGCATATAATGCAAGTAGAGATGTCAATGTGAAGAGTACCGCACTAAGCACCTTGTTCTTCTGCTTATCTGTGAAGGATGTGTAATTAATTGGTACACTATCTTCAATCTTCTTCTTCTCTGCATCTTTCTTAGCCTTTGCATCGGGTGAAAGATCATCTCTACACAAAAAAAAACACTGAATTATGTATAATTTTACAAAAAATACTTGAATTATGTAAATATTTCAAGAAAAATACATGAATTATGCATTCAATATGCATTACCCAGTCAAACGATATCTAGCTTCATTCGAAGTCCTCATTTCCCTCATACAAACGAATGAATAAATCACCTTATGAGATTATTAATATGTAGTGTGTAGAACATATACAGACACTCATGCTTACGACAGCTGAAACAGAGACAGTCGAATCCCAGCATGAACAAGAAAGTATGACAAATTACATAAGCTGTAGAATGTACCTTGATGTGGTAAACTTGGAGTGAAGCTACAGGTGAGGTTGATGCGTACATATGACCTGTGCGTGTACACAACGTGCTCCTCTCTCACCTAATCACATTCATATAATTAACACACACACACATGCATATTACACACATGTGTATGCATGTGTGTGTGTGTGTCAGGGTATATGCGTGTATGTGACTTAAAGAAGAGTTCTTAGACATCCCACCTAACCATTGGACGATGTCTCATTTTCGCTTGCATAAACGGAGTCAAATATAAACAATACTTAGTGCACATATATTAGGACACACAATATATCTATATATAATTTATAGACCCCATGTCTATGTACCTAATCCTCTCTCTCTCTCACACACACAGGTATATACACGATGTGGGTGGAAAATGTAGTAGAATAAAACGTCACCAATCGTTAGGAAACTGGCACGAGGTCTAAACCAGCTACTTGTCAAGTAAAACCTCATAGTAAAATTTACAAGAATATATAGAATAATTTAACTCATAATTAAGCAAAAACATGTCCATATCGTGTGTATGTGTACGTGTGGAATAATTAAGACCTATCTATGATATATATGTGGAGTCGGTCATGGTGGTTGGGCAAATGGGTTGTCCAATATATATATATATATATATATATTATTTCTAAATAAATATATACAAGGTATGTAATATAGATGCAAATTTTTTACATCACCCTTGACGTGTCTATACAATACAAACTGGAGAAGCACATGATGGGAATATATAAAAGCAAAGAACAAAGGATTTGTTTGTACCCTACCCAGATTGCGACTGCCCAATAGTGTGTAGCCTCACACACACACATACACACACGCACGCACACGCACACACACACACACACACACAATAAATAAATATTAAACGCTCGCCTGTAATTCTTAGATGCCCCACATTGCTAAAATGTGCGCTTCTGCTTGAGATCGATGCCGCATCTACCATAGCTCGACAAAATCCCCCACCAAACCCAAGAACCCTAATCTTAGTCCCGCCAAAAAATTTAAATTCTAAGACTCAAAATTTATTAGATTTAATATGTATGTATACATTCTTTCACATGTCCATATTGATAACAACATCTGGATCCCACGTATTGCGGTGGGTATAGTGTTTCCTGATGTCATACGAGCCTATAGATTCACACAGTATATAGTACACATATATAATACACACACGCACACACACAACTCTCTGTATGTATATACATACATACACAGGGGGCATGTATGACGCTAACAAAATCCTGTTATAATTGGTAGATTTACCTACACCAGGTCGGTTCTGTATCCTTCTCATGCCTTTATTCCGGAAAAGGATAGCTCAACACAAATAATTTAATAAGCACGTAACTTCATAAACATAAACAAAATATATATCCCTTAATATACATATCTGATGTTCGATGCGTGTATTAATCGAAAATGACGAGAACTTACAGTTTGGTTGTTAAACTTGCTTAAACTCACCGGCAAAACTTGCGTAACCCCCGGGGCATCTCATCGTACAAATGCCACCACAAAGAATGCACCACGTCATTAGCGTACGGCCTTGTATACGTATGGTTGTAGTTACAATCGTATGCTCGTCCACATAACCATGGTTTCGTTCCGAGGTAATGCATTGCGTATACCACAGGCGGGTTGGCGGTAAACATCTTAAGCTTGAGCGTGTTCTCCTCTAGGTTGTCGTCAAAGTGCTTTAAGAAGTTTACACTCCTCGGGAGCCGGTGCCAATAACTACAATCAAGTATTAGTTTACACACATATAGTTGTGTATGTATATTTGCCACATGGTAGGCGCGTATGAATAAGTATATGTAATTAAACTATGTGGAACTCGAGTTATGTATTGTATCATATCCATGAATGGACTTCAATAAACATAACCTATAACACACACACTTACGTGAAAACCTCGTTAAGGAAGCCTTGGTCGCCACCATTATATGAATGAATCCGGCCAACTTGGTTAACCAAATAGTCAAACGTACAATTTGACGGCTCAATTACCATAACCCCGGAATTAAACAAGCTACCATGGTTACGTGCAGCTGATAACTCCGGTAAACTAAATAGGAAATCCATGTTTCGTACAACTACCACGTCAGCATCTACAAATATAAGCTTGTCGTACTGATGCAAAAGTTTATGTTAGTTTAGAATCCCTGTGTGTGTGCGTGTAAGAGAGAGAGAGAGAGTCCCATTTGACACATTAACTAATTATAATAATAAGCAAACAGTGTCGTATCATATTTCACACACACATACACAAGAAAATTAACTTGTTTCTGAGATACCTGTGTGAGCTGCCAAAGACGGAACTTGCTGTAGTTCCACTCATTGTAAGACAAGTGCTTGGCTTGTGGATTCTTAATACGTTCAATCCTGATAAAGAGTATATAAATATAGAAGAGAAACACACACAGACACACCTGTGGACTTTCCAGCCAGATGCTTCAAGTACATTCGTATGTCGCGTGCTTATATGGTCGTCAACGAGGAGCACCAAATCCCGTGTAGAGCCTGTTTTACGTATGCTATGTGCTAGCATTATAGCACCACACACGTAAGATCCCACCGAGTGCAATATTGTCGCATAGGCCTCTCTAGAAGCTCTTTGATCACCTGAAATGACAGCTATAAGACTATGATTACTTTTGTTTCAAGATTCACATGCTATATATAAATTTGTAGCTAGGTATAACTGTACACACGCACATACGCACACACATTGGTATACTAACATATATTGACAAGTTTCCATGGATTGAACATGAAAAGTTACTGTTCAGGTACTAAAGTAACTTGCATCCACTACCATTTCACACGGCTCAATACCTCACTAACTACAATAAAATTATGACTATTAACAGTGTGTGTGTGTATGTCTGTGGGAGAGAGACAGACAGAGACAGGATAGAGAGAGACAAAGGCCTCTTATAACAAACTATATAATAAATTTAAAACATCATTTACTACTGAGTGGTTGGCTACTAATTTATAACAACCACATAATAGTATATAATTATACACTCGTATAATTTAAGGTGTAACAATGTTATAAAAATATATGTAACATTTCAAAGTTCTAAGTAAATGTCTGTTATATAGTTATTATAATGTAATACCTTAATATCACACACACACAGTTGTAACAGTTATAACCAGTATATTATGCTATATTTATCATAGCAATATGTTGATAAACTTACTTATAGGCGGTAGAGCAGCCTTGCATGAACCAACGGGCAAAGAAAGTAGATTCCGTACCCTATCCAGGTCCAATCCGTACATCCATACTCCATCTTGGTGTTCAACAAGCTCCTTGCACTTAAAAACACTCAGACAAGCTTGGCATTCGCCTACCACAACAATGTGCATAGACTTCGTGCCTGTTTTAGCTGCAATATATGCAGCAGATAAAGACGCTTGTAAATTATTAATATCTCTTGAACCATCGCATGAATCCATCAATGATACCTGGAAAACCGTCGTGAATAAAGTATACAATATATGTCCCTAAACATATCCATGTTTATATATGTGTATAGACAAACATATTCATATCCATATGTGCGAATGTGGATTTAGAAGAGAGAGAGAGAGAGGGGGGATAAACATGCACGAACTGTGTTTGGATACAACATATACATACGTCCGTGTACACATATATACGACATCACATAATTTATACACGCACACCTATGTATATTGTAGACTTACAATGATTATATCAAGTTTAAGGTCTTCTTGAACGACTGGGAAAGGCATATCCGGGCATCTTTGGTTCTGTATCTCCTCATCGCTATCAAGTTCCTCCGGGAAGAAATCACTCCAGCTCAAGCTTCTACTTCTTAATGGTTTTGTAAACTGCTTTTATAATAACACACATTAGCGATTGAAGTCTCTAAGTACAATTATTACGAAGATATCAACTACATTTGCTTTCTCATACATACAATACACGTTTAACAAACGGTGGCCTAGATTTATTTATTATGTAAGTCTATATAATATTTATATGCTGTATATACACACATATATAGAGATACATCAGTATATATGTATGTGTGTTTTCACCTCTTTGTTAGTGCTAAACAGCGTTGGTTTATGGTCACCACTAAACTCCTTCCACTTAATAACGTCAGGTTTAACAAAGTTGATCAGTCCAAACCTAAGAATCCCATTGTTTTGACTTCTCAGAATCTTGACTCTTTCAGACGATCGTAACCATTCAAGTACTTTATGATCACTTCTTGGGATTAAGTTACTGATACTGTTAGTCTGTGTTTCTGTTACATGTAGCCTCTTCTGCAACTTCTGCCTGATCCTTACAGGAATCACAACATTAGTACGTATACAACCGTGTGTGTGTGTGTGTGTCCTAGTCTCTCTTTGCCATGAGATATTATATGCATATAGAATTCTATGTCACCAATACGCACCTGTATGTCTGCGTGTGTGTGTGTGTGTGTCCTAGTCTCTCTTTAACATGAGATATTACATGCATATAGGACTCTATGTCACGAATACGCACCTCTGCGTGTGTGTGTATTACCTCAGCAGGCGGTTGTCCACAGGCGCATTCTTGTTCAACAAAAGTACTTAGAAGGATTAACAACACAAATATGAACACTCCTGCTAGCACCTCCGTCCTTAGTGAATATCTTTCACAAAATCTCTCATTTCTCTTTCTTTGCTTCTTTTCCCTGTGTGAATCATCTCTACAACAGAAAAGAAATAAAAATACAAAATGAAAACTTAACATTTATATATATATATATATATTATGATGATTATGATTTTAGAAAAACATACCCGAGTGGTCGAGGCCGAGAAGCATAATACATTGTTGATTCAACTCATCAATGGAAAAAGCCATGTTCTAATGACTTTTGTTATACAAAAACGTGCTTGCACAACCCCTCTTGAAACATGTCCAATGTGTTCATCCCTGCACGACCTGTATAAAATAATCACTTAGTCAATGTATACTTCCATAATATCTTTCATTATAAGATATGCCATTCACTTATTACATTCTTTAAAATATAATGCATTCTTTACGTCAGACCTAGTCAAATTTACGTCTATGTTACGAGAAACAGGAGTCATCTAATATTTTCATCTGAAAAACCATATCCAACATGCAAACACGCACGGACACGCATGCACATGCACAAAGGTCGTGTTAGCAATGACTACATATAATAACATATACATATATATATAACCTTGTATGTAAGAATCAAGATACAGAAGTATAACTAGAATATAATAATATGAATACTATCAGTACCTTCTGTACGGAAGTCCTTGTGTCTCCTCTTGTCCCATGGACACATACAGATACATCCACAAAGAATGTGTGTATGTTGTAAATAATGTAGTGCTAAGAATATAAGCTTTGCATTCATAGCTAAAGTTAACTTAAGATTAGGAGTTTGAGTTCAATTGGTGGATTAATTTAATCAATTGAATAGGATGTATATACATGCTTCTCTTCTGAGAAACAAAGTAGCCCCTGTAATAAATAACTAGAATAAGTAAACAAACAAACAAACAAATAATCTAATACAAACCTGAAGAAGCAATTTCTTGCAAAGCTGCTTTGTACGAACACTATGTCACTTTTAAAGACATTTTTAACCATTCATAAACAAAGTAACTCAATGCAGCCGAAGGAAGCACCTACAACAATAAAATAAACATACACACACATAACACACACACACACACACACACACACCTGGAGTGTACTTGGAAGCAAGCCAGCATAGAGAGCACCAACACCTCCCTGTTGAACAAGGCCTTGTATAGTAGGCAGTAAACCAAGCCTGTTTGCGGCATTTTGCATTTGCAGATGCCTTCTCACAACTTCAAATGGATAAGTAACAGTCTCCGCACAAGCACCCGCCATTGCACCATACACCAAGGTTCTCAATGGCCCAAGCTCCATATGCTCATTTTCTGCCTTACCTGTATACACACTGATTGTTAAGTACAAACATATAAATAATGTTATATATATGAATGTACCTTCAATGGCTCGTCTTCTTAGTTCTTCTTGACCAGCAGGAGATGAGAGATAACCCGACTTAAGAATGTCATAAACTCCGTAAAACACTGCTCCTGCGGGTGCCATGCTTATAACAGCTGGCAGCAATCCAGCGTACAATGAAGAAATCCTTGATTGCAAATTAAGTATCTCAAACACCCGATTATACCCCATTGATTCACCACCCGGTGCCACCATTCTTGTTCTAATCTGTAACATATTAAGGAGCCTTGTTTAATACAAAAAATGTGCGTGTGTGTGTGTGCCTGCGTGTGTGTATAAATATATACACTCGTAAAACCATTCATTGAGCTTAGATGATCATTTGACACAGTGTGAAGCTTAATAGATTTAGATGTTTAGATAAACTTGTTGCTAAGAACATATTCCAAAATCTATACCTAGTTAAATGACTTATACTTCACAATTATTACTTCGATTCTCTCATTATGTATGTAGGAAAATGCACTCATATACGCAGACACAAATAACATGGAAGTACGACGACAATTAACAATATAGCTACTCTCGCTCTCTCTCTATACACTTACAGAACTTATATTACGTTAGCTATTCCCCTCGCTTGAGGTTATTTCAACACTTTTTGATCTATTACATTTGCGTTGGAATACTGTAAGTTTGCGTACACAAACATAACCACTTAGTGTCCATTCGACAACTCAAAAATATTCTTCCCTCTCTCTCTCACACACACACACGCGCGCACACACACACACAGTTTACATTCGATTAAGAAATAAACCATATAAACATAAGATATGACACGTTAAGATATATAATATGTACAAATACGCATCCAGATAGCACTTACAGTGTCCATTGGGAAGCAGATTATGGTGGCAAAGATTCCAGCAGCGGCACCAGCAGCAAGCTTTTCGAGTTTCGTCGTATCCTTGCGTCCAGACATAGAAGTGATTCTCTTACGTATAGTATCGTATGTATAAAAGTTGATGGACTTGAACGGGGCTGTGCGAATAAGGTTAACAAGGTTGCCCTTCCAAAACCCTTTTGGCCCTTCTGAAGAGAGTATCATTTTAACCACGTCCATCACGTCTGCCGTGGCTCCACGTACTATGTATTCGAGCTTTAGCCTTTCCAATGGTGCCACCACAGTTCTACATATAATAACAGTTATAAGTCAGACAGAGTTAATAACCGCAAAGAGAGAGAAAGATGTGCATATATACACCTTAGGCCATACGTTTCTGTAAATGATATCTAAACTAAAGGCATACTATTTGATGTGCATTTATATATACATTTCAGCCTGTAAAATTGATGTTTTCATGTCTTCTCTATAGGAAATAAACATGTGTGTGCATGTGAACCTACAACTTAATTTGTCTATCAATAATACAAGTTGTTAGTTTTGTTTTATTCTTTATTCACATATATGCATATTAATGTGTGTTATAGAGAGCATTATCTTGCGAGCAGTACCACTCACACACAAACACACACAAACCATAACGTGTAACGTGTAACTTGATTTTCATTATTCACACATAATATATATTTAAGAATATATAAAATATTTCAAAATGTAGCATTGTTCTTTACAGAAACAGTATACACAGAGAGAGACTATATGCACACACTTACCATGCGTATATACACACACAAACAACTCAGTTATATTTTTAAAGGGCTTTCTTGGTTTGTTTGTTTGGTTAAATAATGTGTTTTATTACGTCATTTGAATTTCACACACACACCTACACACATACACGCACACATATATACGCAAGTACCTTGAAATAACAGCAGACATAGCGCCAGCCAGCAGATGTTTGGAGGTCTTCACAGCATCGAGAGACTCCCTGGTGATGCATTTGAATTCATCCTCATTCTTCTCACCCATCAAGAAGTAAGGACACCTTGAGACCATCCTCGGCAGCTTGGACCCTGTTCGATCCATGAAACAGAAATCCCACCGAAGATGATAAAATTTCTACTGGATTACGTGCAGGATTTCTATGGCGCCTGAGAGAATTTGATACAGAGACTGAAGCCAAGCATCTAGCTGTGGAAGAACAAGCTGGATTTGGTAACAGGGACGTCAATGAAGAAGAACAGAATGGCGATGGCAAGAAACACTGTAACGGATCGTCGCATTTGCTCCAAGCAATGGAGAAATCTGTTTTATTGCTCGAACTGAAGCTCATTGCGATCAAATAGCTCAGGTGCGGCTCCATATTGTACCCCATTGTGAAGATTTTTACAGATTTCTACACGAGATAATCTGCAAGAGAGGGAAGCTCCATATATGGAACGAGAAACCCTAATACATGAAAGCCCTAAAAAGAATCATGTGTCGATCCAACGGTCATCTGTACGCTATTCCGCTGCGGAAGAAACCGATTGGTGAATCTTCTGTAACACGTGCCAAACAAATTCCGTGTGATTCCGTAAAATAAACAGAAACTCAGTTTGACTGGGATTAGTAACACCGTTCCATCTCAGCCGTTCAATTGGTTTGAAAGTCAATTTGTATATGATTGGTGTTTGTTACGGTTACAAAAACATTAAAATTATTAAAATAATAATACGACTAGCAAGATTAGTTGATAAGTGACTTTGACACTACTTTTGCCATTAAATTAAAACTTCTTTGTAATGAGTATTCCATCCGACCAATAAACATAGTAATATATTTAGATAATGAATTATTACTATAACTTGTATTTTTACGTTTTGATTTTAAATGTCAAATAATTCAATTTCTATTGATAACATTTTATTTTAAAAGTAATTGATATAAATCATTTTTCATTTAACTATTGCAAACATTTTATAAAAAACTTACAATTAAATAAAATCATGAATATTAGTCATATATTTTACTATATATTCAATTTTAAATTGAGACCACTTTAATATACACATTTTCTGACTATTGCATTTTAAAGTTTCATACTTCAATCTTTATACTATGTGTGTGTGTGTGTGTGTAATCGTCTTGTTGGCGCTGTCTTCCACATAATATACCTATGGTTATAATAATTATGTTAATAATGATTTTTATTTTTATTTTAAAATATTTATAATAAGAACTTTTTTAGGAATGCTTTCACAATCCAGCCTATTTTTATATTAGCGGTAATTAATTTAAAATTTAATTAATTAAAAAAAAACATGTATGTAAAAAAAACTTATATATACCAAATCATAATCCTAAATGTGTTTTTAATTTATATCCTCTAAATCTATATGCCGTTAATATTTAAGTGTGTTCTCAAAAAGGCCACTTATTTACAGCAACTAAAACTACTGTATATAATTAAAAGATAAATTAAATCTTTCTTATGATATGCATACAACCTCCACTGGGGTGTGTATGTGTGTATACGTATACGTGCTTGACAAACACGCTGGTGTTTAAGATCTCGAAACGAGGGTGCCACGTTTTGGGACACGTGTAAGCTCAAGAGAATTCAACACAGACAGGCTTGTTAACAACTTAACGTTACACACAAGTAGTATACAAAAACAAGTTTCATTCATCCTCTAGATTGTAGCAAATCTCTTCAAGTTTCTCAATCTCCGGCTCGACTAGTGCTACCACAGCATCTATACTTCCATCCTTGGTATAAGACGGTAACAGAATCATAATCCCTTCGAACAGATCCATCACGTTACCGACGTAAACCGGGTTGCCCCACCCGAAATCTACTTGATATAGAGGAAACCTCACCCAGCTGGTTACCACGACATGCGGAGACATACTGGTGGGAACCTTGACGTCGCTGTAGTTAACTTCTGCAATCCTGTTCTGCACCTCCATTAAGTCGATGGCACTCCTCAGGTACTCATCATCCGCCTTCTTAATCGCGTTTTGCACGAGTTTAGCAGCGTAAACCAGCGGCTCTGTAACCAGCTTCCCAGCTTCCACGCCCTCCGAAGAGGGCATGAACGTGGCATTCCCAAAGTAGCTCTCCGGTAACGACGGGTTTAACCGGCCCCTACCGTTCATTGGTATCATTATCTGCGTCTTAACCTGGGGACTTAAACTCCTCGCCTCCGTAATGCACCTCCATAAGTGAGAAGTTAGCCCCTCGAAGGTAGTCACTTGCCCCTCTAGTGAAGCCTTCTGTTTTATACGGTGCAGCGTCTCGGGGTCGAAATGTAGCTTCTTAGCGGACAGTCGGGCGTTGTTACTAGTCTGAGGTAGCGGTACCGCCGGCAGTAACATGTAGTCGTCTTTGAGTGGCTTTACCGACGCCCGTGCGGTAAGTGCCGACCGGTCCCGGAAGGGAACGCAGGCCAGCGGTGCTCCCCTCGTGACACGCGACCAGTTGTCCATGAAAGTGAAGAAAGCCTGCCCGTCTGCTAACCTGTGATGCCACGCGATCCCAAGAACAATCCCTCCACATCTCAAGCTTGTTACCTGAACAAACACGCACAGATTGTACTTAAGCAAACCTTATATATAGGTGTTAATGAAAGCAAACAAAAGACGGGACAGAATTAGAAGACAAACAGTTTATTGTTTGTACCTGGATAAGGAGAAGCTCTTGGGCAGAGTGTGTAGCTGGAACCAGCTGGAACAGTAGAGGACAGGGGTTAAAAGGCATCAGATCCCCCAGAGTGCAATCCATCTCCGCCTCAATCACCGCTACCCCCTCGTCATTGAGCTGGACAGCTGCTGCATTGTCCGGTGCCATCCTCCCCGCCCACTCAGGATACACATCCAGTGTATCTGTCAGGGCCCGACACAGCTGCTCCGTTACCGGCCTCCCGGGGGAGGCGAATGCGTATATTGCCATGGCGTATACATTCGGTATTGCCAGGTCGCATGTGCTGAGCCACATGAAATCCTTCCCTCCGACTTGGACCTTGCGCCGTAGAATCTGAAATGACTTGAACCGCGGTTCCATCTCTTCCATGGATTTAACAGATCCCATTTGTGGTTAAGAGAACCCACCTAACATGTACTGGCTACAGTACAGCCTTGTCAACTTGTTTAATATGAGCAGCACATGAGAGGGGCATCGCACTAATATGAAAATGAAATCCAGCACAGACCAGACCGGAAGATGTATATAAACACAGCAACTGTTGTGTAGAAAATGCCATGGAAACCTGTACCTATTGTCGTCCCAGTCAAGAGCTAGATGGGTTGCAGTCTCCACAAAAGTTGTCGAAGTTCGCGCGTATCTATGGAAAAATACACAAGATACATATGCATATTATTATGAGATGTGCCTGGTCATGGATATACAAGGAGCTTTTCGGTAAACAATATATATGAAAAAGGAACCAGACTTGCTGGCTGCTTGTTTACTTTATACTTTCCTCCTGGACACAGACCAGGTCCTTATGTTTAACTTATCTTTAAATAATGCCATTAGTCAGCTGGTCCAATGGCGGCGGAATCGGTAGGAGTATGACTGCGACCTACACAGTTTCTCCCTTTATTTTTCTCTTGTACAAACATAACACAGTTTCGAATTACTGAAAAGGACATTTGTGGTCAACAAAAGAATACTTACTCTGACTTGACCACAGTAGTCAATTCCCTCGTATGTGTACCCATGCCCACCCGTATTATACGCTTCAGATACGGTGCAGTCCCTATATATTTATCATTTAATGCTGTTCAGGAACTCTACTCCAGTTAGTTCTTCGCTGACGTTCCATAGCTTTTCTGCCAAGTGTCTATCTCTGGCTCTTAAGCTTGGCTTGGTTATCCGACACTCTTGGAAATATTCGCCAGTAATATTCTCCACCTCATGAGAGCTTGCTAGATATCCAACTGTTTGGGCACCTTCCCCTGGAGACTAAACAGGATTAAGAGAGTTAATTGACTATTTAATAATGTCTAACACACTTGAGACCGGTCAGATTTCGAAATAAACGCCTGGAGCTGTTATCTGGAGATCCCACAACACCAGGCAGAATATGCCTTATCAGCTGCAAACGTTACCGAAAACAGTATGTATATATTATATATATGTGTATAAAACTTACTTGTGTGTCAACAATGCCTGGATGCATGGAGTTACATGTGACTGGCAGCTTAAGTTTACTGCATTGTCTACTCATTTCAAGGCTGAACAGACAGTTTGCCAGTTTGGATTGTCCATATGCAAACCATGGGTTATAAGCTGCACACATAGCATTATATATATATATAGAGAGAGAGAGAGAGTACTCACCTCGGTTCTTTGTGTAGTTAAGGTCTTCGAAATCCAAGTTTCCAATTTGTTCAGCTGCAGAAGCAAGAACCACAACTCTGGAAGCTCTCCTGCATGAGCGAGTTTAATTAAGCTTAGCAATTTAATGTGTGTGTGTGTGAGAGAGAGAGAGAGAACTTTAAGTTACTAATTAACATTCGTATATATATGTATACTATATATATTTCGTATAAGAACCTTAGCTCAGTCGCAGATGAATGAAGAAGGTCCATGAGTAGCATTGTGAGCAGAAAGTGGCCCAGGTGGTTTACCTTTTACAATATGTATATCATCACACACACATACACACCTATATATATATATATAATATATATATAGGTGTGTAGGTGTGTGTAAATATATGTTATAGACAGAGAATGTACACCAAACTGCTGTTCAAATCCTTCTTGTGTATAGGACAAAGGACAAGCCATGATTCCTGCATTGTTTACCTGGAAGAAAGAATAAATCACACACACACACACGCACAGATATATATATATATTTACCAAGACGTGTAGAGGGAAATTATTTTGTTTGTACTCCTTTACAAAGTTATGCATGGAGCTAAATGAAGCAAGATCACATTGCATGGACCTAAAAAGCCATTTGAGAACCTGTGCGTGCGTGCGCGCGCGCGCGCGTGTGTGTGTGAGAGAGAGAGACCTTATATTAGTGCTTCCAGTGATGGAGGTAAGTTCAAAAGCCGCTTTTGCTCCAGATTCTGGATTCCTGCAAGCTTTTCAGCTCACCGAGTTATTAATATAGATATGCATATGTATGTATATACGTATGTGTGTGTATGATACACATATGTATAAGTCAGTTTGTATTTACTCTTTACCAAGAGTTATTGACATGCCCTGCTTGGCAAGATCCATGGCCGTTGCTTTGCCAATTCCTGAACATAGTCGTATGAAATTAAATAAATTAAATACTTGTATGTATAAAAATTATACAAATCAGTTAAATTGACTTCAATACCGCTATTTCCTCCAGTAATAATTACGTGCTTCATAGTGGATAGAATAGAAACATGACCATAAATATAAGTATGACGCCCATATGTTAATCAAGATCCAACGGCCCATAATGTATTATAGCATAACACATAACACATAGTATAAGATATAATTTCTTTTACAACGTTAACAATTTAACTTAGTATATCTTATATAGAGGTTAACTATAGTACATTCTAAAAGTTACCAGAGATATTTATGTGGCTAAATTCTTCTAAGATATTTTTCTTTGTATATAAACACCGAACCTTAGATATGAGGGTTTTTGTTTTTTTTATTTTACTTTATTGTGTTTTCACACTTGTGGAGATGCTTAGTAATTTATGAGAGAATGGTTATGAAGACACAACAACTTTTAAAATAACTAATTTATATTATACACCACAACGATTACCTTATTCAATGCTTATAAGTTTAAGTTTTAGCTCCTTCTTAATCAAACTCATGTGTATGGCCTTAATCTTTTCGAAGTACTCCGGATGCAAATGTTCATTGTTGATTATTCATTTCATTAATATTACTATATATTATGAATGGACAATTATGCATTGTCTTTACAAGTTTCTAATATATTCTTTAAATGTTGTTCTATAGTGATATAATAGTTGTCCACCACCAACATGTTTACTCACATATGAGCAATGATGGTTCATCTTTAAAATAGAGTTTAAATTAACTTTTAGGAAAGCAAAAGATTTTAACATCTTTAATTTATTATGCTTGATGAGCCTGCATAAAGAGATCGTGAAATTTAATAATAAACTACATAATAGTACTTACTTCAAACTATGGAGTTATTATGGTATGCTCTTTAACCAAATCTTGCTGATTATGTTTAGGCACTAGGTCTTATCATTTTAAAGAGACTTTCACTCATGTATAACATTTAAAACAATTTTGAGAATACAATTACCTATTTTAAAGGGCATCACTCCTTCAACCTTCAATGTTTTTACTAGTTATGTGCATATAAAGGTGGAAACTGCTCACATTAATGGTGTTAATCATGGTATCATGATTAAGGACAAGGATGGTGGCCATTGTCTTATTAAGTTTGTGATGTACTTAATCACACTTATTAAAATTATTAATGGTTAGTGTCTAAATTAACATCGACATGTTTTTGTTGTGGATGTTGCTCCCGTAAAAGCAAGAAATGAGTAAATGTATTGAGTACAAAGACACATAAAACATTTTCTTCATCTCTTGGTTCTCCATTTCTTTTTTTCTTTTTCACCTCAAGCTTTTTTTTATTATTATTTAATAATAATGTGTAATTAAGCTTTTTTAAACTTACAGTAGAATAAGTTAATGAAGTGAATGAGATCACCTATTCCAGAAGCGTTTCTACCGAAATTTATATACATATACACATAAAAATACACACAAATATGAACATATAAAATTTGTTGTATTATATATATATATATATATATATATAAACTGAAAAGTTAAAAACATACATTAATTTTAAGAGCATAAATATATGCTACTTTAATTTATTATATTAAATAACACATAAAGATACTTGAAAGATTTACAACCGTGAAATTAGCCATTGAAATTTGATATTTAAACCAATAATGTATAGAACTTTAAATATCTAAAAAGTATGTATAAATGATTATATTCAATAGTTTCAAATAATAATTAATTAAATAACTATCAAAATTGTACCTGATAAGAGCATCGTAAGATATGTACACCTTTTTAAATCAAATTCCCTTCGAACATCTATGAAAATGGGAATATAAAAAAATCATTAATTAATACTTACATATTAATTATTAATATTTTAAATATACATTTTAAAGAATATTCTTTTTTAAAAAATATATTATTTAAATTTTTTCTTTATATTAAAAAATATTAATTAAATAATTAAAATTATTAATTATTAAGAAAATAGGACTATAGACGTTCTCATTTTAGTTATAACGTTCATAATCTGAGAGAGAGAGAAACTTCTGATGCTTTTGATTTCTATATACACATACATATGTGCCTCTGTTTTATACACACCTAAACACAACCTGTTGCGATAAGTAGCACACAGAGGTGCTTCAAAACCAGACTTTTCAAAAAGCTCTGTTTGTACATCGATATTCATAATCTCCTCGTCTGGCTTTGCTATTTGTAACTCAGATCTTCCAAGTAGTGTATATATCTCTGTCAAACCTTGCAAAGTCTTTTTCAGCTCTCCCAGTTATGGATATGGTGGTCACGGACACTTCCCACCAACACTTAAGCCATGTATACACTATATAGTAAATACATAGCATATACATATATAGTTTATTATATATATTTGTTGCCCATGTATGTAGCATAGTAAATTGATGCTCATGTACATGTTTACACACACACACACATATATTTGATTTGTTCTTGAAGGAGACTTGAGTTAATGACACCGTGGATGAATAAGCCAATTAGTACACCGTGTCGATTTTAATAGGGAGAGATGATTACAAATATTCAAATAACCTCTAGTTTTATGATGCCTTCATTATCCTAAAACATGTATAATTTAACTTATGCTACAATTTTTAAATTGACAAAAATTATTTTAATCCTTTTTTATAATTTATACACATATGTATAAATTTTCACATATTAAAAGAGCAGATATATATTCAGAAATGTCAGCTGTATTCAGCTACAAAAACCCTGCTTATATACAGGAGACCCTCTGCCACATGGCACACATGTGACACGTGGCGCTAACACATGGGAGCCAGATCACCACCCATGTGTCACTACGCATGTGTGTATATACACATGCGTATATACAGTATGTTATATATATATAGTATCTTACATTATCCTCCCTTCTGCAGCTGTGTAGATGGTGATGGATCTGATGGTCCTGGATCCGTGTGAGCTGGGCCATCTAAGGTATGACCAAATGTACTCAACGAGTCTCGAACGACAAACCGTTTCATTCGAACCACGTGAACTATCTCAACCTCATGAGATCCCACCAACTGTACTTGATATACCTGATGACCAATCTTTCGGAGTACTCGGTAGGGACCAAGCCATTTATGTAATAAACCAGTTGCAAGCCCAGGTGCAGTCAGCTTGGGAAAACGTACCAGGACTAAGTCACCGTCAGCAAAATCTGGTGGAATTTAATGTCGTGCATTGTAAGAAGATTGCTGCCGCATTTAAGCTCGACCAAGATGTTCAGCAGACTCTGCACGTAGAAGAGGCAAAACAGCATTTAAATGTCGAGCCCACATCTTTGCATCCTCGGCACGTGGCAGATTTAATGATAACCCCAATTCACTAGGCAACTTAGGATCATATCCATACAATGCCTTAAATGGAAAAATACCAATCGAACTCTGAATGCCTGTTACATAAGCAAATTTCAAACATCGCAAATACCAATCCCAGTCCGTGTGATTGAAGTTCACATACTTCGAGATCATACCCTTGAAGGTCCGATTCAATCGCTCCACCAAACCATCAGTGGGTGGGTCCCAACGTCGACCACGAAAGGCTTGCCGTGCGGGCACATATGTAGCAACATCAACCTCCATTGGATCAGCACGCTGAACAAGAGGAGCAGGTAACCCAAGGGGACCACGGCCCTCACCAGGCATCAACTCAAAACGTTGAGCTAGTGTAAAAGCTTCCTCCAATGTGGTAGGACAAAGAGCGCAAACAAATCGAACAAGTTTGGGTCGCATAGTTGGCCATAACATATCGAGCTTAATAGGCTCAGGCATGTTAGGATATGCACGCCGAAGTAAATCCCGAACCTAATACTGAACCGCATAACATACTCACCAAGATGTTGTTGTATCGCATACAGTTGTTGGAAAGCATCATCTGAATCCTCAACTTTGCCAAACGTACGTTTGAGGCATTCCGTCAACCGATTACTATTGGCTTGAATCTCCACAGCCAATCCATTATACCACTTGAGCGTAGGGCCTTCCAAACATGTAGGGAATTTTCTAAGAGCACGGGCCTCATCCCAACCATAGTAACGAACAATGACTTGGAAATGATCAAACTAGTGGTATACATCATCTCCCGGATCACCACAAAAAGATCGGGGTTGAACCCTCGGATTTGTGGCCTGTGAAGAAGATGAAGGAGTACTAGAAGCAGATCCCCTGGCATGAGGCTTAGGCGGGGAAGAGGAGGACGGACCCTCAACAAAGCGCTCCAACAACTTAGTTTATGCATCAATAGCAGTAGTAATAATGTTAAAAGCCATCTTCATGTTCATTGACATGGAAACAAGAAAAGGAAAAGGCGGAAGAAAGGAATACCCAACTTCTCCACCAATGAAAGAAGCAGATATATATTCAGAAATGTCAGCTGTATTCATCTACAAAAAACCCTGCTTATATACAGGAGACCCTCTGCCACGTGGCACACATGCGACACATGGCACTAACACATGGGAGCCAGATCACCACCCATGTGTCATTACGCATGTGTGTATATACACATGCGTATATACAGTATCTTACAATATCATTTATTTATTTATACAATTTACAAAATCAAAATGATGCGGCTGATATCGAATCTCCGACAGTAGCTTGTTCACGTCCGTCGGATCTGACAGTCGCCATTGATCAACGCTCATGTCATAAGCTGAAGGATCTGCCATACAATATCTTCATAGATTCTCAGTAGTTCCATAGTCAAGCATACATAATGGGTAGGCATTTCTTAAAATAAGAAATACAGAATATATATTATATACTGTAAGATCCACGTGTACGGCTGCATGTGCACATACTATTATTAGCGTAGTGGATTTTGATAGCCGTCGGATTGGATTCAATCTGGACCACTCGCTCTTGTATATAAGTTAGGGTTTCTGAACTAATGGAGATACACATTTCTATATTCCGAGCTCTCACATTGGTGGAGGTGAGGGGCACCTCTAATTGTCCCTACGGAGTGCTCGGATTTGTGTCTTTTTTCTCTGTCTTCTTAGGTCTAGCTTTTCCATTGTCTAGATCTATTCCTTTCTTGTGGATTTTGTCTCTTCTTCATCCATGAATCCACAACAGACAAATCCCTTGTCTGTGGAGCAGTTACTCATGCAGTTGTTGGATGCCATGCGTGTGCAATTGAACAATCATTCTCAGTTGATGGCAGCATTCACAGGCCAGGGTACTCCTCCTACGCATGTTGCAAACCCCCGTGTCCGACCGGATTTCTTTCGCGGAAATCCTGGAGATGATGTGTACCATTGGTTTGACCACTTCACTGTGGTTGCCACATATCATTCGTGGGACAGTGCTCAGTGTTTGCGCGAGTTTCCTACTTGTCTTCAAGGGACGGCGTTGCAGTGGTACAATGGTCTGGACGTTGCAACTCGTGGCGATTGGAATATTCTTCTAGAGATCTTCAAACGTGCATTTGGGCATGCGGACGACTGTGATGTTGCTTTTCAGCAGTTGCATCGTATTCGTCAGGAGCCGTCTGAGTCGGTGATGAAGTTTGGTGTTCGCTTTCGAAGCCTTTTGCTGCATGCAGAACCTAACATGTCGGAACGCATCAAGTTAGGTATGTTGTGGCCAGCACTTCGTCAAGACCTTGTGGGGCTTGTGCATGCACTAGCTCCAGTGACTCTTGACGATGCTTTGAGGCTGGCACAACGATATGAGTCGTCACCTCTCCCACTTTTGCCTTCACGTGCTCTTGTTCCACTCCATGTTGGGGATGGACCTGCTCCGATGGAGGTTGAGGCTGTTGCCGCTCGTGTACCAGCACAAGGTGGGCCCGTGGACGAGGACGTGGACGTGCAGTTCGTTGTTGGGCATGTGATGAGGTTGGACACACGTATCGGCGCTGTCAACGGTTTCCGATTGGCGTCCCCCATTTCCAGGATGGAGGCCATGGCGGCAACAACGTCCGGTTGGTGCTGCTGCAGTGGAAGGTTGTGATGCGGTGGATCTTCCGGGAAACGACGAATCGCACGAGTAGAGGAGGGTCCTCGTGCGAATAAATTAGTGACCCCTCCATCTTTCTTTCGGGAGTATCATCAAGGGGTTCACTCGGCACCAAATCATCCGGTTTTCACTTTTCAAGCTCGTTTCAATCACACACCTCATCCTGTTTTCCTTTCAGTGTTGGTGGATACAGGTTCAAGTTTGTCCTCTGTTTCTCAATCTGTTGCTACACGTTGCAGCCTTCATTTGCGTCGTGCAGTAGAACCAGTCTTCATTCTGTACGGCAACGGACATACTCATGCTTGTTCGCGGGATGAAGTGGACATTGTTGTTCGTGTGGATGATTGTGAGCTCGAGCTTCAATCTTTGCGGGTGGTGCCGAGTCAAGCTTTTCACCTTATTCTTGGTATGGATTGGTTAACTCGCAATCATGCCAAGTGTGACTTTGAAAAGTCTCCCCCTTGTTTGACTCTCCCTCGTCTTTCTTCCATTCCTCTTACTTCTATTCCACTTCGTCCATCTGCTTCCACCTCTGCTTCCATCACTTTTGTCTCACCCTTATTTCCAACCATTTTCCCTTCATGCTCTTCCTTTTCTTCTTTGGATCCATCAGATGATCGTCGTGCTGTAGTTGTTGATCAACTCAAGAAGGAGTATGCTGATCTTTTCAACTTCGACTTGTCATCTGGGGCAAAGATTGCGACACGCCACCCTATTCCAACTGGAGAAGCTAGGCCAATCAAGGTATCTGTTCGGCGTCGATCACCAAAGGAGCTCAAGATCTTACGAGCGAATGTCAAAGAGATGTTGGAGAAGGGTGTTATCCGGAAGTCTCGAAGTCCTTGGGCGTGCGAACCTCACCTTGTGACGAAGCCTGATGGGAGCGTTCGATTCTGCATTGATTATCGCCCGTTAAATGAGGTAACCGTCTCAGATGTGTACCCACTTCCTCATACTGCAGACCTTTTGGATCGACTGGGGCGGAGCCGTTGGTTTACCAAGTTAGATCTCGCATCTGGATATTGGCAAGTTCCGATGGCTGACATGGACATTCCCAAGACTGCTTTTCGAACACCATTTGGCCTGTACGAATTCCTGGTGATGCCTTTCGGTTTGAGCAATGCTCCAGCAACTTTCCAGCGTATGATGGATGAGGTTCTTTGCGACATGCCGGAGGTGACTGCTGATTTCATCGATGATGTTTTGATCCATTCAGATGGAACGTGGGAGGAGCATGTCGGTGATGTACGTAAGGTTTTGGATCGACTGCGGGAAGTTGGTTTGAAGTTGAAGCCATCTAAGTGTGTATTTGGATCAAAGGACACCACTTATCTGGGTTATCGCATTTCACGTGAAGGTTTGCAAGTCGATCCTGATAAACTAGTTGCAGTTTTGAAGTTCCCTACGCCGAAGTGTGTGAATGATGTGCAACGCTTTCTTGGCAAGGTACAATATCGCAAAGTATGTGAACTTTCAACATTCAGATTGGGATGGTTATCTGCCGTCTCTCCGATATGCTTATGTCACTGGAGTTCAAAGTTCCATTGGTACTTCTCCATATAAGCTTTTGTATGGTCATGACCCGGTGTTGCCAACGGAGTTGGGTTTGCCGTCTCGGTTACCGCGAGCTGCTAATGCTAGGTCATGGGATCGGTATCTGACAACATCCTTCCATTGGTTCGTGCGGAGTCAGCAGAACACTTGGGCCGCGTACAAGTAGGACAACAACAACGGTACAACTCGCATCATCGTCCTCCTGCGGAGTACAAGGTTGATGAACTGGTGTTGGTTCGTTTTCCCAAGCTTACGGTACGTGGTTTAGCTAAGAGTCTCCTTCCTCAATGGAAAGGACCGTATCGAGTGTTACGGCAAGTAGGACCACATGTTTATGAGGTTCGGCACGACATTCAACCTGATCCTCCGGAGATTGTACATGTACAACGGTTGAAGCATTTTGTGCAACGGGAACAAGTTGTGCCGCCTATAGATCCACCAGTGCCTCCTCCTGATGTTCCTCCAGATCCGGGGCCGTCTACAAGAGAACCCTAACCAACTTACACCCTTCCGAGAGGAGGGGATGATGTAAGATCCACGTGTACGGCTGCATGTGCACATACTATTATTAGCGTAGTGGATTTTGATAGCTGTCGGATTGGATTCAATCTGGACCACTCGCTCTTGTATATAAGTTAGGGTTTCTGAACTAATGGAGATACACATTTCTATATTCCGAGCTCTCACAATACTAACTAAGCATGAATTAATATTTAAAGGTATAAACAGCAATCGTTATGTTGAAATATATATAATATATAATACTTAATGCATATGCAAATAAAACCTATACATATAATTGTGTATATGTAAGTGTTGCATAAAAATTTCATACAATATATGCTACCTAATATATAAATAATTGTTTTAATATATAATTGTATACATTTAAAACAATACAATAAATATGCATGAAGTTTTATAACTCCCAAATATATTAATTAATTTCATTTGTAAGTAAGAACATTATATATATATATATATATAAAATTATTTATAATAATATATATTACATCATTATATGAGTTTTTTTTTAAAACATCATACCTCAATTGATCTTTTATTAATTCAAGTTAAATTATTAAATGGTTAGTTGATTAGGTTTTTTAAAGTTGATACAGAATGTTATCTTAGACCCAAAAAATTATTATAAAGTATTTCAAATATATATATATAATTGTTGAGTGTTAAATCTTGAATGATATAATTAAGTAATTTATATTAAATAAATATAAAACTCATTTGCATCTGTATTATTCCTTAAAATTGAATATAAATTAAAATGGGAATAAATTTTAATTACATTTGTTCACTTTGCACTCTTTTTGTGAATTAATATGTAAAATATAAATATATTAAATAATAGTTGAATTAGTTTATTGTCCTTTGCATATTTATTATAATGCAAAACTTATATATATATATGTTAATCTTTACATATATATTAGTACCATTTGGTATAACAAATATATTTAAACATAGTTAAGTATTACACTCAAATTTAGAATTTTCTGCTTTAATATTTAAAATAACTAATTAATAAATGTTATAACCAAACATATATATTTTATTTTTGTTATATGCATCACCAGACGCGGTCCCCAGATTTATCAGAGATGGCGCTCGGTGGTAAATATAATATGCATATTATATTTTATTGCAACTACTGAGTGAATTTGTTGTCTAAACACCATTCAAAATAATATATAATCCTGGGTTTTCTTTAAATCATATATATATATATATATATATATATAATTTGTTTAATTTATCATATTTATATTGAATAAATAACTATTATAAATATAAAAATGGTTTTTGAACATTTAGGGTTTAGAGCAATGGAAGGGAAAGTGAGGGTAGCTGTCCCAGACGGCCACTTCAAGACTTTCAAGCCGGAGTCCCCAACAGATAGCGTGACATCGCGTCTTGAAAAGCTGTATGGTGTCGGAGATCTGCTCGATGCTGAAGGTGACTCGGTTGTGGAGGATAAACTGTGTGCGGGCAGTTATGTGTACGCTGTTTCAGGTATTGCTTTCTTCTGATATGCCGCTTGATTTCTTCACGTTTTGCCCTCTTTCTATCATATGTTTTGTTTTGATTTCGCCCTGTGGTTGCTCACATCTGTGTCTCATGCTTTGGCTATGGCGTCTTGCGTTTAGTGTTTTGGATCTGGTTTTGTGCTTGTGTGCCTCTTTACCATGCCCTCATAAACCACCAGATCCAGGCCCCTTGTTTTCCAAGGAAATCTGGTTTGATCATTTGTGTGGTGGCTTGTTCCCTTGTGAGCAAATCGCAAAAGCCCTTTGTCTTCGTGAATTTGTTATTGCTTGTCATGGCGGATCCTTGTTTTCTCTTCATGTCCGTGCCTTGAGAAAAACCCATGCTTGTGTGCTACGAATGATCATTGTGCTCTGTATCTTTCATTCTGTTCTTGATTCTTGATAGGGTTTTTTGTTTATTTTTGCAGCCCCTCTTGCGACCACCGGTGGAGCATCAGGTACCCAATGGTTTTGTGCTTAAAAATTATCATTGTGTTAACTCTGTTACGCATTTGTCAAGCTGCGGATAACCAATCATTGATTTTCTGCAGAGTTGAACTGGAAGAAGGCAAAGGTTGATTGGATGCAAGACTTAGTTACTAGAATCAAAGCTCCCTGGGGGTCCATTAGTTTGGATAAAAAGGATCTATTGGACCCGCTGCCATGGCCTCATACTCCGATGGTGAATCCTCGTGTTGCAACCCTTAGCGATCCTTTAACTGAGGGGACACCAGAGGAGGATGGAGAGGATGAAGAACCAGAGGGAGGATGGAGAGGATGAAGAACCAGTGGAGGATGGAGAGGATGAAGAACCAGTGTCAGAAGAGGACGATACAAATTCCAAAGTAAGCACAAATGAGATGAAGTTTGTCGACCTTGGCAACGAATCAACATTAAGCGCAATTTGGGGCACGGAGGATTCTGGAGTTATTCTTGAACGGCCATGCTACGTCGAACTCTATAAAAAGGTAGACGCCATATTCAGTACGACGGGCAGACAGTCGGTTCTGTTGCTGGGCAACCCAGGGGTGGGAAAGACCGCATTTCTGCTGTACGTGCTGGTGAAACTGCTGCAGAATCAGAAGAAGGTGTTGCTACGAAGCAAAAGTGGAGCACTTTTCTACTTCAAACCAGATGGACAAGGCAGTTACGAAATGCTTGATGTTGCTAATACTCGTGAAGCGGGCCTGGAATATGACAAAGACATCCACTTTTTAGCCGACTCTAAGCTACCAGACGTTCCAGATTTCGTTGGCAAGGCCCTGCTTGCCTGCTCGCCGCTCAAGTCAAACTACAAGGAATTTGAAAAGCACGGGGCCTGCAAGACATTCTATATGCCGGTGTGGTCGAACGTTGAGCTGTCTCTTCTCCGGAAGAAAGTGTTCCCTGACACAGACCTGAAGGAAATAAGCGCGAGGTATCGACAATGGGGCGGCATCCCGCGTTATGTACTGGAGCAGAGGGGCAAGAACTTGGCTAGCATAATTCGGGGCATAAATGCCGTCGATAAAGTGGTTGACGCAATTACGTCGGGTGCTGCGGATGCAGAGCACCCTTCACACAAGGTGATATACATGAGGGTCGCGGAGGGTTTTCGGACGTACGACTACATGTTTGCATCGCCTTTTGTTAAGGAGCAGCTCTATGAACACCTGTTTCGGGATCAGCTTGAGAATCTCAAAAGCTTTCTCAAGTTCAGAGGACAGGCCATCACGGGCTTTGGGGGACTGAAGGGTGGAATACTACAGGAGGCTTTTTGTAAGAAAGCATGCGAGGGAAAGAAGTATAGAGTTCGGGAAGTGTTTGAGAAATCAACGGGGCGAGGGACAATTTTGGAGCGAGAATTTAAGTTCGGAATGCCAAGGTCGGTATGGACGGTAGGTGATGATTTGGTGGTGGACTATGACAGGATGATTTGGCCAACTAACCGGATTGAGGAGTCGATTGATGCTTTTAAGATCACCAGAAATGATGCGGGCGAGAGAGTTTTGCAAGCATTCCAAGTTACCGTGAGCTCGAAAAGGCACGCACATGGGATCAAGTTCAAGGGGATGTCTATGCTGATGAACAAGTTCAAGATACCCGCGGCAAGAACAGAAGTGTACATAGTCACGACAACTGAGTTGTTTAACTTTGTCGGGTGGCAGAATTGGAGAACCAAAAAGGATGAAGTGTTGAAGGGAAGAACTGAAAAGAAGTTGTTGGAGGGCATTCGCCAATATGGTCTAGATGCCGACTGCTAAAGATGGTTTGTTTATTTGTTGTTCTAGGCTGTTTACTAATATATATATGGTATGTACGTGTTATGTCTTGTGCTCGGCCTGTGGCCTGTGAGTGAGAGAGAGATGTGTGTGTGTGTGTGTGTGTGTGCATTAAGAATACGTGCGTAGATTTCTTGTGGATTTTACACGAGTTCGAGTAAATGGAGACCAAGCCTGTGGAACTGGGCGACACGTGGCGGACATGTATGTATATGTAACTATAAGGGTAAAGGGTTTATGTCACAACATTAAAATTAAAAAAAAATAGTAATAGTTTTATATTGTGAGTTTATTTAACGGGAATTATATTATTATTCTTATTCACCGTGTTTTTTAAAACATTTGACACACAATGTGTATACTCAACTATGTGTATTGTTATGTATATACATATATACATAATCATATATGTATACAAAAATGTATGTTTTCTATGCATATTATTAAATTTTCCATTTGTTGAGAGTATGACATAATTAGTCCAAACATGTTTACTGTGGGACTACCTATTACACATTATTGTTATTTTTTTATCATTAGGAAGAAACAATTTTTTTTTAAAGATGTAATTAATCATACACAACAAAGTTGTAGAACACTCGTGTCTCCTTATGATCCCTCACTAAATATTAACCCTAATTTTAGGTGGTTTAGGGTTTAGGGTTTACACAAATGAAGTGTGTGTGTGTGACCATGCATGCTCTTACAAATAGAGAATATAAAAGGAAATCTAATAAGTCCCCATTATGAATATTTGAATATTGAAGAATAAGTAAGCCAAATGTTTAAATTTAATATTATCACAATTCTTTCATTCATGAACAACAAATGGTAGAAAAGAACAAAGACTTGCAAAATAATAAGAAATTGATATTTATAATAGAAAAAATATGTTTAAGCCGATTCAATTTATTTTCAGGTTGAATGATAAATATTAAAAAACATAATACATAACAGCATAAAATAGTGGTTTATGTCATTTTCTATATAAAAGATGTTCAAAATGTATTTATAAATAATTACATAGATAATTATTTGATTTCATGTAGCAACATGTGTGTTATATACACACAAAACTGGCACATAGATGAGCTAAACCTATAAATATATACTTTAAGTTCTTATTTTACCAATCTTTACATAATCAATAGCTCTGATTTTGATGGTTTCTTATCTAAAAGGAGTTTAGAACATAAAATATTCCTCACAAACTTGTCCATGAGGTTTGCACTTCCCTTTTTACTATATAACAAGTTAGGCACTAGGACTGGCACATGGATGAGCTAAACCTATAAATATATACTTTAAGTTCTTATCTTTACCAATCTTACATAATCAATAGCTCTGATTCTGATGGTTTCTTATCTAAAAGGAGTTTAGAACATAAAACATTCCTCACAAACTTATCCATGAGGTTTGCACTTCCCTTTTTTATATTATATAAACAAGTTAGGCAGTAGGACTGGCACATGGATGAGCTAAACCTATAAATATATACTTTTAAGTTTTTATCTTTACCAATCTTTACATAATCAATAGCTCTCATTCTGATGGTTCTTATCTAAAAGGAGTTTAGAACATAAAACATTCCTCACAAACTTGTCCATTACCAATCTTTACATAATCAATAGCTTTGATTCTGATGGTTTCTTATCTAAAAGGAGTTTAAAACATAAAACATTCCTCACAAAACTTGTCCATACCAATCTTTACATAATCAATAGCTCTGATTCTGATGGTTTCTTATCTAAAAGGAGTTTAGAACATAAAACATTCCTCACAAACTTGTCCATGAGGTTTGCACTTCCCTTTTTTATACTATATAAACTTGTCCATGAGTTTGCACTTCCTTTTTACTATATAAACAAGTTAGGCAGTAGGACTGGCACATGGATGAGCTAAACCTATAAATATATATTTTAAGTTCTTATCTTTACCAATCTTTACATAATCAATAGCTCTCATTCTGATGGTTTCTTATTTAAAAGGAGTTTAGAACATAAACATTCCTCACAAACTTGTCCATGAGGTTTGCACTTCCCTTTTTATACTATAATAAAAAAGAGAGGCACTAGGACTACTGCTTCTGTAAGGATCATGGGTTATTTTTTGCCTTTCACATGACTTGAACCCGAGACCTTTTGGCTATAGCACACATGTGTTAACCAACTGGTTCGTATGATCCTAAATACTGAATTGCACCATCAACAATAAGGCGTATATTCATACGCATGTTCCAAACCAGTTGTGGATTACACATTCCAGACCAGTTGTGGCCATACAATTCTCAGAACCTCAGATATATAAACAGAGTTCCAGTTCCAGGTTTCTCAAAATCATTCAACACCAGTCTTCGGCCTTGTGTTTTATTTTGTATTCATTTTTTTCTTGAATACAATCTCCTCTTTTCAAGGTTCCACCCTTGTTCTAAAGGTTTCGCCCTTTGCACAAGGTCATGACAGTTTGAATGATTCTCAGGTAGTGACAAGCTTATGTTTCCGCTTGTCATCAATCCCATTTTCTTTCTTTCTCTCTTTTTAATTTTCTTTTCGATTTTTCTTTTATGATTTCTTCTTTTTTTCTTTTTGATTTTCTTCTTCGACTCATCATGTCCGAGCATGCTCTTCATGAGCAAGTTGCTGCCCTCCAGCAGCAGCTCAAACAACTACACCTGGAGAATGATCAACTCCGATAGCGTGCGAATTCTCCAGAGCCGAAGATCAGCATGTCCGAAAAGTTCGATGGTACCCAATCGAAGTTCCGAGGTTTTCTCAATTAAGTTCGTCTGCGGATCGTGATGCAGCCGAGGCGCTACAGCACAGAACCCATTAAGGCTGGATTGATCGGTCGCTGCTTTCTGGTTCTGCTCTTCCATGATTCTCAGCCTTGCTGGAGAACAATGATCCGATCCTTGGAAATTTTGACGAGTTTGTGGAACGGTTCACGGCGATGTTCAGTGATGTGGATCGTGAGAGTGTTGCCATCACCAAACTCCGTCAGCTTCACCAAGGGGGTATGTCGGTAGCAGAGTACGCATCGAAGTTTCAACTTCTTGCTTATGACATGGGAGATTGTGCTCTCAAGGAGGTTTTCCGGTTGGGGTTGCAGGACGAGGTCAAACATGTTGCTGAATTTTGCGGTTCCAGAAACCCTCACCAGCATGATCGAGTTGGCAATTCGTTGTGACAACCGGTTGATCGAGCGGAAACAAGAACATCGGCATCCTTCTTTCTTCTTGGTGCCGTCTTCTTCCATTTCTGCAGTCCATGTTCCCTCATTTACTGATTCATCATCTTCCTCAGTAGAACCATCCCCGATGGAATTAGGCCGATCACGCCGAGGTAAGCTTTTGCCAACCGAACGTTAGAAGCGGATTCAGTACAAGCTTTGTTTGTACTGTGGGACCCGTACCACAAGTTGGAGAATTGTCATCAACGTCCAAAACAAGCTCGTGAAGTGGTCCTTGCTGTGCTGCCAGGAAACGAGAAGATCCAGCCCGAATAGCCATCCGGCTGGATTGCCGTGGAACAACTCATGTTCCTCAAGGCTCTTTATTCATAACATCTTCCCTTCCTCATCTTGGATCCATTCCATCCACAAAGGTGTGCAAGCCGTTCCATGTTCCGGTGCAGCTGAAGACACCAGAGGTGGAGTTCTCTAGTAAAGCTTTGGTAGATAATGGAGCGAACGCAAATTTCATCGACAAGAATTTTACTGTCAGGCACGGGATCCGTCTATATCCTTTGAAGACTCCTGGTTCTGTACGGGTTGTTGATGGACGAGATATCAAATCTGGAGCGGTAACAAATGACACGGAGTTCGTTGAGGTCGTTGCTTGCGGTGCTGTGTGCAACATCTCCTTTAGTGTTGTTTCTATTCCAGACTCTACGATTATCCTTGATTTGCCATGGATCGAGTTGGTGGATCCTGGTTGGAGAAAAACGTTTCATGAACAGTTCCCAGCTGTTTCAACTCCAACCACACTCTTTGATTCCGATCCTGTTCCAGTTCCTCCTCCACTTCGAGTCTTGCATATCACCTTGAAGCAATTCAAGAAAGATAGCTGACATGACCCAGCATCCGTGTTCGCGATCAAAGTCTATCCCTGCTCTGCTAAGGATGTTTCTGTTCCTCCTACCTTACCAAAGCAGTATGCTGATTTCGCAGACGTCTTCAACAAAAAGAAAGCTTCTGCCTTGCCACCACACCTGAGTACGACTGTCTTATCAATCTCATTGAGGGTAAGCAGCCGTCCTCCAATCCCATTTACGGTCTCTCACCAACAGAGTTGGAGACATTAAGGAAATACATTGAGGAGAATCTTGTCACCGGATTTATCCGTCATTCGCGATCACCGGCTGGTGCTCCAGTATTCTTTGTTTTCAAGAAGGATGGAAGTCTCCGGCTCGTGGTGGACTACCGAGATTTGAATAAGGTCACCATTCCAAACAAGTATCCTCTCCCGCTCGTCTCCGACATGCTCGAACGTCTTTCTGGTGCGCAATACTTCACAAAGATCGATTTAAGAGGAGCATACAATCTCATCCGAATTTGAGAAGGGGACGAGTGGAAAACAGCTTTCCGTACACGCTACGGACATTTCGAGTACGTAGTAATGCCGTTCGGCCTGACAAATGTACCTGCTGTGTTTCAGCACATGGCTAACGATATTTCTGGGACTTCTTGGATTTATTTGTCATCATGTACCTAGACGACATCCTGATATTTTCCAAGACTCGAGAAGAACACGAACGGCATGTACGGTTAATCTTGGAGAGGCTTCGGAAGCACCAACTTGTTTACCAAGTTGGAGAAGTGCTCTTTCAGTCAGCAATCTGTCGAGTTCCTGGGGTACATCATTTGAGCTGAAGGTGTTCACATGGATCCTGCAAAAGTCTGGACTGTATTGGAGTGGGAGAGACCATCAAATGTTCGTGATGTTCGATGTTTCTTCGAGTTTGTGAACTTCTATCAACGTTTCGTTCGGGATTTCTCCAAGATTGCATTGCCATTGACGAAGTTGACTGGCAAGAATGTTCCATTTATCTGGTCCTCTGAGGCTGAAGAGGCGTTCGAGTTCCTAAAGAAGGCGTTCACCTCGGCACCTGTTCTTATCCATCCTGACCCTGCGAAGCCATATTTCGTGGAAGCTGATGCCCCTGACTTTGCCATTGGTGGAGTGTTGTCCCAGGAAGGTCTAGATCATCTTCTCCATCCCATTGCTTTCTATTCCCGCAAGTTCACTACACCTGAGATCAACTACGATGTCTACAACAAGGAGCTACTGGCGATCGTCGATGCCTTTGAGGAGTGGCACAGATTCCTTGAAGGTTCCCCGCATGTGGTTAAGGTGTATTGTGATCACAAGAACCTCCAATACTGGGCAACAGCACGAGTTCTCAATCGACGTCAGGTGCGATGGGCACAGTCTTTGTCCCGGTTCTGATACGTGATTATTCATCGTCCCGGTCGTCTAAATGACAAAGCAGATGCTTTATCTCATCGCAGTTACCTAGCTCCAGTACCATGTGAAATCCGATTTGATCAACAAGAACAAGTCAATTGAGCTCCGACCAGTTGTTGGTGAACGCGCTTTCCCGTTCTTCTGCTCCAGTTGACACGTCGTTTTTGGATCTAATCCGAGAAAATCTCCCTCAAGACGAGTTTGCTCGTGATGTCCTTGCACATGTTCGACGAGTTCAGCCATTGTCTTCAAGGTCACAACTACGAGATTATGCTGCTTTCCATCTTCATAATGGGTTGCTATACCACCACATCCAAATCTATGTTCCAGACATAGAACTGAGGTTGCGAGCTGTCCAACACTGCCATGACAACACAGCTGCAGGACATTTTGGCATTCGAAAGACGATCGAGCTGGTACAATGGGTGTTCTGGTGGCCTCGACTTCGCGTGTATGTTGAGAGATTTGTGCGAGCTTGTGACACGTGCCAGCGTACAAAGCTTCCTTGTCATTGACCAATTGGACTACTACAGCCTCTTCCTATTGCTCAACAGCCATGGTCATCCATCACCATGGATTTCCTCACGGATTTACCACCTTCTAGAGGGTTTGATGCTGTCCTAGTCATTGTTGATCGGTTCTCTAAGATGGCGCACTTTGTTCCCTGCAACAAGACATGTTCGGGTCCTGATGCTACAGATCTGGTGTACCAAGAGGTGTTCCGCCTTCATGGTCTTCCTGATGAACTTGTCACTGATCGAGGTCCCCAGTTCACTTCGGCATTCTGGCAGAGATTCCTAGATCGGCTACGTATCATCGGGAAGTTGTCTACTGCACATCATCCTGAAACAGATGGACAATCAGAGTGCACAATTCAGACTCTGGAACAATATCTCTGGTGTTTCATTTCTCATCTGCAAGATGATTGGGTCGATCTCCTTCTTGCTACCGAGTTCGCGTACAACAACACGGCACACTCATCCATAGGTGTGTCGCCATTTTTCGCGTTCTTTGGTGTTCATCCTCGCTGGTCCTACAGCTTGCCCGTGGTTCCTGACCTCACCACTACTGCGATGATCGTGTTGAGCATCTCCGACAGGTCCATGAGGAAGTGCAGCATCATCTTCAACGCGCTCGGGAATTGCAACAACAAGCTGCTAATCGTTCCCGTTCCTCTCCTCCAGCATTCACAATTGGTGACCAAGTGTGGCTCCTCCGGCGTCATTGGCCAACCACACGTCCTTATGACAAGCTGGATTATCAACGCTTGGGGCCATTTTGCATCATCAACAAACTCTCTGATGTGACGTTTTGTCTCGAGCTTCCGCCAACCATCCGGATCCATCTCGTGTTCCATGTTTCTTTGTTGGAGCCTTATTATGCTCCTTCTGAACCTGGCCGACTTCTTCCACCACCTCCTCCAGTTACAATTGCTGGTGAACCTGAGTTCGAGGTTGCTGCAATTCTTGACTTCAAACTTGTTCGTGGTCAGCTTCACTATTTCGTGGACTGGATCGGTTATCCACCTGGCGAACGCACTTGGGAGCTTGCTGCTCATCTTGTTCATGCTCCTGATCTTGTTGCCGAATTCCATCAACGATATCCTGCAAAACCTAGACCAGTGACGCGCGGTGCTCGTCATCGAAGGGGGAGATAGTGTAAGGATCATGGGTCATTTTTTGCCTTTCACAGGACTTGAACCCGAGACCTTACATGTGTTAACCAACTAGTCCGTATGATCCTGGATGCTAAACTACACCATCAACAGCAAGGCGTATATTCATACGCATGTTCCAGACCAGTGTGGACCACACATTCCAGACCAGTTGTGGATCACACATTCTAGACCAGTTGTGGATCACACATTCTAGACCAGTTGTGGACCATACAATCCTCAGGACCTCAGATATATAAACAGGGTTCCAATTCCAGGTTTCTCAGAATCATTCAACACCAGTCTTCAACCTTGTGTTTTTTTTGTATTCATTTCTTTCTTGAATACAATCTCCTCCTTTCAAGGTTCCACCCTTGTTCTAAAGGTTTCGCCCTTTGCACAAGGTCGTGACAGCTTGCATGATCGAATGCAGCTACTGAGAGACGGATAGAAGAAGTATGGTTGCACTATTATCTGTGATGGCTGGCAGTGCGAAAGAGGGAAAGCCATTATCAACTTCATTGTTGCCAATATTCATGGTTGTGTCTTCTTGAAGTCGATTGATGCTTCTCATCACACAAAGAGTGGGAAGTGGATGTATGATCAGTTAAAGCCTATCCTTGAAGATGTTGGACCAGAAAACGTTGTGCAATTTGTTATTGATGATGCTTGTGACTAAAGACTTTCCCTATATTGTGCATGGACGATGTGTTTGTCATGTTTTGGATTTGTTGCTAGAAGACATTGGGAAGCTGGACTGGATCACTCCCCTAGTGAGAGGTTGTCAGATGCTTGTCTCATCTTCTATTGGAGTCCCAAGCTTCTTGCTGCTTTTCGACAGCTTGCACCTAGGGATCTTGTTCGTCCTGCTTCTATTCGTTTTACTTATAACTTTCTAGTTATAAGCCAGTTTCTTAAAGAAAAGATGATATGATGCATGCAACAGTTTGTGGTGAGTGATGACTGGTATGCACAATGGAATAAAGTTTCAAAAGCTGATGAAGTTGTTGCTTTAATCAAGAACTCAGGTTTTTGGATGGAATGTTAGCAACTGCTTGTGCTAATGGGTCCTATTCTCAAAGTACTACGAGTTGTTGATAAGGCATGAACAACTATGAGTTGCTAATAAGGCATGAGCAACTATGAGACTTGTCTTTGAGCTGATGGATCGCATGCAAGAAAGCTTGAAGAAACTGTCTACTGATGATGTCATTGATCTTGACAGAGTCTCAACCATCTTGAACTTCATCTACAACAACTCTGAGGTAAAGGTTGGGCAGGACGTTGAGGCTGAGGATGAACTACTTGAGCATGGCCTAATGGAAGAGTAGTCGGCATCTTCAAGTAAGAATCACTGGGTGATGATGCACAACAAGCTGTAGAGCGTTGGTCGTTGTTTGCATCCTTTGTGGATGGATGATCCTGAAGATGCTGAGGCAAAGAGAGATTTTCATGACTATGTTGAACTCATTGCTCCCGATGACTTGGAAAAGTAGAGGAAGTTGACTTTGCAATATACAATTCCGGAAATATGCATCAAGTGATATGTGTCGGGCATTGGCTAGAGATCGAGCTATGCGCTTGAAGGGTGTACAGTGATGGAGTGAATATGGTTCTCAACTTCTTGAGTTACAGCAGCTTTGCACTACAAGTTCTTAGTCAGCCTGTGTCCGTCTCTGCTGCAGGAGAAACTAGAGTGTGTATGACATGGTTCAGTCAAAGAGAAGGATGCTTCTTAAGCCTGAGAACATGGAAAGCTTGTCTACTGCTACACCAACTTGAGGCTGATGAACTATAGAAGACTGAGGCATGCAGCTTATGGAAGTTGATATGATGACATCAACTTGGAAGCTCAATGGCAAAGACTGCTGACATACAGGAGCTCATGGAGGAATTTGAGGAGTTCTTAGACTCCATGGAGGAAGAGGAATGACAAAGTTCGATTATGATTTGGTGTATTTCTTTGTTTGTGTTTGGTTTGGAGTGGATTTTTTTTGTTCAAGTTTCAAATTTTAAAGATTTATTTCCACTTTCTTTAGGGTTTTGCAAGTTTGGTTGGTTGAAACCAAACGTTGCTTCAGAAAAAAATTTGCCGTTCGTAACACTGTTTGTAACACGTATGCAACATTTGGAAATTCGGCTGTAACCATGGCTAACACTGCTCAAACACTATCAACAAAAGAAATAGACTCCATGAAAATGATGAACAGCGCACACACACACACATCTATGTTGTGAAAAGGTGTTAAAACACGAGCCGAACTAAATATCAACTAATCTATGTTTTTGTATTTTTGGATACTATTTATACAGTTTCTTATAATTATATATGGTAGTTCTCCATAAGTATATACGCCCTAGCTATATATAGTCTAACCATATTAACTATTCTTCCAGCTTGGACCACGCTGGATATATCTCAACACTCCCACTCAGCCGTGAGAGTTCAAGATGGTCATTCGAGACCGATGTCGCTGAAACTATCCCTGCTCAAGGCCTTGGTCATAATATCTGCAACCATCTCGATACTGTCACGACCCGATACAGAATACAGGATTCCGGATACAGGACATGGGTTGCAGGACTTTCCTACAGGATTCCGGATACAGGATATGGGTTGCAGGATTTTCCTACAGGATACTCCTACCAGGATTCCGGACACAGGATTCGGTTGCAGGATATTCCTACAGGATATGCCACAGGATATGCCTAGAGGATAAGGGACATGTGGACTCATCTTAGCCTCTGCATGCATGCAATCACTTTTGCATGCATGCAACCACTTTTGCATGCATGCCTAGATTAGCTCTTGGAGTTGTGAGCATAAAAGCTCCGACCTAATTGTTGTACAATCAGTTACTATCAACACCAGTCTTACTACGATCAATCTTGTCTTGTCTTGTTTCCTGTCCTGTTCCTGTCTCGCTCCTATTTCCTGTCCTGTTCCTGGATCCTGTCCTGCTCCGGGATCCTGTCCTGTTCCTGTTTTGCTCCCGGATCCTATCCTGTGCTTTCCTGTCTTGCTCCCGGATCCTATCCTAATCCTGTCTACTCCTAGATCCGTCCTGTTCCTATTCCTGGTTCCTGTCCTGCTCTCGGTCCTGTTCCTGAGTCAAGCCTTCATGTCCTTGGAATCCTGCTCTCTTCCTGTTTCCTGGATCGTGGCTTGACAGTTTGATAGTAACTGCTTCATAGTTCTCCGTTTTCCAGCTACCTTTTTCTTGATTCCTTTCCTTCATTTTCCTCCTTTTTTCTTTCCTAGATCATGGCTGATTTTGAGCATTTTCAACACGAGCACCAAATGCTACTTCATGAGCTGGCCACTTTGCGCCAAGTGGTCACCGACCTGCAAGGTTCCACCACTGCGGCACATGCAGCTGCTGATGCATCCTCCAAGGCTGCTGCGCAGGCTCTCTCCCAGGCATCGGTGGTTTCCTCTTCATCAAACTTTTCTTCGGAGCCGAAGGTTAGCATGCCAGAGAAGTTCAGTGGTAATCGTGCCGATTTCCAAGGTTTCCTGAATCAGATCCGACTCTTGATCCGTATGCAACCACGGCGCTACTCGACTGATGCTCAAAAGGTGGGTCTTTTGGCATCCTTACTAAGTGGATCTCCACGGGCTTGGGTTGCCCCCTTGCTGGAGCGTGACGATCCACTGATGGAAGACTTTGAAGGTTTCGTGGCTGCCTTTGAAGCCTGTTTTGGAGATCCTGATAAGTACCGTTCTGCATGCACGAAGTTACGGAAGCTCACTCAAGGATCCCGACCAGCTTCCGTCTATGCATCCGAATTTCAGCAACTTTGCACGAACATTCCATGGGACGAGACTGCATTGATCGAACACTTCCGTTTTGGGTTGAGGGACGACGTGAAGGACCTTCTCCTTACGTTACCGGATGCCCAAACATTAGCGGAGATCATGCAACAAGCTGTTCGTTGCGACAACCGTTTGTTCGAGCGTCGTCAGGAAAGATCCCGTCAACAGTTCCTGCAAACCAATCCTACAGCTGTGGTACATGTTCCTGCACCACCTTCTGGAGTAGTTCCTATGGAGGTTGAGAAATCCAAGCGTGGCTCTCTTTCCGCTGCCGAGAAGCAACGTCGTCGCAGTGAGAACCTGTGCTTGTATTGTGGTGGAGCAGGACACAAGGTGGCAGATTGTCCTATTAAAGCCAGGAACTTCAAGACGCGTGAAGTCGAAGCCGAAGTTCAGTCGGAAAACTCCAATGTCCACTTCGTCTAGGAGCCGCGAAGTTGGACGTAGGTGCAGGCTCCATTGGTGCTGCTCATACCATCCCGTCACTTAAGTTTCCTGTACACATTCATCTTAATAATCGAGAGCTCATGGAGTTTGCCTTGTTAGACACTGGTGCAAATGCATGCTTCATGGATGACACGTTTGCAACTCAACATGGCATTTCGGTGGTGAAGTTGAAGCGTGCAGTTCCTGTAGAGGTGGCCGATGGGCGTCTAATTGCTTCCGGTGCAGTTACCCATGCTACCGAACCTCTCTCCTGCAGGTATGGCACATTCAACTGTTCAATTTCCTTCAACTTGATCAAGACTCGGTCGACTCCCATCATTTTGGGCATGCCATGGTTCGTTGTTGCAAATCCGCAGATCGACTGGAGGTCTAGGACACTCACGTTTTCCTCTCCAACTTCTAGGATCAATCCTGTACCTTCCTGCGTGCAGGATACATCCTTAGTATCTGAGGCAGTACAAGCTACAGGATTGACCGTACCTGTTCCTGTACCAGTGTTGAAGACTCCTCCTCGACAGGATTCACCTCATGGCAGTTCCTCAGCACATCCGCAGGCTCTCCCCATTCCTGTAAGTTTGCGGTGTCCTGTACAGGGTTCTTCCAATCCTGTATCAGTGTCGAAGGTTCCTCCTCAACAGGATCCACCTCCTGTTGATTCGTCAGCACATTCGCAGGCTTCTTCCACTCTTGCGCAACCACGGACTCCTGTACAGGATTCTTCCAATCCTGTACACTCACGGTGTCCTGTACAGGATTCTTCCAATCCTGTACACTCATCAACAACCACACAGGTTTTTTCCAATCCTGCTTCTTTCTGTTACCCTGCCTCTGTTCCATCCCCCAAGATCCTTCCTCTTTTTCAGTCACAGCTCCCTCCTTCTCCTCTCCGAGTTCTTACCACTACCATGCATGAACTCGCCACTGATCCTGCCCCCTTCCACCTTTTTGCTTTTCAAGTAACTCCTACGTCCTCTCCTACCTTTCCTGTATCCGACTCCCCTTTTTTTCTCCTTCTCCTTCTCCTTCTCCTCCTTCTTCCCTACCATCCAAGTACCACGACTTTAAGGACGTTTTTGACAAGCACAAGGCTGCAGTTCTTCCTGTTCACAGGTCCTACGACTGTCCTATTGATCTTGCGGAAGGAAAGACTCCACCATTCGGACCGATCTATGCATTGTCACCCACAGAGTTGGAGGTTCTTCGTCAATACATCGAGGACAACTTAGGATCCGGCTTCATTCGTCACTCAAAGTCCCCTGCAGGAGCTCCTATCTTCTTTGTCAAGAAGAAGGATGGGAGTTTACGTTTGGTGGTGGACTACAGGGGTTTGAATCAAGTCACCATTCGGAATCGGTATCCGTTGCCATTGATCCCGGAACTTCTCGATCGGCTGCGAGGGGCAAAGGTGTTCACGAAGATCGACTTACGAGGAGCCTACAACCTTGTACGGATTCGTCCCGGCGATGAGTGGAAGACTGCCTTTCGTACAAGGTATGGACATTTTGAGTACACGGTAATGCCTTTCGGCCTTACCAATGCCCCAGCTGTATTCCAACACATGGTGAACGACATTTTCCGTGACTTCTTGGACCAGTTTGTGGTGATCTACCTCGACGACATCTTGATTTTCTCCAAGGACCAGGCGGCACATGACAAGCATGTACGACTAGTTTTAGAGCGGCTTCGCGAGCATGGCCTGTACGCGAAGTTGGAGAAGTGTTTTTTCGATAGGGATTCGGTGGAGTTCTTGGGCTACATCGTCTCTCCTGCTGGCGTTTCCATGGACATGCACAAGGTGAAGACCATCGTGGAGTGGGAGAGGCCCAAGTCGGTACGAGATGTACAATGTTTCCTTGGCTTTGCAAACTTCTACAGGCGGTTCATACAGGACTTCTCCAAGCGTGTACTTCCACTCACAGAACTCACCAAGCGCACAGGACTTTTCTCTTGGTCCGACAAGGCGGAACACGCGTTCACAACACTCAAGGACGTTTTCACGACAGCTCCGATTTTAGCACATCCTGACCCTTCTCATCCTTTCTTCATTGAAGCAGATGCCTCGGATTTTGCAGTAGGATCCGTCCTATCGCAAGTTGGAGAGGACAAGTTGCTTCATCCTGTAGCCTTTCACTCTCGTAAGTTCCTGTCGGCGGAGATCAACTACGAGATTCATGACAAGGAACTCAAGGCCATTGTGGATTCGTTTGAGGAATGGCGGCATTTCCTGGAAGGTGCTGCACATCCTGTACAAGTTCTTACGGATCACAAGAACCTGGAGTACTTTCAAACGGCTCGGGTCCTCAGTCGGCGACAGGCTAGGTGGGCAGAGTTCCTATCACGTTTTGACTTCGTCATCGTCTACAGGCCCGGCTTTCGGAATGGCAAGGCGGACGCATTGTCTAGGCGCTCTTACCTTGCACCAAGCCCGGGCGATCCTGCATTTGACGGTCAAAGGCAAGTGTTGTTGGGTCCTGATCGTTTCCGGCTTGCGGCACTGCAGGTTCATCAGGCTCCAGCAAATTCAACACTCCTACAGGACGTTCGTTCGCAGTTGCCTACAGACGACTTGGGAAAGAATGTGTTCTCACACATTCATCCTGACGTTGCAAGTTCCTCTTCCTCCAGTTCCCGTCCAGACTACAACCTATTCACCATACAGGATGGACTCCTGTACCGGGAAGGTCTCCTGTACGTTCCTGTTGGTATTTCTAGGACTCGTGTGGTACAGGATTGTCATGATACCCCGGCTACAGGACATTTTGGTGTGGCCAAGACAGTGGAATTGGTGACTCGCAACTATTGGTGGCCTGGGTTGCGAGGTTTTGTGGAGAGGTTTGTACGGAGTTGTGACACTTGTAGCAGGTCGAAGATGCCTCATCATGCACCCTCTGGTCTTCTTCGTCCTCTTCCTGTTCCGTCTGCTCCTTGGAGATCCATTTCTATGGATTTCCTCACAGATCTTCCTCCTTCCGTGGATTTGATGCAGTTCTTGTGGTGGTTGACCGTTTCACCAAGCAGGCTCATTTCCTACCCTGCAACAAGACAGCTACAGGTCAGACAACTGCCGAGTTGGTGATCCGCGAGGTGTTCCGACATCATGGTCTTCCTGAGAGCATTGTTTCCGATCGAGGTCCACAATTCATGTCCAAGTTTTGGCGAGAGCTTCTTCGGAGTCTACAGGTCAAAGCGGATCTTTCTTCAGGATATCACCCACAAACCGATGGGCAGTCCGAACGCACAATTCAGACCTTAGAACAGTATCTTCGTTGCTTCATCAGTTACCAGCAGGACAACTGGTTGGACCTCCTTCCAATGGCAGAGTTTGCCTACAACAACTCCATCCACGCATCTACAGGACAGACACCTTTCTTTGCTCTTACAGGCCACCATCCACGTTTTGACTTTGCTCCTACCGCTTCTCCTTCTTCCGCTCCTGCAGTACAGGATCGTCTTCAGCATCTTCGGCAGGTACAGGATGATCTCCAGGTTCATCTTCAACAGGCACAGGAACGATACAAGCATCATGCTGATGCTCACCGACAGCCGGCACCTGCATACAAGATTGGTGATCTCGTGTGGCTTCTTCGTCGACACATTCGCACCAACAGGCCTTCTTCTAAGTTGGATTTTCAACGATTGGGCCCTTATAGGATCGTGGCGGAGGTAAATCCTGTAGCTTTCCGACTCGAGTTACCATCCACGGTGAAACTTCATCCTGTGTTTCACACCTCTTTGTTGGAGCCGTATCATCCTTCTTCTCTTCCTGGTCGTGTTTCTTCTCCTCCCCCTCCTGTGGTCATTGACACGGAACCTGAGTACGAAGTCGCAGCCATCCTTGACTCTCGTCTTCATCGTCACCAACTCCAATACTTGGTGGATTGGAAAGGGTACCTGCCTACTGATCGCACTTGGGAACCTGCATCCAACTTACTCCATGCTTCTTCCAAGGTTGCTGCCTTCCATCGGCATTATCCTGCTAAACCAGGTCCCAAGACTCGTGGAACTCGTCTTTAGGGAGGAGGTGCTGTCACGACCCGATACAGAATACAGGATTCCGGATACAGGACATGGGTTGCAGGACTTTCCTACAGGATCCGGATACAGGATATGGTTGCAGGATTTTCCTACAGGATATTCCTACCAGGATTCCGGACACAGGATTCGGTTGCAAGATATTCCTACAGGATATGCCACAGGATATGCCTAGAGGATAAGGGACATGTGGACTCATCTTAGCCTCTACATGCATGCAATCACTTTTGCATGCATGCAACCACTTTTGCATGCATGCCTAGATTAGCTCTTGGAGTTGTAAGCATAAAAGCTCCGACCTAATGTTGTACAATCAGTTCTCACCAGTCTTACTACGATCAATCTGTCTTGTCCTGTTTCCTGTCATGTTCCTGTCTCGCTCCTATTTCCTGTCCTGTTCCTGTTTTGCTCCCGGATCCTATCCTGTGCTTTCCTGTCTTGCTCCCGGATCCTATCCTGATCCTGTTTTGTTCCTAGATTTGTCCTGTTCCTATTCCTGGTTCCTATCCTGCTCTCGGTCCTGTTCCTGAGTCAAGCCTTCATGTCCTTGGAATCCTGCTCTCTTCTTGTTTCCTGGATCGTGGCTTGACAGATACTAGACACATGCTTGAGTTTGATATTCCCGACTTGAACCTCTTGTCGGATGAAATGATACTTCACATCGACATGCTTGACTTTGTCATGATGTCTGGGGTTCTCTGAAGTAGCTATGGCACTAGTGCTGTCACAGTATATTGTGATCGGCCTTGGAAATGAAATTCCCATGTCCTTCAGCAACTTCATTAACCATGTTGCTTCCTTGGTCGCCTCTGTTGCTGAAATGTACTCGGCCTCCATCGAGGAGAGTGCAATCACTTGCTACAGTCTGCTCATCCAACTGATAAGCCCATCATCCAGAAGAAACACATATCCTGAAGTAAACTTCCTAGTCTCCTTGTTTCCTACCCAATCTGAATCTGTGAAACCCACTAGATCCATTACCATGTGATCTCCTATAGACTCCCACTAGCTGAATATGTAGACAAAACCCGACTGTGCCTCGCAAGTATCGTAAGATATGTTTGATTGCTGTCCAATGAGCCTCTCTTGGATTCTCTACAAACCTGGAAATCACTCCGACTGCAAAAGCCAAGTCTGGTCGAGTGGAAATGGCTATATATAATAAACAACCAACTATCTGCTTATAAGGAACCTGTGCCATGACTCGTCTCTCCTCCTCAAACGTCGGCTGTTGATCTTTTGAAAGCTGTGTGTGTATGTCCATGGGGGTGCTAACGGGGTTGTTGTCGGCCATGTCGTACTTCTAAAGTATCTCTTGCACATAGTGTGCTTGAGATAGCTGAATCACCCCTGCAGCTTTATCCCGGAACACCTGAATGCCCAAACAATAGCATAGATCGCCGGCTGCGGAGATCTCAAACTGAGATCGAAAACTGTTGTTCAAAGAATTGAACAAGCCGAAACTGGCTTGCGGCCATGATGTTGTCATCAACGTATAATGCCAGATATGCAAAGTCCACTTTCTGTCGAAAGACATATACATTTCCATCTACAGTGGACTTCTGGAAACCGATGGAGGTGAGAAACCTGTTTACATGATCATACCAGGCTCGTGGTGACTGCTTCAAGCCATACAGGGCCTTTCGAAGACGACAAACGTTGTGTTCTTGTCCTTGTACCACGAATCCCTCAGGTTGTGTAGTGTAGACTTCCTCCTTCAGCTCTCCATACAGGAAAGCAGTCTTTACATCAAACTGGTGAACTTCCAGATTCAAGCTAGTTGCTATCCGAAGAATGAGACGAATGGAAGCCATCTTCACCACTGGTGAATGTCAAGCCACGATCCAGGAACCAGGAAGGGAACAGGATTCCAAGGACAGGAAGGCCTGACTCAGGAACAGGACCGAGAGCAGGACAGGAACTGGAAATAGGAACAGGACGGATCTAAGAGCAAGACAGGATCAGGATAGGATCCGGGAGCAGACAGGAACAGGACAGGATCCGGAGCAGGATAGGATCCAGGGCAGGACAGGAAACAGGAGCGAGACAGGAACAGGACAGGAAACAAGACGAGAACAAGACAAGACGAAATTGATCGTAGTAAGACTGGTGTTGATAGTAACTGATTGTACAACAATTAGGTCGGAGCTTTTATGCTCACAACTCCAAGAGCTAATCTAGGCATGCATGCAAAAGTGGTTGCATGCATGCAAAAGTGATTGCATGCATGCAGAGGCTAAGATGAGTCCACATGTCCCTTATCCTCTAGGCATATCCTGTGGCATATCCTGTAGAATATCCTGTAGGAATCCTGCAACCGAATCCTGTGTCCGGAATCCTGGTAGGAATATCCTGTAGGAAAATCCTGCAACCCATATCCTGTATCCGGAATCCTGTAGGAAAGTCCTGCAACCCATGTCCTGTATCCGGAATCCTGTATTCTGTATCGGGTCGTGACAGCACCTCCTCCCTAAAGACGAGTTCCACGAGTCTTGGGACCTGGTTTAGCAGGATAATGCCGATGGAAGGCAGCAACCTTGGAAGAAGCATGGAGTAAGTTGGATGCAGGTTCCCAAGTGCGATCAGTAGGCAGGTACCTCTTCCTTTCCAATCCACCAAGTATTGGAGTTGGTGACGATGAAGACGAGAGTCAAGGATGGCTGCGACTTCGTACTCAGGTTCCGTGTCAATGACCACAGGGGGGGGAGAAGAAACACGACCGGGAAGAGAAGAAGGATGATACGGCTCCAACAAAGAGGTGTGAAACACAGGATGAAGTTTCACCGTGGATGGTAACTCGAGTCGGAAAGCTACAGGATTTACCTCCGCCACGATCCTATAAGGGCCCAATCGTTGAAAATCCAACTTAGAAGAAGGCCTGTTGGTGCGAATGTGTCGACGAAGAAGCCACACGAGATCACCAATCTTGTATGCAGGTGCCGGCTGACGGTGAGCATCAGCATGATGCTTGTATCGTTCCTGTGCCTGTTGAAGATGAACCTGGAGATCATCCTGTACCTGCCGAAGATGCTGAAGACGATCCTGTACTGCAGGAGCGGAAGAAGGAGAAGCGGGAGGAGCAAAGTCAAAACGTGGATGGTGGCCTGTAAGAGCAAAGAAGGGTGTCTGTCCTGTAGATGCGTGGATGGAGTTGTTGTAGGCAAACTCCGCCATTGGAAGGAGGTCCAACCAGTTGTCCTGCTGGTAACTGATGAAGCAACGAAGATACTGTTCTAAGGTCTGAATTGTGCGTTCGGACTGCCCATCGGTTTGTGGGTGATATCCTGAAGAAAGATCCGCTTTGACCTGTAGACTCCGAAGAAGCTCTCGCCAAAACTTGGACATGAATTGTGGACCTCGATCGGAAACAATGCTCTCAGGAAGACCATGATGTCGGAACACCTCGCGGATCACCAACTCGGCAGTTGTCTGACCTGTAGCTGTCTTGTTGCAGGGTAGGAAATGAGCCTGCTTGGTGAAACGGTCAACACCACAAGAACTGCATCAAATCCACGAGAAGGAGGAAGATCTGTGAGGAAATCCATAGAAATGGATCTCCAAGGAGCAGACGGAACAGGAAGAGGACGAAGAAGACCAGAGGGTGCATGATGAGGCATCTTCGACCTGCTACAAGTGTCACAACTCCGTACAAACCTCTCCACAAAACCTCGCAACCCAGGCCACCAATAGTTGCGAGTCACCAACTCCACTGTCTTGGCCACACCAAAATGTCCTGTAGCCGGGGTATCATGACAATCCTGTACCACACGAGTCCTGGAAATACCAACAGGAACGTACAGGAGACCTTCCCGGTACAGGAGTCCATCCTGTATGGTGAACAGGTTGTAGTCTGGACGGGAACTGGAGGAAGAGGAACTTGCAACGTCAGGATGAATGTGTGAGAACACATTCTTTGCCAAGTCGTCTGTAGCCAACTGCGAACGGACGTCCTGTAGGAGTGTTGAATTTGCTGGAGCCTGATGAACCTGCAATGCCGCAAGCCGGAAACGATCAGGACCCAACAACACTTGCCTTTGACCGTCAAATGCAGGATCGCCCGGGCTTGGTGCAAGGTAAGAGCGCCTAGACAATGCGTCCGCCTTGCCATTCCGAAAGCCGGGCCTGTAGACGATGACGAAGTCAAAACGTGATAGGAACTCTGCCCACCTAGCCTGTCGCCGACTGAGGACCCGAGCCGTTTGAAAGTACTCCAGGTTCTTGTGATCCGTAAGAACTTGTACAGGATGTGCAGCACCTTCCAGGAAATGCCGCCACTCCTCAAACGAATCCACAATGGCCTTGAGTTCCTTGTCATGAATCTCGTAGTTGATCTCCGCCGACAGGAACTTACGAGAGTGAAAAGCTACAGGATGAAGCAACTTGTCCTCTCCAACTTGCGATAGGACGGATCCTACTGCAAAATCCGAGGCATCTGCTTCAATGAAGAAAGGATGAGAAGGGTCAGGATGTGCTAAAATCGGAGCTGTCGTGAAAACGTCCTTGAGTGTTGTGAACGCGTGTTCCGCCTTGTCGGACCAAGAGAAAAGTCCTGTGCGCTTGGTGAGTTCTGTGAGTGGAAGTACACGCTTGGAGAAGTCCTGTATGAACCGCCTGTAGAAGTTTGCAAAGCCAAGGAAACATTGTACATCTCGTACCGACTTGGGCCTCTCCCACTCCACGATGGTCTTCACCTTGTGCATGTCCATGGAAACGCCAGCAGGAGAGACGATGTAGCCCAAGAACTCCACCGAATCCCTATCGAAAAAACACTTCTCCAACTTCGCGTACAGGCCATGCTCGCGAAGCCGCTCTAAAACTAGTCGTACATGCTTGTCATGTGCCGCCTGGTCCTTGGAGAAAATCAAGATGTCGTCGAGGTAGATCACCACAAACTGGTNTCTATCGAAAAACACTTCTCCAACTTCGCATACAGGCCATGCTCGCGAAGCCGCTGTAGAACCAATCGTACATGCTTGTCATGTGCCGCCTGGTCCTTGGAGAAAATCAAAATGTCGTCGAGGTAGATCACCACAAACTGGTCCAAGAAGTCACGAAAGATGTCGTTCACCATGTGTTGGAACACTGGGGCATTGGTAAGGCCGAAAGGCATACCGTGTACTCGAAGTGTCCATACCTTGTACGAAAGGCAGTCTTCCACTCATCGCCTGGACGAATCCGTACAAGGTTGTAGGCCCCTCGTAAGTCGATCTTCGTGAACACCTTTGCTCCTCGCAGCCGATCGAGAAGTTCCGGGATCAATGGCAACGGGTACCGATTCCGAATGGTAACTTGATTCAAACCCCTGTAGTCCACAACCAAACGTAAGCTCCCATCCTTCTTCTTGACAAAGAAGATAGGCGCTCCTGCAGGGGACTTTGAGTGACGAATGAAGCCGGATGCCAAGTTGTCCTCGATGTACTGGCGAAGAACCTCCAACTCTGTGGGTGACAATGCGTAAATCGGTCCGAACGGTGGAGTCTTTCCTTCTGCAAGATCAATAGGACAGTCGTAGGACCTGTGAACAGGAAGAACTGTAGCCTTGTGCTTGTCAAAAACGTCCTTAAAGTCGTGGTACTTGGATGGTAGAGAAGAAGGAGGAGAAGGAGAAGGAGTAGGCGAAGGAGATTGAAAAACAGGAGAGTCAGACACAGGAAAGGTAGAAGAGGACGTAGGAGTTACTTGAAAGGCAAAAAGGTGGAAAGGAGCAGGATCAGTGGTAAGTTCATGCATGGTAGTGGTAAGAACTCGGAGAGGAGCAGGAGGGAGCTGTGACTGAAAAAGAGGAAGGATCTTGGGGGGTGGAACAGAGCAGAGTAACAAAAGGAGGCAGGATTGGGAGAAACCTGTGTGGATGTTGACGAGTGTACAGGATTGGAAGAATCCTGTACAGAAGTCCGTGGTTGCACAGGAGTGGGAAGCCTGTGAGTGTGCTGACGAACCAACAGGAGGTGGATCCTGTTGAGGAGGAACCTTCGACACTGTACAGCAAACTTACAGGAGTGGAGAGAACCTGCGGATGTGCTGAGGAACTGACATGAGGTGAATCCTGTCGAGGAAGAGTCTTCAACACTGGTACAGGAACAGGCACGGTCAATCCTGTAGCTTGTACTGCCTCAGACACCAAGGATGTATCCTGCACGCAGGAAGGTACAGGATTGATCCTGGCTGCTGGAGAGGAAAACGTGAGCGTCCTAGACCTCCAGTCGATCTGCGGATTTGCAACAACGAACCATGGCATGCCAAAAATGATGGGAGTCGACCGAGTCTTGATCAAGTTGAAGGAAATCGAACAGTTGAATGCACCATGACTGCAAGAGAGAGGTGTGGTAGCGTGGGTAACTGCGCCAGAAGCAATCAAACGACCATCGGCCACCTCTACAGGAACTGCACGCTTCAACTTCACCACCGGAATGCCATGCTGAGCTGCAAAAGTGTCATCCATGAAACATGCATTTGCACCAGTGTCTAACAGGGCAAACTCCTTGAGCTCTCGTTATTGAGGCGAATGTGTACAGGAAACTTGAGTGATGGAATGGTATGAGCAGCACCAATGGAGCCTGCACCTACGTCCAACTTCGCGGCTCCTAGACGAAGTGGACATTGAAGTTTTCCGACTGAACTTCAGCTTCGGCTTCACGCGTCTTGAACTTTCTGGCTTTATTAGGACATTCCGCCACCTTGTGTCCTGCTGCACCACAATACAAGCATAGGTTCTCACCCCGACGTTGCTTCTCAGCAGTTGAAAGTGGGCCACGCTTGGATTTGTTAACCTCCATAGGAACTGCTCCAGAAGGTGTCGTAGGAACATGTGCTACGGCTACAGGATTGGTTGGCAGGAACTGCTGACGGAATTTTTCCTGACGGCGCTCGAACAAACGGTTGTCGCAGCGAACGGCCTGTTGCATGATCTCCGCTAACGTTTGAGCATCCGGTAACGTAAGGAGAAGGTCCTTCACATCATCCCTCAGCCCAAAACGGAAGTGTTCGATCAATGCAGTCTCGTCCCATGGAATGTTCGTGCACAATTGCTGAAATTCGGATGCATAAACGGAAGCTGGTCTGGATCCTTGTGTGAGCTTCCGTAACTTGTGCATGCAGAACGGTACTTATCAGGATCTCCAAAGCAGGCTTCAAAGGCAGCCACGAAACCTTCAAAGTCTTCCATCAATGGGTCGTCACGCTCCAGCAAGGGGCAACCCAAGCCGTGGAGATCCACTTAGTAAGGATGCCAAAAGGCCAACCTTTTGTGCATCAGTCGAGTAGCGGCGTGGTTGCATGCGGATCAAGAGCCGGATCTGATTCAGGAAACCTTGGAAATCGGCACATTGCCACTGAACTTCTCTGGCATGCTGATCTTCGGCTGAGAAAAGTTCGATGAAGAAGGAACCACCGATGCCTGAGAGAGAGCCTGCGCAGCAGCCTTGGAGGATGCATCAGCAGCTGCATGTGCCGCATGGGTGGAGCCTTGCAGTCGGTGACCACTTGGCGCAAAGTGGCCAGCTCATGAAGCAACATTTGGTGCTCGCGTTGAAAGTGCTCAAAATCAGCCATGATCTTATGAAAGAAAAAGGAGGAAAAAGAATCAAGAAAAAGGTAGCTAAAAGAAGAGCTATGAAAGCAGTTACTATCAAACTGTCAAGCCACGATCCAGGAACCAGGAAGAGCAGGATTCCAAGGAACAGGAAGGCTTGACTCAGGAACAGGACCGAGAGCAGGACAGGAACTAGGAAGAACAGGACAATCAGGAGCAAGACAGGATCAGGATAGGATCCAGGAGCAAGACAGGAAGCGCAGGACAGGATCCAGGAACAAGACAGAACAGGACAGGATCAGGAGCAGGACAGGACAAGAGCGAGACAGGAACAGGACAGAACAAGACAAACAAGACAAGACGAGATGATCGTAGTAAGACTGGTGTTGATAGTAACTGATTGTACAACAATTAGGTCGGAGCTTTTATGCTCACAACTCCAAGCTAATCTAGTCATGAGTCTAATCTAGTCATGAGCTAAGAATAGTGTCCCTTATCCTCTAGGCATATCCTGTAGCATATCCTTAGGAATATCCTATAGGAATATCCTGTAGGAATATCCTGCAGGCATATCCTGTAACCCGTATCCTGTATCCTGCAATCCTGCACTGTATCCTGTATCCTGTATCCGTATCATGTATCGGGTTGTGACACCCTTCTTGCTCTTACTTTCCCTTCTCTTGCCCTAACCAAATCCTGTCCTCTGTTTCTTCATACCAACTATCATAACCATCTACTTCTTACCTTCCTATTGCCTTAGGATTTTTCCTATCATTATAAGATTTTTCCTATCACCATAGGATTTTTCATACTACTCCTTTCTTACTAATTTCCTCCATTGTAAAAAAGTTTTATGTATGTTATATTTCTACATGTTATATTTTTTGTCCCTAACACTATTTTCCACCTTGAATCTTTGCAGTGTCCTCACTGCATCTGTCATGTTCCTTCATTCTCCTACTAATCTTTGAGATAATCTGTTTCCTATTCTTCCTTGTTCTCCACCTGTAGTTGCTAGAATTCCTCTCCCAACATTGTTAGGAGTGCCCCTCCTTGTTGGAGCTCTTCTTGCATCCTGGTGATCTTCTGTGCCATTGGCATAGGCTCAGAAACACTTACAGGCTTGCCCAGCTAAAAGTCCTTGCCTTAATTGGTCGAGCTCCAATCCTGCTAACTATAGCATGCATGGTGTACTATATCCCCATGTTCATGAACTGGTTGTACAACGTTAAAGCTAGTTGTGGCACATCCTGTGACGTTGAACTCACCTTAGCTGATTTATCCAGTATCTCTTACTGCATCTGAGACAAAACCTGCACTAGCTAAACTTTAACCTCCATTGGCACTTCTTCATGTCAAAAAGGTTTTCGATGCTTGCCACTCTCCATGGACATTCCAAGTTCCATGTACTCCATTGGAATTTCCTTTGCCCTAGACTTGTAGCATTGACTCTCTACCGCACCTGTATGATGCATAGGATAGGCTCCACATGCATATGTATCTCTTCCTCATGCCGAGTACCCTGCAACTCCTCGATTAAACCATGGTTGTTATGTTGATGAAACATGCCTTTAAAATCGTTTTTGAGGGAATATCCTCGGGAATCCTACTCTCTTGATTCTCTAACTATGGGGATACCTTTTTCTCAGCCGACTTCTCCAAGAGTGTCTCTGGCAGCTTCTCTTGTAGTTTCTGCACCTCCTGTGTTGTGTTGTCTCCTTTTGACTCTGCACCTCAAGTAGTCTTGGTTCCTGCCGTAGCTACTCCTGTAGCTTACCATCCGATTACTCCATTTGACCTACTGATGTTTATTCTTGTGGTTTCTCCACTGTCTTTTGTACCACTTCCTCTAGCATCTTTTGCATTGGATTCCGCATTCCTCTTGGTCCTAAGTGGTCTCACGGACAAAGCTTGTCCTCTTCTCTCGTACCACCTGAATTCTCTTCATCCAGCTGAATGCTTTCCACCACAAGCTTCTTCTTTCCTTTACACACTGACTTCCTCATGGGCATCACCCGACAAGTCTCCTGCTTCTTTGCTAGTGGCGTCTTCTCCATCTTGCTAGCACACTTCCCACTGGATCCTTCTTTTCCAGCCTCTCATGTGGGGTAAGCACCTTATGTAGCTTACCGGCATACTCCACCTCTCTTGCATAGTGAAAATATACTCTCCAATTTCCTGAGGAGATACCTCACCACTCATGTGAGCCTTCCTCCATTCAATGCCTCGTATAAAGACATCATTATCTTTGATGTTGTAGTTGAAGAAAGAGAACTCAAAAGAATTCACAAGGAAATTGACTAGATGCTTCACCTTCTTCTTTAAATCTATCAAACACAAGCCGAGCTTGCTATTGTACTATCTCCCTTCCTTTAGATATATATCTAAATTCCTCTTATCAATCTCTCAAGTCCAATGGTAGTCTAAAGACCTCCGCAATGACCCTCCCATTAATGAGCAGGGCATACGCCAAGAAATTATCTCTAGTTTATTTGTATCTTTTTTAATAAAACTTGAATATAATATACATAAATTAATGTATAATAATTATATTATACTTTTAGGTCAAACTAACGTATGCTATAACCATCTTCACAATTTATTAGAATAATCATATTATAATGAGTTTAATTGAACATTATATTTATATTAAAATCATATCATGTAAAAGTATATAAAATTTAAATTCTATTAAAGATTGAATCAGTTTACTTTTAAAAAAAAAATCTTTTTCTCAATCTATAATATAGAATAATAAAGTAAGAAAATTTACCTACATAAGAATAAAACTCTCCCTCTCCCTCTCTCATGGATCGCCTTAACCGGTGTGCATTCGTAATGCAGGAACTTTTTATATATATATATATATATATAGAGAGAGAGAGAGAGAGAGAGAGAGAGAGAGAGAGAGAGGGAGGGAGGGAGGGAGGAGGGGGGGGGAGAGAGAGGGAGGGGGAGAGAGAGAGAGAACTTAATATATTTAAATTTAAATATTACTTAAGTTAATAAACCATTTTAAATGAAAAAAACAAAAAAAAAACACAGAATTATAATAAAAACAAGCATTTATGTGTATAGATACACATATTTATTAATAAAAAAAAACATACTGGTTTATTCATGCAAACCTATCTAGAAAAGATGGTGATGGTGCTTCTTTCCCTCAGCTTCTTCTCGCGGTGTTCAGTCTTTCTAACTTGGTGGTGTTCATAAAGAGTATATCCTCCGGATCCAGCCGCCACAGCCTCAGCAACCTCTTCCTCTATCTTATGGACTCTTGCGTTTTCTGGATCCACCTTCTCCTCATGCCTCTCATACTACACACATTTATCTATATTACATATATATATGTGTGTGTGTGTGTGTAGTTCATATGGATATATATATCCAAGCTAATAATAATAATAATAACACGAGAGAGCCTTACCAGAGCAAAAGCACCGGATCCAAGAGCTGCAGCTTCAGCAAAGTGTTCGCGTCTCTTCTCAGTTTTTATCTCCTGCTCGTAATTAGGATAATCACTTTGATTACGAGAATAATCCTGATTAACCCGCTCATAATTAGGATAATCACTCTGATTACGGGAATAATCCTGCTGATGAACGACAATAACTTGTTAAGGTCCATCTCACACACACGCACACGCACACGCACAAAGCGTAATTATTACTGACGAACCTGCTGATAAGAATATGTCTCACGGCCGTAAGCTTCTGCTGGGGGATTCGCATAAGGAGACTGCCATACGAAGGATTCACAGGAGGAAAATATGGAGCAGAATTATCCCCAGCATATTGAGGAGCATATTCTCCTCCATAGCCTTCTTCTTCCTTGTGGTGACGATGATGATGAGCCATGACACTATGTAAAACCTTGCCTGATATATATATACAATTCCTAAACTAGTTAATTTTAGTAAATATAGCACCTGAATCCGCGTACAGATGTCAAACTTTCCGCGTATAGATGTGAAACTTTCCGCGTACAGAAACAACCTTGCAACACGAATAAAAAAAATATTAAAACTAATTAGATGATTAGCTAGTAATTAATGAATAAAAACGTCACCTAATCACAATTACTTTTTAAAAGGAAAAAACCTGCCTTGAATAAGCACGGGAAGTCCCACCTACATCATGCAAGTCATGATCAAGAGATAAGACCTGAACTTTGCGTGTGTGTATGCGCGTGCGTGTGCGTATAGTTAAAATTTACATAATAAAAAACGAGATAGATAAATAGTAATTACCTTATGTGAAACTTAATACAGAAAACATGAATATAATACTTAATTAAAGAGTTTACCATAATGAAAGTTTAATCATACATTTAATAATCGTATCAATTATATATAATTTAAATTCTATTAAAGATTGATCAGTTTACTTTAAAAAAATGTTTTGTTTTTCTCAATCTTAGTATAACTTAATATATTGAGAAAATTTACATACATAATGATGAAACTATATAAATACAATAATATAATAATTTGAACTTGATTTAAGTTATATTTCAAATTAGAAATGTATAAATAATGGTTTGATAATAACATTAATATGTTTAAATTTAAAATACTGAACTATAAATTGATTTAAACTCAATTTAATAAACCATTTTAAATAATACACATATAAATGCATATATAATTATTAATCATGCAAACATGAAAATCTAGAAGATATGGTGCTTCTTTCCCTCAGCTTCTTCTTCCTCGCGGTGTTCATTCTTTTTAGCGTGGTGTTCATAAAGAGAATATCCTGTGGATCCAGCCCCCCCAGCCTCAGCAGCCTCTTCCTCCATCTTATGGATTCTTGCGTGTTCTGGGTCCTCCTTTTCCTCATGCCTTCATGCTACACATACGCACAGTGTGTGCACATGTATGTGTGAGAACGTGTGTATATGTGTACAAATTTGTGTAAATATAATGTTAAGCTAAATCACATATATATAACTCCATCAAAATATTTATATTTGCTATTTACATATACACATAATATTTTATGATGTATTAAGGGATATATATATATATATATAGAGAGAGAGAGAGAGAGAGAGAGAGAGAGAGAGAGAGAGAGAGAGAGTCTTACCAGGGCAAAAGCACCGGCTCCAAGAGCTGCAGCTTCACCATCGTGTTCGCGTCTCTTCTCAGTTTTTAACTCCTGCTCATAATTAGGATAATCACTTTGATTACGAGAATAATCCTGATTAACCTGCTGAAGAATAGACAATAACTTGTTAAGGTCCATCTTATACACAATAAACACACACGCACAAAGCGTAATTATTCCTGACTAACCTGCTGATCAGAATATGTCCTACGGTCGTAACCTTCTTCTGAGAGATTCACATCAGGAGACTGAGGAAAATATGGAGCAGAACTATCCCACCATATTGAGGAGAATCTTCTCCACCATAGCCTTCTTCTTCCTTGCGGTGATGATGATGAGCCATAACACTACGTAAAACCTTCTATGTATTGCCTGATTTATATATAGAAACAATATTCATATACTATTTTCATTTTAGTAAATATATATCGGGTGTAGATGTCAAACTTCCTATATTTAATTCCGGAGAATAGAAAGAACCTGCACCATGGAATAAAAATATTAAAATTAATTAAATGATTAATTAATAATTAATGAATCAATTAATAATACTTAAAAAAAAAAAACCTGTCTTGGATGAGCACCGTATGCGCGAGGATATTATCCCAATATCAAGATATTTTAAAAATGAATTGAATGATGCACTAAATAGTCAAGAGATAAGACCTGGACATATCGACTCCTTTGTACGTGCGTGCGTGTGCGTAAGTTGCACGTGGAAGGATGGAAATAAACATATGCATACGTATATAAAATTTACATAATAAAAAAGAGATAGATAAAACATATGTTCTTATTAATTTATCTTTTAAATCATTCTGTGTTAATGACCATTGACCTCACATTATCACACGCACTACTTGCAGTCTTCTGTGCATTAACAACTTCCATTAGCGTGTGTAGTACTGTAAAGTTTAACGTCTCTACTTATACAAATAAAGCCTCATGTGATTCATAAGTAGGCTTATTATTAAATACAGAAACCATAACTATAATACTTAATTAAAGAGTTTACCTCTTTGAAAGCATTGCTGCGAAGTCCTCAAGTGGGGTGAAACCAGGCCACCAAACCAGCACAATGGATCTACTCGGTTTTCCTGTGAAAATTGTTAACACACACACTTTCACATGCATGCATATATACAAACAAAACTACATGTCTTAATACAAGCTTTATTAATGATACTCAACTTAATATACAACAATAACAGCATTACCTGCGGATCTTCTCTTTTGGAATCCTTACATGCAACATCCAGCTCCATAAAAGAATTTCCCTCTCCTGTACAAACTCGTATGTGCATATTATGGGAGGGGGAGAGAGATGTATGCATATAACATGATGTACGTGTGTGTGGGTGTGGGTGTGATGTGATTTACCATGGTGGATAGAAATAAGAGGTGAATGGGGTCGCAAGCTGAAGAGTGACTCGTTTATCCTAGAAGGTCCCATTGAATAGCGTGCTCTTGCTATCTCCATCCAACCCTGCATATCTTTAGATCAATAGTAGTTTATAACCATTGTGAAATATATTATAACAATTAAACAAAACACACACACACACACACACACACATATATATATATATCTGTGTGTGTGTGTGTGTGTGTGTGTGTTTTTAGACATACACGTACTCCGTATCTCTTTATAGTGTGTATATGTCTACGCACAGGTGTATTCAATACACCACACACACACACATATAATTTGGACATACCTGGGCAAGCAGTACATTCAGCTCATGACGGCGCCTAATAACATCATCAACCGCATCCAAACATTCCATCACTGCCGCATCGACATTCTCTGTGCCCATTCTTGAAAACCCTAAAAACAGAGGATTTAGGGCTCACGTGGCAAATATAACATCACCGTGCATATTCCGTATAAATTTTCCAAGAATATTCTCCATAGCATAAGAAGGGACACTTGCATAACACGCCCTGTAACTACTCTTATTGAAGGAAAGGGACACTTGCATAACACGCCTTGTACTCCTGAAGGCAGAAACAACTGCATGATCACACTCCAAAAGCGTATGAGATCCATGAGATATACATGAAGACGCTCAAAAGCTCACACTGCAGCTAAGCACTCAAGATCTGAAGCACAATAGTTGTGTTCAGGGCCTTGCAATGCCCTACTCACATATGCAATGGGATGTCGAACGGACTCATCACATACCTCAGTCTGCATTAGGACTCCACCAATACCTACGGAAGAAGCATCCGTTCGTAATATAAAAGGACGAGAAAAATCCGGATAATGAAGCACACGGAGGGGACGTCAAATACTTTAGCTTACAAAAAGAATCTTCACAATCGTCAGTCCACACAAAAGGAACATCCTCATGCAACAAAGCTCGCAAAGGAGCATTGACATCAGCCAAACGAGGTATAAAACGTCCTAAATATGTGACCTTACCAAGAAATCGTCGTAAAGACCGTACATCTGTGGACGAGGAAATTTCGCCACAGCCTCCACCTTGGATGGATCCACACGTAACCCCTCACGAGAAACCATGTACCCCAAATACGTAGTTTCAACTGTGCCAAAAACACACTTGAGGCTTCTTCAACTTGAGCCCATACTCCCGTAAACGATCAAACACACGAGCTACTTCCTTGAGATGATCTTCCCAAGATCCCTGAGTATGAACCAGAATGTCATCCAAGTACTTTGCAACTGTCTCCAAAAACTCATCATTAAAAACTTCATCCATCATGCGCTGAAATGTGGCAGGAGCAGATACTAAACCAAAAGGCATAACAAGGAACTCATATAAACCAAAAGGAGTTCGGAATGCTGTTTTGGGAATGTCTTCGGGAGCCATAGGAATTTGCCAATAACCTGAAGCAAGATCCAATTTAGTAAACCAACGACTCTTACCCAATTGATCTAACAAATCCTGTGTGTTCGGCAAGGGATAGCTATCTGGTTCTGTAACAGCATTGACGGGACGGTAATCCACCGTGAACCGCTTAGATCCATCAGGTTTATCCACCAAATGGGGCTCCGATGCCCATGGACTGAAAGAACGGCGAGCCAGCTTCTTCTCCAGCAACTCTGACACACATTTTGTATAATGGCCAATTCTTTTGGAGATCGCCTTCGAACAGCAGCTTTAGAAGGTAAAGCGTCCCCTGTTCGAATGTGGTGTTGTGTTCGAACCTTAGCAGTGGGGTGATATCTGTAGAGAAAAGATCTGAATATTTCTTCAATAATTGTTGTACCTGAAACTCTCGCTGAGAAGAAGTTGGTTCAGTTGCCACATGTACATTTCCAGAGTTCCTTGACACTGAGGACACCATTGCTGAAACATCTAGCTCATGCATGATGGCACTTGACAAAATTGCTCCACATCGCTTGAGAGGGAGTTTATCCAAAAGAAAAGGTGAATGACCTGGAAGTATTAACCGTCGAGGCCCAAATTGGCAACTTGCCTTACATGCATCCAACCAAGTACACCCAAGATAATATCAAAAATCTGGTGTGAGAATACATGGAGTTGCAACTCGTCTGCATAAGTCCCAAACTGCAAAGGTACTTGAGCAAGTGTAGACGAAGCAGCTCGAGTACATCCATCGCCATACAACACATGTAAAGCTTCCTTGCTTACCGTTGTCAAAGCACAACGTGTAACCACATTAGCAGAAATCGAAGAAATACTAGAACCTGTATCAATAAGAATAGTTACAGGAGTATAGGGCGTGTTATGCAAGTGTCCCTTTCCTTCAATTTCTTATGCTATGGAGAATATTCTACAAAATTAATATTTACTCTAATTTTAAAAGCTTCTTATGTATATTTCTTTCCATAAGAGTCTAGAAAGTACTAGGGGGATCGGATGTGAGGTCGATTTTTGACCCAAGTGGAATGCAGGAGATAGTAGAGGAAGCCGCTTGGACTTTGGTTGAATCAATGGTACTTTCTACCTAAACTTTAGTTGAATCAATGGTACTTTATGTGTGACACCACATTGTGGACGATCTGGCGGGCCAAAAATGCCAAAGTGTTTCAAGGCCTTAGGTGGAGCCTAGAGCAGACACTAACTCCTATGGGTAACATTGATGTCTTTGGTCACAGCTTCATATCAAGCGGCACAGGCTATGTGCGATTTGGGAGAGTATAGCGTGTATGAAGAACAAGGGCTTCCACAGAATCTTGGGAGCATGCGGGCATCAATATACTGGCGCTGGCATGTGAAAACAAGAAGAAAGATAATAAGAGTCATGAACTCCAAAATAGAACATATGTGGCTTAACCAAAAACCTGGTAGGTGTGGCAGCTACTTATTAACCTCTAGCAACGTGAATTCTAACACTCCCCTTCATGTTGATCATTCCAATAGCCTCCCTCAACTTGCAAAATCTGGAAATCCCCAAAGGCTTAGTGAAGATATCTACAAGTTGATCTTCTCCTAGAATGTGCAAGACTTCAATCCTTCCAACTTATACTTGCTTCTTGATATAGTGATATCTAATCTCTATATGGTTCATACTCTCATGATGCCCTTGGTTCTTTGCAATTTGGATGCAACTCTTGTTTTCTGAAAACAAAGGAGTTGTTGTCTGCTACATTTGCTCCTAGTGTAGCCAAGAGTCTTCTTAGCCAAATCACTTCTTTTGCCTCAACTGTTGTTTGAGCAATGCAATGTTCTTTAGTGCTCCCCATGACACAAAAGATCCTGATGGTTGACAGCATATTCCACTTGTACTTGCATGATTAGTTAATCCTCCATAATCTGCACCAACATAAGCTTGAAGACTTATTGCTCCTTGTTTGCAAAAAGTCAAGCCCAAACTTGATGGTACCTTTCAAGTATTTGAGCACTCTCTTTGCTGAACTCCAATGGATATCTCCAGGCTCGCTCATAAACCTGCTGAGAAGATCAACAAAGAAAGAGATATCTGGTCTGGTAGTGATAGCCAAATATAGTAGAGAACCAACCAAACTCATGTGGGGTGCTTGTGTCTCCTTCTTCTCTACTGGAAGTGGTCCTACCTTGGTACCAAGTGGAATTGGTACACCAATTGGGTTACAATCCTCCATGTTGAAATTTGACAACATCTTGGAGATGTATTGCTTTTGAGTGAGGGAGATCCTTCCTGACTCTCTGTCCCTTCTCACTTCCATTGCTAGCAATTGATAGACTTCCCCAAAATCAATGATTGCAAACATGCCTCCAATGATCTGTTTTGTTTCCTCAATGAACTACAAAGGATTTCCTACTAGCAATCCATCATCCACATAGATAGCCATTGCACAGTAGCTAGAACCCTGCTGCCTCAAGAACACATTACCATCTGTTGATGGGGTAAAACCTTGCTGCTTCAAAAATCCTATCAGGCATTGATGTCAAGCTCTGCTTGCCTATTTCAACCCATAGATTGCCTTCTTCAAGTGACAAACAAGATCTCCTTCTTGGAACCATATAACCCTCTTGCTGCTTCATATGGAGGTCCTCCTCTAGTGTGCCATTCAAGAAAGCTGTCTTCACATCAATGTGGTGTAACTCCAAATTCTGCTCAGTTGCAAAAGTAATTAGAAATGGGATACTGGTCATTCTAATAGTGGGTGAGTATGTCTCAAAGTAGTTTACTCCTGGCTTCTGAGCATACCCCTTTGCTACTAGCCTTGCTTTGTGACAAATTTCCCATCTTCATACTAAGTCTTGTCCATAATAACCCACCTACACTCAATTGCCTCTCTTCTTGGCAGTAGTTCCTTCAGCTCCCAAGTACCATTCTTGATATGGGAATCAAATTCAGAGTCTGTAGCTTGCAACCACTTTAAATTCCACTTGGGATCTTGAGCCTCTGCAACATTCCTTGGAACAGCCTAGACAAAATTTGCTTCTTCACTTGGATAGGTTAATCTACTAGACTGCTTCCTTATCCTCTTCACTCTCCCCCATATTGATCAACTCAAAGGACATCCTAAGCGCTTGAGCTTTCTGATTGTTGTTGTTGTTAGTGAAGCTCTATCTACAAGATCCAAATCTGACCATTGAATTTGGATGGTCAAATCTTCTATAGCTGCTTCTTGATTTCCATCTATCATAATATTTAAATTTTCATCTAAATTAGCTTCTTTATCTATTGACCAACCCACATCTTTGACATCTTCTTGTTGTTGAATAGCTACATCCTCTGCATGCCTGATTTCTGTTGCTCTTCCACCTGTTCACCACCTTCTATTTCAGAATCTTTTAAACACGTCAAGTAGGTAGAAGCTACCCACTCATTTGATGTCTTTGTAGTTGTTGAAGACTTGTACAATCCCCCTTCATTGAATTGCACATCTCTAGATACCAGAATATTCTTTGCATGTGGATCCCATAATCTATACCCTTTGGTATAACTATTGTAACCCACAAGGAACAATGAATGTGCTCTTTCTTTTAGCTTCTTAGCACCTGAGATCAATGAGTATGCTCTACAACCAAATATCCTGAAATCTTGACACTATGCTTCTGCATGTCCACATTTCCTGAGGAATTGATTTGGTGTTGAAGCAATAAGAACTCTATTTTGAATGTAGATTGCTATAATACAAGCTTCTGCCCATAGATACTTTGGAAGACTTGAGTTGATCAGCATAGCTTCAAGAATTGTTCTATTCCTCCTTTTTGCTACTGTATTTTGTTCTAGTGTATAGGCACATGTGTACTAATGTTGAATGCCATGTTCCAAACAGAAATCTTTAAACTGGTTAGAAGTGTACTCTCCTCCATAAGTTGTCCTTGGTGAACAAATCTTTTCTTTAGTGAAAACTTCCACCTCCTTTTTGTACTACTGGAACTTCTCAAACACTTGATCTTTACTATTGAGGAAGAAGGTTGTTGTAATGAGAAAAATCATCAATAAAGATCAATATGTACAAAGCTTCAGATAGTGACTCCACTTGCATTGGTCCACACAAATATGAGTGAACAAGCTCTAACCTTTTGGTTGTTGTAGTGACTAATCTTTCAAAAGGTAACTTGTGCATCTTCCCTCTAATGCAAGCATCACAAGCTCCTAGCTCCTTCTAGGAAAAACCAAACCCCTCACTAAACCATTCTTCTTTATGTGCTTGAGTGTTGTAGCATTCAAATGGGCCATCCACTTAGATGTTGCTCCAACAAATAAAGTTGAAGCAACTGCTACTAGTTCAAGATAATACAAATTACCAAATTGTTTATTCCATGATCATCAAAAATAACCCTATGACCAATATCTATAATTAGTGTCACTAATAACAAATTCTTGATCATCTCTCCTGAAACATAGTCTTCTCTCTTTGCTACCACTGTTGAATCTATTATCACCTCTCATGTTGGATCTTTTGCATTTGCTTAGTCTTAATAATGGATCTATTATCACCTCTCCTGTTGAATCTTTTGCATCTACTTAGCCTTAACAGTGGATCTATTATCACCTCTCATGTTGGATCTTTTGCATCTGCTTAGCCTTGAACATCAACATGATCTTAGTTGTTGGATATTTTGCATCTGCTTAGCCTTAACAGTGGATCTATTATCACCTCTCATGTTGGATCTTTTGCATCTGCTTAGCCTTAACAGTGGATCTATTATCACATCTCATGTTGGATCTTTTGCATCTACTTAGCCTTAACAGTGGATCTATTATCACCTCTCATGTTGGATTTTTGCATCTGCTTAGCCTTAACAATGGATCTATTATCAGCTCTCCTGTTGGATCTTTTGCATCTGCTTAGCCTTAATAGTGGATCTATTATCACCTCTCCTGTTGAATCTTTTGCATTTACTTAGCCTTGAACATCAACATGATCTTAGTTGTTGGATCTTTTGCATCTGCTTAGCCTTAATAGTGAATCTATTATCACCTCTTATGTTGGATCTTTTGCATCTGCTTAGCTTTAACAGTGGATCTATTATCACCTCTTATGTTGGATCTTTTGCATCTGCTTAGCCTTAATAGTGGATCTATTATCACCTCTCCTGTTGAATCTTTTGCATCTTCTTAGCCTTAACAATGGATCTATTATCAGCTCTCCTTAATAGTGGATCTATTATCACCTCTCATGTTGGATCTTTTGCATCTCTTAGCCTTAACAATAGATCTATTATCAGCTCTCTGTTGGATCTTTGCATCTGCTTAGCCTTAACAGTGGATCTATTATCACCTCCTGTTGGATCTTTTGCATCTGCTTAGCCTTAACAGTGGATCTATTATCACCTCTCCTGTTGGATCTTTTGCATCTGCTTAGCCTTAACAGTGGATCTATTATCACCTCTCCTGTTGAATCTTTTGCATTTACTTAGCCTTGAACATCAACATGATCTTAGTTGTTGGATCTTTTGCATCTGCTTAGCCTTAATAGTGAATCTATTATCACCTCTTATGTTGGATCTTTTGCATCTGCTTAGCTTTAACAGTGGATCTATTATCACCTCTTATGTTGGATCTTTTGCATCTGCTTAGCCTTAATAGTGGATCTATTATCACCTCTCCTATTGGATCTTTTGCATCTTCTTAGCCTTAAGAATGGATCTATTATCAGCTCTCCTTAATAGTGGATCTATTATCACCTCTCATGTTGGATCTTTTGCATCTTCTTAGCCTTAACAATAGATCTATTATCAGCTCTCCTGTTGGATCTTTTGCATCTGCTTAGCCTTAACAGTGGATCTATTATCACCCTCCTGTTGGATCTTTTGCATCTGCTTAGCCTTAACAGTGGATCTATTATCACCTCTTCTGTTGAATCTTTTGCATTTACTTAGCCTTGAACATCAACATGATCTTAGTTGTTGGATCTTTGCATCTGCTTAGCCTTAACAGTGGATCTATTATCACCTCTCCTGTTGAATCTTTTGCATCTGCTTAGCCTTGAACATCAACATGATCTTAGTGGCGTGAGCTTTACTTAAAGTTCATCCCTTGATTAGAATCAAACTTAGAGTTCATTCCTTTATAAGAATCGAACCTGAGACGCTTTAATACCAAATGTCACAACCTTTCTCTTTTCCCTTTAATCCAACTAAACAAATGGCCAATTGGTGTTATGAGAGGGCCCCTAGTCATCATGACACATGTCCACTTGGGTCGTTTTGCCCACATATTTTATAATCTTTACCTAGATAGTCAACCCACCAAGTTAGAACTATGACACATAAAACTCTCAAATTTCTCTCGGGAAAAATTGTTGGTGAGGTACAAAATCTTCTTCTCTCTCATAGGATAACTAGCTACTTGCAACTTGGTGAAAAGCTCCTTGAACTTGAGAAAATGCTTTTTTAAATCATCCCCTTCCTTGTACTTATGGAGAGCAACTTTATCTCTACAACTCCAAATGCAACAATAGATAGCTTCTCATACTTTTCCTTCAATATATTCCATAACTCTCTAGCAGTCACATAAGAAAACTGAGATAGGATATGATTTGTGAGCATTGCTTCTATGATGCTTTGTGCTTTGTACTCCTTAGTTCTAATGTGAGCTGGAAGGCTTTTGAAGGGATTTTCTTCATTCATTTCCACTTCAACTTTAAAGCCCAATAGAATTAGAAGCACCACTCATCTCAAAGACATCATCACACAAATCAAATTCATTAAGTCACTCTTTTTAAAGTAAGGACACGAGATTTCCAGGCAAGGAAATTGCATGTACCATTGAAGCAATCAGCAGCCCATGCTCATTCTCAGACCAAAGAATGTAAAAGAAAAGAAGAGAAAATCATAAAAGAAACACATACTTTAATACCATGTGAAAATAATAAGAGTTGTGAACTCCAAAATACTGGCTTAACCAAAACCTAGTTAAATACAGAATATTCTAGTAGGTGTGGCACCTACTTATTAGCCTTTATCAATGTGAATTCTAACATGGCAGGAATGGCGGACAGAGGTGACGTGGGAGACAGGGGCAGGTGACGTGGCAGATGAACTAGGAATATACCCACAAAAAGAATATTCTTGTTAGCAGGTCACAAATTTACCTGCAAGCCCTTGGACGGCCGTTTTGACAACAACAATTTCTTCGTTCGTAAGCACATATCAGCACTATTAAAACAATAGTAGAGAAGTATAGATACGTCGTTGATGTCATGACTGAAAAGATCGTAGCACCAAGTCAAGCCGTCCTTTTCTACTTGTGGTGGCAGTGATAGCTCTTTGCCAACTCTCATCATTGCTGGTTACTCCATGCAGATGAAGATTTACTTCTCGGATGGCCACCATCGAGCAGCTTGGAATCTGGAGAGTTCGACAGGGGACAAACGAAGATTATGTCCAGGAAGCCTGTGGAAGCATCTTTAACACAACCTCACGCGCTGCACTTGTTGCTTGTTGCAATGCTGCATTGGAATCCCCATGCTGGGTATATGCTGAAGGCCAAGTGGATCAAGTCATCAGGTTCAAGGAGATGTGAAATCAAAGGCACGAATACGTATAGGAACAGGCTCGCCTAAGACGAAGAAGCACCAGTAGAAAGTAAAAGGCATAGTGCCGCCCCTGCAAGATACCTACACAAGCTTCTGAGCAAAAAAAAATATCTTACATGTCAGTCTGGGCAGATTGAGTAGGGTCTTAAGAGTATTCTTCTGTTTAGATATGCGGGGGATAACAAGAAGGCATCTGTCGGCAATGCAGGCTGCACTGTGGTGGTAAGCTCGATAGCGGCTTCCTCAAGGAAGAAGCAGCAGCTCCCCAGGATGTTGTGACCCCTACTGCCCACTGATGCAACTGGCAGGAGCTACCATGGATTCTATGACTCTGGGCATTGCAGTGGGGAGCAAGAGGGGAGGAAATGTTCCTGGTTGTACTTAGAACAGTTCTTAAGGTACGCAGCAACAATGTCCACGCACATTGTACTTTACCTGCAGCTGTGTTTCGGCAGGTGCCTATTACACGGCGGCAGCATGACGATCCGTAAATTGTCATGGACGATGCTGACAACTATCTTGTGTTTAAGGCTCAGCAGATTGGTTATATGGCGATGTTTGCTAAGCTTGCAAGCTACTGGAGATTTTTCTATTCAAGAAGATGGTTAACGGTTGCATCTCAATAATCAACAGTATTCGGCGAAGAGGAAGAATTGCACCCGCTGCTTAATTGTGAACCTGCAACAGGAGCCAAGTGCAGCTGTTCCAAAATTACCTCTCGCTTTTTTACTATCTTGATGGCGTGCGAAGCTGACTGAGGGACGGCAGGCACCTGTGATGACTGCAATTAAGTAAGTATGCATGGAACTCCAAAGAACCAACCTGAGTATTTGGGGAGCACAGCTGTGGACGTGCACGAGCCCCGCCATTTCCCTGAAGTCCATGAATTGTTTGGATTGCTCATCGTCTGCCATACAATATGTCACTCACTATAATATAATAAAGCATGAAATACTAACCAGGTAAGGCTTCTACAGAGAGGAGGATATCTGCCAAGTGTTGCCACCTCTTTGACAAAGAGCCCGTGAGTAGTGAAGCTGGGATGGTGATTAATACCACTGTGTTGTTTGCAGTCTGGAGCAAGGCCTTGAGATAGAGCAAGCATGAGAGTAACTCCCACTCCTACACATGAAACATGGAAATCAGTCTTAAATATCAATAGAGTTTCTAAGTACTCACAGTTATTGAATCCATGCAGAGTGGTGCACAGAGGGAATGCATTGCAATTCGACCGAAACATGGTGCAGTTAGAGTTGTCATGAAGTCTTTGCATTGCTTCAAAAGTGACTCGATTATGGCACTTTGGAAGTTATAACACTGCACACGAGTAGTCATTGCTGGTGTCATTGGCTTTCTTATGTCGAAAACGGATGTGTAGTCTTGCCTTTGTTGTTGTTCTCGGTGCTTCTCATATTTCTCATACTGCCATGCGATCCGCAATCTCCTGCATAATCTATTGTAAGTTTTAACACATTCAAGTACATAGGTAACATACCGTCCTCTTTGTTCTTGTTGTTACTGTTGCCATTGAAAGGAGCAGGTAATGTAGAGAGAAAAGTGTTGGGAGATGCAAGGGAGCTCAAGAATAACGTTGGTTGATCATGTGTGATAGCTTGGGCCATGAAATACTTAAGCAGTAACATATGATGAGGTGAGTGAGCATCCTCTGTTACAATGACAATCTTGCCCAAGGGAATACCACCACCTATTAGTCGTAAAAATATACAAGTTAAGGAGAATTATACATGTTAAAGAAGGAATTCAAGAATTAAGCACGTCAAAAAGGATATTGTCCAGATCGGCTATGCCTGTGGAAATGAGTAATGTAGCATTGGGTCCAGGTTTAGTGACTATTGATGTCTTTGTTGTCGGCGATGATGGAGTTCCTTGTCGGCGTGTAAAGGTGCTCATAGTAAACCCTAAAACAACATAGCAATTAGGGTTTATTTATAAGTGTAAAGGTGCTCATAATAAAACCAGTAATTAGGGTTTATTTATAAGTAAATTTACTACCTTTGCATGTTAATAAGGAGTTTTATTATTGTTAATAACGAAGGCAGTTCCTATTTTGGAAACTTTAAATAAACTAAACAAAATTAAGATAAGATTAAGATTAAATTATGATTCTTAACAATATTTAAGCCAGAATCACTCCTGATGAAGAATGTCTTTAATTTGGTGCATCACATTTAATATTTCTGACTGCTGCATTGGAAGTGTAAGGTGGGGAAAGAATGTAGTGACATCTTGTGTATATATATATGTGTGTGTGTGTGTGCGCGTTTGTATGTGTGATATATTGTTATAAACTTTGTGTCTTTGGGTTCAGTTATTGTTAGATATTCTTAACGTCCCCATGTCTCACTCACAAATACACACACATACAAAACATTATATTAATGCATATACATTAGATATTCGTGTTAATGTACTGCATAACGAATTAAACCCTAGGGTTTCACAAAATTATTTATTTACGTTTTCGTGAAAATGTTCAATCAGGTTTTAGGGCTTTGAGCAGGAGCGATGCCGCGCAAGGAGGCCTTCAGCAATTCTACGAAGATGAATACGATTATTACGATGAAGAGGAGGATTACGCAGATTATGGCGCCGATTCATCTTCTTCCGGTAAGAAATCGTGAGGCAAAAATCCGAATATTTTAAGTAGCATTTAGCATTTGTTTCCGGTAAGAAAATCGTGACGGCAGGCAAAATCCGATTTTTCTGCACTTTTCATCGATTTTTCTACGTTTTTTTTATGGATTTTGTGTGATTTTAGGTGTAAATGAAGGAAATACGACTGGCGCTAGCGTCTGGGCATGTCCGATTTGCACTTACGACAATTCCGATGAACTCCGTGCTTGCGATATGTGTGGTGTGTTACGGAATTCACCAGCTCCAGTCCACCCGTTTGATTCAGGTGTGTATATTTGTTCATGTATATATTCTTCGTACTTCTCTGGTTAACCCGAAGGAACAGGTCATATACAAACTTAGGGACCCTTGTGGTAATTAGAATAATATATTATACATACATTAGCTGGTGAGGAGATAGATTGAAGAATGTGTAGAGTGTATACGACCTACTCTTGAATGCAGCTAGAGCTGGAAACCGGAAATGCGAGCCTTCTTTGCTTGCAAGGTCTTTATTTGCTCCTCTTTCACCTGTGAAACAGAAGAAAGGAGAACTAACCGAGCAAATTAGATCGAGTTTTAAGTCTAACGCTGACATATTCCGAGCTACTAATTCTTCCAACATAGGTCAGGCCCCTAAACTATATTAGTCAGTAAACCATATGGTCCTCTAGCAATATATTAGAAATCTAAAGCTTTGAAAGCTTTAGCTGCTTTTGGTTTAATAGGTGCTGAGCTGGAGACTCTGTACAGTGCCGTTCAAATTTGATGAACCTTCTCCAGATGACATGGTCCTTGGAGTTCAAACTTCCCGTAAAACAAAACAAGGTACTCTCCGTCTCTCTGCGTGTGTAGAACTACACAGCACAAATACGCAAAGGCATAGATATCTTCTATATATTGATTATTCTTTACGTTAGTATATGCTTGTCTTGTTTAGCTTGTTACTTGAAGATAAGCTAAGTTCAATGATGTTTTGGTTTAGGTGGGGAGCTGAAGAAACCTCAAATGAAGGACGTTACGGAGAAGATGAAGAAGAGTTTAACTCTTGAAGAAGAGTCCACAAATGAAGAAAAAGGGTTCAACTAGAACTGATGAGGTTTCACACCAAGCGAAGAAGAGTGTAATTACAACCAATGATGGATTTTACACGAAGTGAAGAATAAAGCTGACGAGGTTTCACATCCCTCAAAGCATAAGGGACTTCCGTTAGAGAGCTATAAGCCCGAGCCATGGATGCTTCAGGGAACAAAGGGGCAAGAGAAGAACGTATTACACCTTGTCGTGGTAAGCAAGTATATGTGGATTAGCGTGAATGCCTCTATGCATGAATCTACATAATAATCGTACGTGTTTTTGTTTACTTTGGAGATATGTATGTTGGATTGTGCAGGTTGGTCATGTGGATGCTGGAAAGTCTACTCTGATGGGGAGAATTCTTCATACTTTGGGACGTATTTCACAGAAAGAAATGCATAAGAATCAGAAAGATGCAAATGAGATGGTAAATGCGACATCCTGTGTGTGTGTGTAGGCAAAGTCATAGGGACGTATATCTTTCTTTGCATCATGTCTTTTCGTACGATAGTTTAGGCATAATTATATCTAGGATGTTATACACTCTACATGCACAATAGCTATGTAGTTATAGCGTATCAGCAGCTCAGTACAAACACACATACTTATAACGCTTTTTTCAGGGAAAAGGCTCGTTCGCATATGCTTGGGCACTTGACGAAGGTGCAGAAGAGAGAGCACGGGGCGTGACTATCACCGTTGCTCTAGCACACTTTGAAACTAAGAAACTGCACATTGTGTTGGTAACATGATCTCTCTCTATATATTGATATTCAATAAGCATACATGTGTTTGTGTGTGTGTGTGTGTGTGAGTTTGTGCATGTGATTCTTATAGATTATATGATTCAAATTACATGAATATACACGTAATATATACAGATATACGTATTATATATGTATACATGTTGATATTGTATGTTGATGTTTGATGTTAATATACAGCTAGATGCACCCGGACATAAGGATTTTGTGCCAAACATGATTTCCGGTGCTTCACAAGCCGATGCTGCTGTTCTAGTAGTTGATGCTTCAGAAGGTGATATATACATGCATTCATACGTAACATATTAATAGCACAGATTCAACAGGTTACTAGTGTGTTCAATTTATTTAGTTCTTTAGATTTTTTGTATTATATCTGCATGTGTAGTTTATATCACACAAACACAGTGTGTGTGTGTGTGTGTGTGTGTGTGTGTGTGTGTGTGTGTGTGTGTGTGTGTTCTGTACACAAACTTAGCAAGTTTTCACAGTCTTACACAGAAAGACAAATGGCATATACGGTTTACACAAAAACACATGAATATGAATGCAGTTCTGAGTAGATACTGGTTTATCTCTGTGTGTGTGTGTTTGATGTATATAAAATTGAGTACTCTATGTTTAGGTGGATTTGAGGCCGGGATGGGAGAAGGCCGTGAAGCTGGACAGACACGTGAACATGCACAGTTAATCAGGAGTTTAGGTGTAAACCAGCTCATCGTTGCTGTTAACAAGATGGATGTCGTCGAATATTCCAAAGAAAGATATGAAGGTATCAAACAGAATCTTTCGCCTTTTCTTCGGCATTGTGGGTTTAAAGATTCCAATATATCCTGGGTTCCCGTTAGTGCCATCTCCGGAGAAAATCTGGTTTCTAGCCCAACTATAGAATCCTTCAAAGCATGGTATGGTGCGTGTAAATGTGTGTGTGTGAGCGAGTGTTGTGTGTTATACGTATATCGATAAATACCTCCTATAAACTAAGAGGGAGAGAGAGAGAAGCCACTGTTGGGAGGGAGGGAGGAGAGAGAATTGTGAGTATTCACTGCCAAACTAAAAGACTAGACTACATCTATCTCATGTACACTAATTGTGTATGTATATGATAGTTTGCATACACTATATTGTTATAATTATAATTATCTAAATTTATTATTATAATATACAGGTACAAGGGTTACACTATGCTTGATGTTTTGGATGGATTAGAGGCTCCTACAAGGGACGTAACAAGGCCATTTAGAATGGCCATTGCTGAAGTGGTAAAAACACGCTCTCTTGCTGCTGCTGCTGCTGGTAAAATTGAGACTGGAGCTGTAAAAATAGGCAGCAAGGTAAGTTATATGTATACATGTGGATACCTGTGCATACATGCATATATCTCTATATTTATGTATATGTATGTCATAATACTCTCTCTCTCTCTCTCTCTCTTCACACACACACACACACAGACACACGCATTCACGGTTGTGGTATTATTGGTCATAGGATCGATTAGATACACATGCTTAGATGTTCGTGTAACATCTGTGTGTATGTAATGTAACTGTGTGGCTAAACAGATTTAATGCAGTGTATTTAATTAATGAATTTATGAATTTTTTGTTTTGTAGATTATGGTAATGCCATGTAGGGAGGTAGCAATTATAAAAGAGCATAGAACAGGATGGAACATTTCGTCAGGTAGCAAGGGCTGGTGATAGTGTAGAGATTGGTCTACAGGGCGTAGACTCTTTCGTGTTGGTACCAGGCGGTGTATTGTGTCATCCGGATTACTTGGTCCCCGTTGCAACACGTATTGAAATTAGAATTCTCACACTCAAGCTCTTTATGCCCATCCTTCCAGGTGCACAGGTACGTGTATGTATGCGTGTGTACATATATGTTTGTGTATAATGTGTGTCTGTGTGTGTATATATATATTGTATCTCATATATATAACACTGTATAGAAAGTTAAGTCCCTCTCTCTCTCTCCTAGATATAAATATGTAGTTTGTATATGTATCTAGCATTAAGTTTCAATCAAAAGCTTTGAATAATAGCTATGGTAGATATGTCTTCATAGCATTATCATGTTCCAATATTTTGACTTAATCATATACTTATTCTTTTCTATGTATAACAACAGATGCGTGCGTACATGTTGAGTATATAGATAGTGTATATGTATGTATATACATATTTACCTATAACACAGTCCATACATATCTATCTATAGGCTCGTATATATACTTATTCAGTACATATCAGTGCTTTTTTAAAGATACATTGTTGGTATCTTGAATGTATTTGACTATATGATTTAGTGCTAATTAAGCCTAAGTCTGCATTTAAAATGCAGATTTTGTACACTGGTACATATTCTCTTGCGCTAAGTAGTGAAAACTATATTAATATCTTTTGGTTATATGTAGGTAGTCCTACATGTTCATCATGCAAAGGAGCCTGCGATTGTTACAAGTTTAATTTCTTTACTGGATTCTAAAACGGGCCAACCCGTAAAACGATCACCAAGGCATCTACCATCAAATCAAAGCGCATTAATTGAGGTATTATTTTTGTATAACAGCATAGAAACATATATTATCTCGTGTGTGTGTGTGTGTATAATATATGATATATGCATATATATGTGGTATTTACAGGTGGTACCGGAGAGGGGGTATGCGTAGAGGAATATGCCAAGTTTCGGGCTCTTGGGAGAGTTATATTACGAAGTGGAGGTCAAACATGTGCAGTGGGGATTGTCACCCGAATTGTCTCATGTCAGTAAACTACACACACAATGGAAAAAACATATGTATAACTCCTTCAAATGCTCTATATATATATATATATATATATATATACACATACATATATATGCTTATAATTAAACTTTGAGCTCCGTTTACATGCATATATAGCTATCTTTTATGAAAAAAATATTATTCTTATTGTTATTTTTACCAGATAATAATATTAGTATGCATTCGTTACATGCTGTGTGCGTGCGTGTGGATGTGTATAAAGAATACAGTACACACACCATAACTTTTTGCAATTTTCCCGTCGTTTTAGCTGACTACAATTAAGAATATTTCGGAAGAAAATAATATACTTAAATCAATGGTTCTTTTTAATTAATTAGTAATAAATAAGAACAAATCAAATATAAGCATAATACATGTGTTAACTAATCAAAAACATATATATTAATGTAATAATTGCTTTGTGTTTCAAAATACATATTATAAATAATATAGTTTGTTCTTAGTGAGTGCTTTACTTTTCAATTACTTATATTTTATTTTATACACATACAACATATATAAAAGATATTTATATAAAAGACATATTTATACATATATAAAAGATATTTAATATATATTCAAATTTATTAATACACAAATTATAGGTTCAACTAAACATATAGTAAAATACACATATATGTATTTACATTAAGAATTTAAATGGACAACTTTAACATATAATTTAGAATACATATACATTCACATATGTAATATGAGAGTCCAGAATATAGAGATGTGTATATCGTATTAGTCTAAAACTCTAATTTATATATATTGAAATCAATTTGACGGTTATTAAAATCCAAATATATTAATAATAGTGTGTGTGCATATAGTAGTACACGTGTACTTTATATGATCCCCTCCTCTCGTAACGATGGAAAGTGGTTAGGGTTCTTTAGTAGATGGGCCCGAATTTGAAGGAACATCAGGAGGAGGCACTGGTGGATTTGTAGGCGACACAACTTGTTCCTGACCCTGTTGTACAAAAGATTTTAATTATTACACATGTACAATCTCTAGAGGATTATATAAAATGTTGTGCTTAACCTTATAACTTGCAGTCCTACTTACTGTAACACTTGATATGGTTCCTTCTATTGAGCAAGGAAACCCTTGGCTAAACCACATATTGTAAGTTTAAGAAAATAAACCAACACTAGTTCATCCACTTTGTACTCCGTAGGTGGATGATGATGAAAGTTGTAACATTGTTATTGTCTCATTTGTATGCGGCCCAAGTGTTTTGCAGACTCTGTTCGGACCAGGTCATGACCATATAAAAGCTTATATGGTGAAGTACTAATGAAAGTATGTATTCCAGTGACATAAACATATCAAAGATATGGTAAATAATTATTTCAATCTGAATGTTTAAAGTTTATGTACTTCGCGATCATCCCCTTGAACGTCATGAAGAGCCATTCCACTAAATCATCTGTTTGAGGATGATAAGTAAAATGTCTCAATCATAAATGCAAGACCATGTTCGAGAGAATCTGTTTCGGACAAGAATGTTGAAACACTACCTAAGTAAGGAGAAATTAGCCAATAACATAAGCAGTCGCACTAGCAAGCATCAACTTTCATCCAACAAGTTAGGTAGTTAGAAGCGATAATCACGTACTCGTTGTCATCAGTCGATCGAGGAAAAGGTCCTATCAAATCAAACATCACCAACTCAAACAGATGAGAAACTACAATGGACTCCAACCATCCTTCCGAAATACTATTGTGAGCTTGGCACCACACACAACTATGTACATATTGAATCACATCTCCTTGCAACTCTAGCCAATAAAAAGATCTATGCAACTTCTTAATCACATGAAGATGTCCCATGTGCCCGTCAAGAATAGAAGAGTCTGGTAAACATGGAGGAAGTGTGGAACGAAGACTGAAGGCATCACCAACCGTAAATAGTTCCTACAAAGTAAAAAAGGTTGTCCTGAAGGCGATATTGCGAATGTAATTACCTAAAAGGCAAGTCATCAACAAGCAATATAGGATTTTCAAACCCATCACGAAGCCTTTGAATCCATGGCTCAACTTTTGAACTTCTTGAACTTCATCCAAAGAAGTCAAATTTAACACTAAACCTTGTGGACACTGAATGTCAAGCACAACAACTGATGATGGTACTAAATCCTTATCTAGAAAATTTATTGATGTTGGAACAACTAGCTCCTCAGAACATAAGAGGAACTCAAGAAAGAGCATCAGCATTAACCATGAAATTTCCAAAGTAATGAACAACCTTGAAGTCGTAAATCTGAAGCTTCAAGGCCCATTGAGCAATACAACTAATCAAGTTTTTCCACTTCAACAATGAAATGACTGCAACATGATCACCTTCCAACAACGTTCAAGAACCATGCAAGTAAGTATGGAGCTTTTCAAAACCCCAAACCACTGCTAGACACTTTTTCTCTGTCGTCACCTCTGTTAGCTGCAGCATACAGCTGATGTACGTAATGAGATGATGTTAACTAGACACTCTCATACTCTTCTGCATCCACACACCCTTGAGACTAATGTTAGAAGCATCCATGCACAAATGTTTGCAATCCTTAGACTAGACAAGAGATGACGTTATTGACTTTAACAACTCTTACGATGATGCAATACGATCCAAAAGATGATCTACAAAATAGCCAAAATATTGTACCTTGCTAAAAAAATGTTGTATATCATTCACACACTTCGGCATAAGGAACTTCAGAACTGCAACAAGTTTGTCATGATTGAGTTGTAAATCTTCATAAGAAATACAATATCCAAAATAAGTGGTGTCCTTGGATCCAAACACACACTTACACTACTTCAGCTTCAAAATAACTTCCTGCAACCGATTTAAAACCTTGCGTACATTATAGACATACTCTTTCCATATTCCTTCTAAGTGAATCAAAACATTGTTGATGAAATCAGCAATCACCTTTTGCATATCACAAAGAACCTTGTTCATCATACATTGGAAAGTCACTAAAACATTACTCAAACTAAAAGGCATCATTAAGAACTCATATAAGCCAAATTGTGTCTAAAAAGCGATATTGGGAATATCCATGTCAATCATCAAAACTTGCCAATATATAGATGAAAGATATAGCTTGGTGAATCAATGACTCCACCCTAGTTAATTTAGAAGATCTACAATATGAAGAAGTGAGTAAACATCTAAAATAGTCACATCATTTAATGGATGATAGTCGATGCAGAATCGAGTGTTCTCATTCGACTTCATCACAAAATGAGGTTTGAACACTAGCTACACCTATATGGCATTCAACAGTTGCATGAGTAGCTGCTCCACAAACAGATTTGCATGTTGCACATTTATGGATGAAAAGAAAAATGAAAAATTCTATAAGAACAAAACATATCTAAACAATGAAAAAGTTAGATCTAATCAAAACAACAAAGATATACAAAATAGACATATCCAAGCGCTCCATATGAACAATTAAAGGTGCCCCTCATTTCCACCAATGTGAAACTCGAAATATAGAAACATTAACACAAAATCCTAACTCATATAATAGCGAAGTGATCCATATTGAAACCAATTCCACAGGTATCAAAATCTCACTACGCTAATAACAATAGTATGTTGCAACTGTACACATGAACCTTACAAAGCTAAATATTAAATATCTCAATTTTGAATCATTAAACATTTATTGTTGTGGTGTTTGCGTCTATATAAATATATCGCACTTATATATCACACTTATGTGAATAATAAGAATTAAATGTTCATGTTATATATACTTTAATGTTTAAGGCCCACTTTCCACTAATGGGTGGTTAATTGCCTTAACCAATTAAAATAAAGGAAATTATTTATTCTATCATGAAATTTAATTTTCCACTTGCTGATTATTTATAATTTATAATTTACATGACACCTATGTGGTGCTACATGGCTTTTGGGTGGTAACCAAATAATTAGGCAATTTTGTCTAGTTATATGGCTAAGATTAATGAATTAGGTTTTATTTTTTAGTTTTAAAAAAATCAATAAAAAAACTGATAAATTAGAACTTTAAAATAAAAAGCGAACATAAAATTCAACAAAATATCACTCATTTACATGTAAGAATATTTATATATATATATATATAGACACATACATTATTTGATATACTTATTTTACAAAAAAAAGATAAGTTATTACAAATAATATGTAGATTTCTAAAGAGTCTTTTTTTATATGACATATATGAGAGATTTCTTTATAAGTATAATCAATAAATAATCAAATAAATAATTCTTATGTATAAATAAGCATACATATATATGTACATGAGTATATAATTATATATATATATATATGTGTACTATATTTATACATATAATATATTATATATGAAGTATGTAATAACTGAAAGATCTCTCTCTCAGCACACTCACATGTTTGTGTGTAAAAAATATATATATATATATATATATATATATATAGAGAGAGAGAGAGAGAGAGAGAGAGAGAGAGACTAGTAAATTATAATTAATGATTTTATATAAGAAAATAATAATGAAAAGTTAAAGATTTAATATATTTTTTTAATTAAAATACTGAGTAGGTGCACATTTATTAGAGTGTATGTATAATAATATATAATATAATATATATATATATATATGTAAAAACCCTCTTTATAATAACCGGTTAAATGAAAATTAAGTTTATTTTTTAATTCAATTAACCATTCTAATAGAAAGCATAGTGATAATAATAATCAATGACATAGCATTATTTGAATTTAGCACTGGCAAATAACCACCCGCTAGTGGAAAGTTTATACTTTATATATGTATTTATTTAATGCATTAGATGTACATGATATATTTAAGATAGAAGTGTTTTCTTTTAAACGATGTACAATATATACAATAGTATGTGCATATTAAATTTATAATATTTTGTTGTCAAAATTAGAAACTCTGTATCTTCTGCATGTTTTATATCTCATATACCGTTATTGTGATAAAGCTTCATAACAAGCAATTAATATATATTATGTCTGTGATAGATATTTATATTATAATTTAATATGTTAACTTAAGAAAACATTAAATAGAGATGGAACCCTAAACCACTGGTTTAGGGTTTTAGGAAGGAAGGAGAATGGAGTGGCTTGTTCATGTGGATTCTGCTGTTGATCCTGGACTCTCACAGCAGGAACAGGTTAAGAATTTGCTAGATTTCTTAAACCCCTTCTCTCTCTCTCTCTCTCTCTCTCTCTCTCTCTCTCTCTCTATATATATATATATATATATATATATATATAATGTATGCAGGTTGCTGCTGTGAAGGCCCTAGTTCTTATGCTTAATCAAGGAAAAGTTTCAATAAACGACATTGTAAGTAATCATACACACGCATATAATCTGTCACACACACACACACACACACACACACATATATATATATATATATATATATATAGAGAGAGAGAGAGAGAGAGAGAGGTGTGTGTGTGTGTGTGTACACAGACACACATACATCTATAGTCTGAAGAAAATGTACTCTTGGTTATAGTTTACACGCACTGTCTCGCACAGACACACACTGTAGATGCTCTCTCTCTCTCTCTCGGATGCATACATGTATATATATGCTTTTATATTGTGAACTTAATTTGAGAATTTAATTTATGAGCATTTCAGAACACCCGCACATTCACAATATTCATGTGCGTGTGTATGTACGTGTCTGCACATCTTAGATTGTATATTTTCGCACACATATACACCGAGGAAATCTTGTATGAGAGTTTATATATATATATAGGAACTTGTTTCACACGCGTATGCACGCATGGACATATAATGATTTTACCACAAACTTCGCACACGAATATGACATACATACATGTATGTACACAATTGTGTGTGTATATAGTCTGGAAAAATATTATTTATTACGGTAATCCATAGTTTTCTGGATAATAACAGACTTGCTTTTAGCACCTGCTCTGTATACGGGAACACCTGTACCCAAAGATCATATGTATATGTATGTTTGTGTGTAATAGTCTGAAGAACAAAACTTATTTTATCAGGATGTAAAGCAAACTCATGTGTGTGTGTGTGTGTGTGTGTGATTAGAATTAACTAACATTCCGAAATTTGTTTATCAGATTCTGCATATGCGCACATACCTTACAACGAGCGATTATATGATTCGGTCCAGAGGTACTTTATTCATTCAATAAGGAAAAGTTGTTTTACATAATATGTATAAACTGTGTGTGTGTGTGTGTGTGTGTGTGTGTGAGAGAGAGAGAGAGAGAGAGAGAGAGAGAGAGAGAGAGAGAGAGAGAGAAATGTAAAAGTAATTATACTATATAATGATAAATGCATGTGATATAACGAAAGAGATACTTATATGTATATAATATCTGATCCTATATATTAATTATAATGATATCTTTGACTCTTAGGAATGATTTTTCTTGGTGAATTACTAACGCACATTCGACAAATGCCCTTGGAGGACCACGTTATTCAGTCTTTAACAAAATTCTTCATTGCACGTCTTGTATGGTTCACATCGTATTTTATACTTTATCAAACTATTGTGCTTAAGTGATGATTAGTTTTAATTTTAGTTCTTATATTATTAATACAGGAAGATAGTGCATGCCTTCGTGGAGCACTTACGGGATGCATTACACTTGTAAAAAGATCTACGGCCAAGATCTCCAGTGAAGATGTCCGTGGTATATTCAAAGCATTTGAATCATTTGAAGTGCAGTCTACAGTACAACAAGATCGTATAGTAAGTTGTTTATACATGTATACTCATACACATCTGAGATTTATTATTAAGTGGTTTTTATGTCGAGGGTAAAAGGGATTGGAGTGTAATTAATATAGTAATTATTCATTAACACTAATTCGGTTTTACTACAGTTATGCTTCCAGCTCTTGAACATTCTTTTGGAGCAGCACTCTTCCGTACTTGCACCTCTAGTAAGTATCAATATGTAAGTATAAAACACATACACTCACTCACACATACATTCATACACTCACACCTACATACATACAATTTTACACACACATATATATGTGTATACAATACGTGAAGGATATATTTATTTATTTCCAGGGAACAGTGGTTATTGAGGAAGTCAGTCGGGCAATAGACGGAGAAAAGGATCCGCGATGCCTTTTAGTGGCATTCCATTTAGTAGAGCATTTGGGAAGTATCTTTTCTGATCCACACGGTCCATTAGCAGAGAAAGCAGCTGACGTTTTCGACATTATAAGTTGTTATTTCCCCATATCATTCAACCTGGTGTGTGTGCGTGCGTGCGCGTGTGTACTTGTAATTAACTTAAATCGCTTGCTTAACTATGCTGTGTATATGTGGTGTATAGTATACGTAGTAACTGGAGCTCTAGTTTTTGCAGCGACCAAATGATAGCCAGGAGATCACTCGGGACGATCTTGTAATGTCACTTCAGGTAATTTAGTATATATAGATTAATGAATTTATTCTCATCGTTTAAAACAAATATTTATATTCTTATTATCGTTATAATATAACTATTACTATATTATAATATGCTTTAATATAATTGACTCCTTATTGCAGAGAGCCTTTAGCTCATCTTCATGCTTTGCATCCGAATGCATACCATTTCTACTCGAGAAACTTTCTTCATCAGTAAAGGATGCTAAGGTATATATATTTATATAATTAAATTGCTTTATTAAGTAATGCGAACTAATTATTTATATTATTAAGGCGATTACTGATTATAAACTATTCTCTTAGATACTAATATATTAATCTGCAGTTACAATCTTTAAGTTTTATTGGCGCATGTGCATTAGCATATGGTGCGGGAGTGATGCAGGAGTTTGCCTCTCCACTATGGGTTTCACTAAAGGCGGAACTATTTTCTCACCTAAGTTCTTTCTACGCAGAGTTTGACAAACCACAAGATGCAGAAGTAATAAACGCAGCTACACACTGCTTAACACAGTGCATAAGAGCGTTTGAGATTAACACTAATACGCTGCTTAAGCTTGTACTTGAAGACGAGGTGTGTAATGATTTTGTAAAGTATTTGGAGCTTGATGCAAACTTCCAACGCGGAGATGTGCAACTTCACTTAAAAACTATTGGACAGGTAACTATTAAATTAAATTTGAACATTGACTTTGTATAATTATATACCGATGCTAATAAGATAATGTGTAATATAGTATTAATATGCATATATGATGTATTTTCTAATGTATGTATTTATGTATACGAATATGTAGTATAATGTATGTAACTTATATATTAATGTATACAATATATAATTTAAGTATAATATAGTGCATTGGAATGCTCTTAGCCGACGTTTCATTAAATGTTCTCTCTCTGTGTGTATGTGTGTGCTCGCAATGTCGTTTTAACTTATATAGTTATGTATAGAATTATAAAGCATTTAGTGTAATATATGTTGTTGTTAGCCAATTTTTGATTACATATGTGTGTGTTTGTGTGTGTGTGTGATGCATATAGTACTTATATATATATCTATATATGTCTTGTGCATGCCAAAACTATTACATAGCAATTACTAGTTATTACTTAATATTAATTAATTACATTCTATCTATCTATCTATCTACCTCTCTCTCTCTCTCTCTCTCTCTCTCTCTCTCTCTCTCTCTTATATATATATATATATATATAATATATATATATATATAATCCAGTGTTTTTAACAGGTTTTCTCAGCTGCTACTAGAGCATCCTCTAATTGCAGCATTATTATATCTAAGATGGTTTTGCCAGCGTTTATATCAAAATACGATGTACGGGGGAACGATCTACGTCCATACGACGTAGGTATACTCGAGGTGGTTGTATCCGTACTCGGTGCTGTACGGGATGTCGCCGTGCAACAGGATTCCCCTCTGGACACCACGTGGTTGGAGCAAGTATATTCTTTGATTCCAGGACTTGAGCGAATATTCTCCATGTGGATATCCTCTGCGAAAGATGGGAGAAGTTCTTCGGCAGAACACCTCATGAAAACTTGTTGTAAGTTTATATTTATGTATGCCAGTGCGTGCGCGTCTGTTTCATATACATAATGTATACAGCATACATATACCAGGAATACTCACATACGATAGTAGTTAGTACAAAACACGTAATGTGTTATGTAATTTTACTATAGATAATTAATTTATGGTAAATCTAATTACTAATTAATTTTGTTTCTGATTCATATTTTTTGTATAGTGTCCGGATTACAATGCTTGGCTACATTTCCTGGATATCTTTCTTCTCTACCCGATGAAGAAGCATGTTCTTTCGTTTCAAAGCCAATGGATATTCTTCTTCACAAAGGGGAATATGCTCGTGCTGGACACAGGCAGTGGAATATACTTCAGCAGTATGTGAGAACCAAGATAGATTCTCGAATTTTGGAATATCTACGAATCTACTGAAGCATATAGTGGAGGATATCGTACAAGCTGCCACTTCAGAAAAGGAGGATACATGTCCGTACATGCATGCCATCGCGTGTATTTCCAAAGCAAGCAGATCAGCTCGTGATTTATTCATCACTGAACTTCAAAAGCATATGAAGGTTAATCTATGTGCATGCATGCGTGTGTGTATATGTATATAACTTAGTGGTTTATTGTATATAGTTATCATATACATACGCGCACGTCCACTATCATAGTTACAGAATGAGAAAATATAACGGTGTTTTATTCATCAATATAATTTTGTTAATGTAGCAATCTCATTATATGAACGCATGTAATAACTGATTTATGCAACTACGTATTGGTACTATTTTGATCACTAACATGTATGTACATCTGCACACTCATACGTGGTGTGTTAATAGATATATGTATGTATGTGTACCTACATTGAAAGTTTAGTCTTATTATCTTATAAACAGCTATGTGACGGAAAAGATGCTTCAACGAGGAGTCTTATCGTGCTATTACAATCTCTATCTGAAGTCTTCCACTCATTGTAAAGTTAACACACACACACAACACACACACACACACACACACACACACACCATAATAGTATTTATATTTTTATACTTAATCCAATACGTTGTTCGACACTCCAGATATGAAAATGACTTGGAGAACATTCATGTACCGGCCTTACAAATATGTATGAAGATTTGGTCTTCGACTGTTACGCTTTCTGCTTCTGCTGAGGTAATAACTTTATATATATTTATATAATGCTATCTCTCTCTCTCGCACACACACACACGTGTACGTATGTGTGTGTATGTATTTGTATGCATAGTTCAAATATACAGACATATATGCATATACATATATATAGTCAATAGTCTGTCATGTATGTCTGTCTGTTATGTGCGTCTGTGTATCTATGGATAGATAATATCTACCGATAGATAAAATCTGTCTATGTGTATATACATATACATATCTACATAATTGCGCACAAACGCACAATATACATATATACACATACACACATAGATAATTTATATTTTCTAAGTTTATCGTTTGGTTTATTTCAGGTTTTACTCCCGTTGCTCGATCTTATGCGAGTATGTGTGTCACTGTGTGATGTAAACGGGCAGCAAACAGTTATACTGAAGGCATTTGATACTATTCAACTCCATGAAGCTGCTCACACTTGGCTTGTAGCGCTCTTCTCTTCTGTTGCGTTGCTGCAAGGCCCGAGTTTACTCTTCTTCAGGTAATGTCTCTCTCGTTCTCTCTCTCTCTCTCTCTCTCTCTCTCACACACACACACACACACACACACACATGCACATTTCAATAATGCTATGCATTATTGGCTTATGAATATACACAGAATGATACTGAATTTTTTCTTCCAGGATGTTAAAGTAATAAAGCTGCTATTAAGAACATCATTGAGCATCGAATGTTCTACGATAAGGGAGAATATTCACGAGACACTAGCATCAATAGTAAATAAATGGTGCACAAAGGCTTATGAACTGGATGACGTCATCCATTTTTTCTTAACGAGCGAGGAGGTTACACCTAACGTGGTAAACCTTTTATCATGGCTTGCTAAAGGGTTGGCTATGAGGGGCCATGCAAAGGTGGCGGACATTGCTGCTATTCTCCTTAACACACTTAAAGAGGTACACGCTCTGTGTGTGTGTGTTGTGTGTGTGTGTGTGTGTGTGTGTAATATTTATATTTCTGTGAAGTATTTATTAAAGTATGTTTGTATGGAAAAGAATCATATATAGTTGATTGAATAATATCATACAAAAGATTTGCCCAGATATATCATATGCTATAGAGTATAAGACTTTCCATTAACCATGCTCAGCATCATTAGGCATGTTTTCTAGAATATGATATATGCTGTCGACACATAATTTTATATATACTATCATATATATTATTATCTCGTAATGGTATACGATGGTCAACTACTAATTAAAATTATTATTAATATTATTTACGGATTTATTAAGTACCATAAACTAAAAGAACATTATATGTAAGTATGCACATTATATATACATAAATCCCCTCATAAGGTATGTATATAGGTACTCCGTGCGTATATATGTACATTTAGATGTGTGTATGTTCGTTTTATGTACATTATATATCTTCCCAAATGTATAACAAATGTGTATATATATTTCAGGGTGGAGATGAGGGTGTAAGAAATGCAGCTGCTAAGGGACTTAATATTATAATGAGAGACTCCAAAGCTTTAAATAAGCAATATTTTGCGAATATTCGACCTCTATACAAGCAAAGATTTTTCAACAGTCTTCTACATCCTTTTCCACAGGCATTAAAAGATGCGAAGGACCACATTTCCAGGTTTATTAATAATAACTTATTTAATGTTTATATTTATTGTAATAATATTGATACTATCCAACATTTATATTTCATTTTGTAAATCATTTGTAATAGTAATTTTGATGCATAAATATTATTAACACATCTCTCTCGCTCTCCCACACACGCACACACACACACACATCTCGCATCCGTATATTACGATATACGTATTATATATTTTATATGTCTACACCATATATTTTTATTGTAATAATATTAATATTAAAGTTAACTAATGAATTATGTTTAATTAAGTCAGGGCTTGGCTAATTCGGGGATTTAGTAATCTTATTCTAGACACTCCTGTAACTGCATTGCTTTGTGAGCGTGAAAAGGTAAGATTTAATCAAACTGCCATAACATTTTAAATAAAACAAATATACATTTAAATAGTTTATAAGTTAACTTTCGAAGTATTACCTTAACTTCTTAAAATTAAATATAGTAATTTAGTATTAATTTGTTACTTTTATATTTGTTTTTACACAGGTTTTTCCTTTGTTATTAGAAGGTTTACCAAACCTTGCTTCAAATGCAGAGGATTCGGATATACTCCACGGCAATTTACTTGTGCTGTCTTCCTTCCTTGTTGAGGGTGACCATGGTAATTAAATTATACTATGAACTTTATATATATATATGAAATCGTTAGTTATGCAAATGCGAACTACTGTTAATATTATTTATTTTATTTTATTATAATTAATGTTTATGCAGCTATTGTTGGGGATCACATTAACACTGTGGTAAACCGCCTTGGAGAGTTAACTCAGTACAGATATCGATGGTATGTATATATGTACGTATGCATGTGTGTGTGTTACAACATGCTTATCCATATAAAGGTTTGTACTAGAGATTTAAAGAGTCTAATATGATTGAAATATAATTATTTAAATGGAATTTTAATTTAAAAATAGCAAAAATAAGGCTTAGTATATGAATGTACGTAGATGTGTGTTTACGTACATGTGTGTGGTGTGTGTACATTAACTTATTTGATGTTTGCAGGCTGTAAGGCAAACTTCACTTCAATGTATTGCTGCACTTGCAGGCCTTCCTTATGCTGTCATTTATCCTTCAACAAAGCAGGTATTATTATTGATATTATTACTATATAATTTAAAATCATAATACCATGCGAAAGTTCAATATTTAAACAAACATCGTGATTAAATATTTAAAAATTAATTGTTTTTAATGATAAAATGCAGATTTTGAAGATATTACGTCGATCATTAGACGATCCTAAGAGAGCTGTACGTAATGAAGCTGCAAGGTGCTACCAAGCGTGGTAAGTGTTAATCTCTCTCTCTCTCTCTCTCTCTCTCTCTCACACACACACACACACACACATATATATAATATTTTTTAATTGTTAATTATTTATTTATTTATTTATTTATGTTTGCAGGACAAGCATGTCGTCGAAGGCCTCATAATAATCTTGGTTAAATTTTTCTTTAATATACATAAATTAATATAGGGTTAATGCTCTCTCTCTCTCTCTCTCTCACACACACACACACACACACACACACACATGAACTATTATCATGTGTGTATTTATGCGTTTCAGACTTTATATTTATATATGCAGAAATAATTTATATTTTAAACTATATCATTTTGCCACGTGTACATGCAAAATATTTTATTCCGTCTACGTGTCGGTTTTCCAAGTCTCGTGGAAGTTTTGATTGCGCACATGATGTTTTCTGTCAGGGGACACGTTATATAATAGATTAGCATCTTAAGCCAGACCGTCGGATTAGACATTTATTATGTAATTTGAAACTCTTAACCGTGGCCGTCGGATTATTTTAAACGGCTGAGACAGTGTACAACTCGGACGCGTGGAACCAACCATGCATGTGCGAAGGTATATTCTTCTTGCACGGCATATAAAGGTACTAAGAAGCCAAGCTGTGGTTCAAATGTACATAGGGATTCGTTGTCTTCTTGCTGTTTGATAAGCGCCTTGATCGATCGCGACTGTTATCAGGTACAAAAATCGCAGTTTTACAGCGTTCTTCGATGCCGCTGTACTCATTTTTTCTTAGCTTCTGTCCAGGAAAAGAACGATTTTGGCTGGATTCATAGGCGCTGATCGATTAGGTACTCATTTTCCCATCGATTTCTGAGGCGCTGTGCAGTAAATCTTCGTTCTTCGATCGGCTGTCTTTGTTCTTTGTTCGATTTGCACAGAAAACTCCCATCTTTGGATAGGCGCTAAGCAGGAAACAAGATTCTCTTGCTGCTCCCGCTCTTGAGCGGTCGCGGCACGGTCTGCGAGCTGTTTAGGGTTCTTGAGCTGCACGGATCGACTGAGCTTCACAAAATGACGGGGAGGAAGATGAATCGTTTACTCGTCGTGGTCGGATCCGCCTATGCAAATGTGGTTGTTCATGTTCAAAGGTTGCCGGCCGCTGGAGAGACGCTTCTTGCCAACAGCGGCACGGTTACTGCCGGTGGAAAAGGGGCAGTTCAATCCGCTTGTGCTGCTCGCCTCTCATGTCCCACGCATCTTGTTGCACAGGTCAGTTTTTTTCATCCCTTTCATGGCATGCAGGCGTTTTTCATATCATGCATACATGTAAACATGTGCGTAAGCCATAGTTTGGTCATGTTATTTAGAATGTATTCGGTATATTCCTTTTCTGTCTTGTTCATCGAGACAGCAAAGGACAAAGAAAGAAGAAACAAACATCCTCTGTTTTTCAATCTAGTGGGTTATGTGCGCGCACACACATTATAATAAACTCATAAATGCATGTATGTGTATAATACACATATACGTATAATACATTTCCTTTGATCCAGATAGGAAAGAATGGACATGGTGCCATGATCAAAGAAGCTCTGGCGAGTGCTGGAGTGATACTTGACCACATAGCTGAAGTATGTACGGCTACAGGGCAATCGGTCGTCATGGTAAGAACCACTGTTGGAAATCTACATATACCATTGTGTATAGTACGTATGAAAGATATAACATGCCTAATATAATGTAGATGGATGAAACGGGGATGAAGACATCCGTTTTACTCCAAGGAGCAAATGTTTCATGGCCTCGTCTGGAAGCTGGGATTGGAAGACTTCAGCCAGGTGCACAGCAGATCATCCGCTGTGCTGCTGCTTTACTTCTCCAAAGAGAAGTTCCAGACGCCGTCAATCTTGAAGCTGCTAAGGTACATTCTTTTATGCACAGTGTGTGTGTGTGAGAGAAAGAGAGTTTTTGTAATGATGTGAAAGCATATTGGATTAGTGGATTATAGACAAGCTTTGCTTGCCTTGTGATCTCGTTATATATTATATATATATATATCAATATTGAAAGCTAACGAACATGTTTAGATAGCAAAAAGTTCGAATATTCCCGTAATACTGGACAGCAGTGGGACCGATTCTTCTATTCCGGAAGAGCTGTTAAAGTATGTCACAGTTCTATGCTCAACTATGGGGATCTTGCACGTATTGCTGGGTCATCCATTGCCAACACCGATGAAGCCATCGTAGCAGCCAGGAATGCATCATTGACATGGAATATATATGATTATATATACGTATATATGTATGTCTGTGTGCATACTATCTACGTAACAGGTTATATCTAGGTGGCTACGCATTAACTACGCGTTTACATTCACATGAATCACTTATTACGATATGGACTCTCTCCTCTACTGTATATGATATTATGTATATGCGACCATTAGGTAGGTACTGAAGTGGGAAGTTTTTGCACAGGGTATCGAACAGGTTGTTATAAAGCTTAAGCAGGAGGGATTAGTGCTGGTAACTAAGGAAGAAGTTTATGTTCAAAGTGTGGTGCCGGGCCCTCACATTTCATTCATCTCTCTCTGGCCGACGATGTACTGACGTCAGCATATGCTGTTGCTTTCGTGGAGGCCAGTTACCTGCTGACGCTCTCCTGTTTCAGGTAATTCATGCACCTGCATATACGGTATGTATCTATACTAGACGGCTGCATTTATGCTATAGATAAGCATGATGGATTACAGCGCATCATAGACAGACACATACACACATCTATATGCGTGCACTATGCATGAGACACAGTGAGTGTGTATCACATATGTATACACCACACACACACACATATGTGTGTGTGTGTATAACATCTACATACATAGAATATTCATTGTGCTATAGAATCAATATATATATATATATATATATATATATGTGTTTGTATGTAGTTTGTGCGGCTGCATCTTGTGCTCGTTCCAAAGTTGGGATTGCAAGCCTGCCAGATAGGAAAACAGTCATGAAAGATTGTACAGGAGAACTGAGTGCTTATATATATATATATATTATTAGACGTGTCCTTATATATGTGGCTGTTTTTGTAAAGGGGCTCCTATTAGCTATACGATTTTGATGTTAAATGTAAATGATAGATTTCACAGTGTAGCCTTAAAATTATTTATCTAAAATCATTTGAAAAAATATAAGTGATACATCAATTTATTAATTTAATAAAATTTAAGCATAATTAGTAATAATTAAAAATTAAATATTTGAATTTTTATTCAAATATTTAAGCTTACAAATATTAGTTACGTAGAATAAATTTATTCTTATAAATAAATTATTAATAATAGGTCTAGATTTTAATATTTAATATTCAAAATATTATGTTATAAAATTATTTTATCAAGAAATATAAGTTAATTTTGAGCATTACATATTTCAGACAATGTTATTTAAGTTCAATTTATTATGTTTTATATAATGTATATGTTTAAAAATATTTTATATATTAAGTAAAAATATACTAAAATATTAAAGTTTGCATTTGTGTTTGAATTAAACATTCTTAAAATTAAATGAATTTCCTCAATTTTGACCATTGATAAATTTTCAATTAATGTTTTAATTTGTAAACGGAATATAAAAGCATAAATTATCAAAAATACTTTTAAAATTAATAAATAATTATTTAAAGTTCTTAAATAAATTTTTTATTATATTCTTTAAGTATGAGAGAATTTAACATTGGAAGTTATGTAAATCAATTTTGATATATAGCCCTATCTATATTTATTAAAAATATAAATATTATATTAGTGACACTTTTGAAAAATAAATAAATATTAAAATAAAGTTTAAATATTTAATTATGAAGATAAAGATATAAAATATATTTTGATTATTAATATAAATATTATATCCCAAATGATATAAAGATCCCTATCTTTAACCAATAATGTATATTAATAAATTAGATTTCCCTTAACATAAATTATGATTATGATTTAGTTTAAAAAATTTATCTTTCTCTTTTTATTGTATCTTTTTTATAAGATAATTTTTATGATTTTCATTTATTTTTTCTTTTTCATTTGAATTAATATTCACTTTAATCTTTCATAATTAATAACAATAATTCATAATTAATAAAATTTGGTGAATTATAAATAAAGTATAATAAACAAAGTCATGTATGAAAATATATATACTATATATATTATACATTTTTTAGAAAAAGATGAACTATATATATTATGTTTATATTTAAAATTATAATTATTATGATTGCATACCATAAAAACTTACCAATTGATTTTTTTATATACAGACGTGAATGAATTCTCAAACACGTATTTTCAAAAGTTCTACATATTTAAACTTTATTTTTATTTATAAATTAAAATATTAATGATGAATTTAAATTACATTAATAAAGTACAAATGGAATAAAATGAATAACAACGATTTATTAAGATAAATATAAATAAATAAAATAAATAACAAAGATTTGCATGATTATTTAATTTTAAACTTTATATAAAAAGTTCTTATGTAAGACAATTACAATCATTTTAATCAATTTTTACTAAAAATATTTTAAGAATAAGAATATAATATAATAAAATAAATTTTTTAATACATTTGTTATCAGAAAAGTAATAAAAGTGTCTTAAAACCCAATATTATAATATTCTAATTTTAAATAACTTATAAATTTTGTTTTCAAAAATTTCTTTTGCTAATATTATATAACTATATATATATAGATGTCTTTTCACACATACTTACATATATACATATTATATACATGTAATAAAGTATAAAGTATATTTATATTCTAAATTTAAATAGTACACATGATATTTTAACACATAATTTATAAGGGTATATATTTAACATCATTTGCTTTCTTAATTTAAAGATAATACATTATTAAATACTAAACATTTATTAATTTAAAAATAAAAGTAAAATTAAACTCTGTCAATGTCACAAATCTCATTATTATACATATATAATATTTTTTTTTATAATTATAATTTTTTAAAATAAAATTTAAACCATTTAATTAAGACATATCCTTAACATACAGTGACATTTATAATATAACCTCAATAAAATTATGTATTTTTTATATATGTGAAATAGTTTAATTTAAAATCTCAGTATCATATTATACATATCCACTTAAAAAGAAAAAAAACTTTGATATCAAATACTTTTAACTACATATATTTATATACATAATATATATAATATAGAAAAATATTCATTGTGTAACTAAATATTAATCCCAAATAGCATTTAAATTTAAAGGATTTATAATTAAATTAAATAAATAGTTTTTCAATGAGATGTATTTGATTTTTATTAATAATAATGAATAAAAGTGTATTTATTTTTTCCTAAACACATTATTATATTTTCACGTGGAGTGTTGTCTTTATTAAATAAATTTAAAAATGATATTGACTGTGCATAAGTTCCACAACAATTAAATATATAATTTAAAAATCACATTTACTTTAGTGTTGTTTTTGTAAAAATTATAACGTACATTCGCTTATTCGTTATAAGTCAGCATTCTTTTTAATAAAATATTTACTGGTAACTTAATTAATTTATCACAAATTTAAATTTATATTAAATTAAACAATATATATTGTATTATAAATTAAAAAAGTAATATTCAAGAGAATTAATAAAATTAAATTTAAGTTACGATATAGATAGATAGATTATACGGTTAATATTAATAGCTGTATATTAGATGTGTGTGCAAGTTTATCCAAATAATTTAAATTACAATATAATTTTTAAAAATTTAAATACCCATGAAAAGTAATAACATTAAATTAACGTATGTTTAAATTATTTTAAATTATAAGCATGTAGATTTTTTGTCACAGAAGTTGCACAAAGGTGTGTTACAAATATATTTCCATTTGTGTGTGTGTGAGAGTCTGATGATTAAGTATACAAATATATTTCAATTTGTGTGTGTTCATAAATAAAATTCAAGGATGGTTTTTAAAACATTATATACAGACACACACACACACACACACACACATATATATATAGTGTGTGTGTGTGTGGAGAGAGAGGGAGAAAGAGTTTTCATGGTAAAATGTGGTCTTTGATTCCCATGTTCAAAATTTCACAAACGCCTTTCATATTTCTTCACCACTGTGCGGCAGTCCAATTCCCATTCGCATCCTACAAACAATATCATCATGTGCGTGTGTATATTATGCACATATATATATATATATATATATATATATATGTGTGTGTGTGTGTGTGTGTGTGTGTGTATGTGTGTGTTATGTGTATATATGTATATTCATGTGTAATAGATATATGCATATTACGTCTGTGTGTTGTGATGCGTGACTATAGACGTATGTGTTATGTGTGTACGTATAGAGTACCTGCTGGTAAGTCGTCTGAGGATATGTAGCTGTTTGAGGATATGTAGCAGTAGTATAGGTCTGTTGCTGTGGATATTGCGCATAATAATTGTAGTTTGCCTGCAAGCATACAAAATCAAAAGATCATACATAAGCCACTATTCTCAGCAGCGTATATATACAATGTTTATATATCGGTGCCTAGAAGAGAGAGAGAGAGAGAGAGAGAGAGAGAGGTGTGCTTTATATTAGATATGGGATGCTGACGTAAATGTATCTAAGTTAACATGAATGTTAAGTACGGTGTGTGTGTGTTCAAACTGCATGATAGAACATATAGTTCATGTGAATATGTGAAATGGAATGCATCATATATTGTATAGAGATACATACCGGGTAAGCTGCTTGAGACCACTGCTGTTGCGGCTGTTGCGGCTGCTGCTGCTGCTGCTGCCAAGTTTGATAAGTCCACTGTGTTTGACCATTGGAATATACCGCGGTGTTTGCAGGAACAACCGCAGTAGGTGCCGTTTTCAAAACCTTCGGACGATCCGATAAAAGACCACCGTCCATTGAAGGCCTCTTCTTGACATCAGCCCCCTTGTGTATGTAAACTGCTGCCTGTGACGTGTTTCCGCCTGCCTATACTCCTCCCTTGTTCCATAGAAGTCTAAAAACTGCAGGCAGATAACCATGCGTCAGGCTCATGTGTATCTATGTATATGTGTCTGACATAGATGCATACCGACTGTATTCAATCATGTACCCATCGCATCCATGTTATACATGTATATGAACGTGTGTGTGTGTGTGTGTGGGAGTGGATATGTCCATGTATGTATATGCATACGTATGGATATATAGATTTATATATATATTCATGACAGGGTATCCTGTGGTCTACTAATGAACACACGCACACATGCACGAACATACTTCCAAAAACAAGGTAGAAATCTCCTCATGGTCCAAGTTTGTGAGACCGACATCCTGTCCGTTTGCTAGTATTGCACGGTCAACTACACTCTCCAGTTTCTGTATTTCCTTCTCTCCCGGACACAGCGTCTCGAAGTGTATTGCAGCCTATAACAGAGTTATACTTCTGCATATATATAAGTCTATGTGTGTGTCAGGTACCTCCAAAATAACTTTAGAATATGGCAGTTTCGCCAGTGCGATATCTATAATCTCTTTCGCCTTATCTAGCAATCCAGCCTGGGAAAAAGGAAACAAAAGAAAGTTAATTCCGATATATGATAGCTTTAATAAATGCACATATGCTTACCCCGTAAAGAAAGCGAGCGTACTTAACGTATAAGAAAGGCAAAACTCTAGAATCTTCCTTAGCCTTCTCTACTTCCAATGCTGATTCATAAATGACACATGCAGCATCCACATCCCCTGACAACAGCATATATATATAAATGATATATTAGAGATAAGTTCACACACACATCCATATATGTTCACATATACAGCAACACGGAGATATGAATCTGAATCATTATACACGTGTATATACATATGATGAATGTATATACGTGCGTGTAAACTCTACCTGACGTTTTTTCAAAATTCGCATGCTTCGAGATCACTTCAAGAAGGCCAGGAACGATTTCGGAGCTAAGTATTGTATACTCTTTACGAGCACCTGCAGCATCTCCCTTCCTTTCCTTGTAACGAGCCGCATACATATGAATTTCCGGCCTCCTCTGTTTGCTCATCAAAATTTCATACATGAACACTTGTGTGTGTGTGTGTGTGTGTGTGTGTGTGTGTGAGAGAGAGAGAGAGAGAGAGAGAGAGAGAGAGAGAGATTCCATACATGAACACTTGTGTGTGTGTGTGTGCGTGCGAGAGAAGAGAGAGAGAGAGAGAGAGAGAGAGAGACCTTCACAAAGATGCGAGTTGCACGGTCCAGAGCATCTTCAGCTATATCAGACCGGGTTCTCGCCTCCATGGAGTGGACATACCGGATCCAAAACTCCGGATAGTTGGCACAAGCAATAAGACATCTTTCGAATAACTTCACCACCTGTAACAGTTTAAAAGATCTTAAATGATATATATGCAAGTACTATAATGTCATATTAAATAATATATATGCATTATGTGTGTCCACATAATATATACCTTATCGAAGTCGGCATCTCTTTCGAGAAAATCAAGATAGCGATGCCAGTTGAGAAGCTGCACGTCGTCGAGAGGTTTAACGTGGAAATAAGGCCTCCTTATAGCAGCTTCAAAGTCATGAATCTTAGCCTCCAACTCCTTCGTGGCCTTGTATAGAACCTCTCTTTTCTTAATAAACTTCTCCACTTCGGGATCTTTGGTAGGTTCCTCAGATTCCTTGGTAGATTCTTCTGTCACTTTAACAGGCTCCTGCGCTTCTTTGACAGGCTCCTCCACCTCTTTCACAGGCTCCTCCGCCTCTTTGACAGGCTCATCCGCCTCTTTGACAGGCTCCTCTGCTTCTTTGACAGGTTCCTCTGCTTCTTTGACGGAGTCCGTAACTTCTTTAGCAGGTTCCTCTGTTACAGAGTCCGTGGTTTCTTTGAGAGAATCCTCGGTCTCTTTCACAATTTCTTCCGCTTCTTTGACATGTTCCTCGGTTTCCTCAACAGCTGGTTTGTCTTCTGTTACTTCGTCAGTACCCTTGAGCTCCGATAAAGGCCGGTTACTTGCCAGGTTTAAAAAACTGTAAAAAAAAAATGTTTACATGAGATAACCCTTACAGAACGTAAGTGCAAGATACAAAAAAAAATATAATATATATATATATATATATATATAATATATATATATATATATATAATATATAATATATATATATACATTTTATAAACGGACGTCTGTACATACAAAGGATATTATTCCCATGTAGATAGAATTCCTTACCTCACATAATAAAGAATGGATTACACACACACACACATGAATGTATCTAAGACAGATATATACGCAATTTATATATGTTGATCACTTCAGTGACTAAAAAAGGGAATGACTATTACGAGTATGTAATCTGGAAGGAATCTTACATACACCTAGCTGTGCTTATACACATACATAAATACCTGTATAATATACGTGTGTACTATCTTACAATCCACATGGCATATACATAATGTGTGGGAATATGTAAAAACTTACTGGCTGAAGTAGCGGTCCAAAGCTTGAAGAGGAATTTGGAAGATGCGTGTGTACAGCTGAATTATGCCCACCAGGTTCTGATGTGAGTACTCAAACTCAATGTACTTGTCCCAAAGTTGATGAGCTAAATAATCCGTTCCAACATAGGAGAGACCACGCTCAAACAGCCTGAGAGAGGTAAAAAGCATAAGCATATTACGAGAATTTACAAACATTAAACAGGAATAAAAAGGAAATTAAGAAAAAAACGTAGCAATAGAATCTGACCCATCAAAGAAGTAAACTCTGAAACAGTGTTAGAAGTAGGATGAAAAGCTGCATAAATAGCCAATTGTTAGAAAACAACAAAGAAAGCAAACCCAGGAAAACACTCAAAAATAAAGGAATAAGAACTTGAACCAAGTTTACCTTCTCAGTTCTTCAGGGTCTTCAGGTTTTACAGATGTCACGTAAGAACAGTAATGGGCCCATATCTCGACTGAATGTGTAACAGCCTTCACAGCTCTCTCGTAAACCTCGATTGCCTTCTCAGGTGTCGCAAGCCTATGTTCATGGTCCGCATATTTCTTCCAGTAACCATAGCATAGCGGGAACTCGGCCAGAAATATATCATAGCACTGTCGAAACTTCGCAATATCATCCTATATATGAACAGAAAGAAAGCACTTAAATCCATAAGCATACAAGTCGATGGTATCCATGTATGGTTTTATAATAGCTAGTTATAAAACTTAACAAGCAAAATGGATCATAACTGTCGAAACTTCCATATATCATCCTATATACATAAACAGAAAGCATACAATTAAATGGATGGGATGTGTTACAAGTGTAAAGCGTAGTGTACGCTACGCATGCTGCACTAACAAGCTGTGAAACTTAATAACGTATATATGTGCACGATACATTGCTCATCAATTTATACACTTAACGAGGATTAAACACTGACCAGTTTCTCAGTCTCTTGTATAAGCTGCGTCCAGGAATTGAAATCCGCAGGATTAGCATTGACAATGCCCCAAAGCCTCTCCTCCTCCGTATTTGGGGCTACAAAATTTCGAGATTAGGATATGGGTGTACATTACATAAGTATCATAATTATCACTTACCTAAAGCTTCTTCAGGATTGGGCAGCTGTTCAGCAGCCACGGACTGCTGCTCATACTCCACAGGCTTTTCAGCAGTCGCTCCTTCGCTGCCATATTGTTGCATTTGCTCCCCGGTATACTCCTGACCTTCCATTGCCATATTCTCTATATAAAAGACACAGTTATTACACAGAAATCTCCATTTTAACTAATTTCTACTAAAATCTACATTCGGTAACAGACAATCAAGGAAACTAGAAGACTCTTTTGCACAGATTGTCGAAAATCGCTCTTTTTTTACATGGGTTCAGGAAAACCGACCGAAATTACTACATAGAAACTAGCGATTTCGAACATATTTAATAGCTTATAGCTAGATGTCTGCTTAGAATTACCTGGAATCCACTAGCGCCTTCCTCTATCCAAGGCGCTCAAGCGCATCTCATTCTCTAGGGCTTGTTGAGCCGGGAGAGACCCTGACCGTTCGATTAAAGATTCCGGGACGTAACTCTTTCTTAATCTCCACCATTGATATTTTGATTATTAAATATCTGGATTAACATTATGTGATATAAGCATTCATATACAAAACTATATAAATATACATTAAATATATGTAAATAACTGTATTTGAACGGACGTTTATATGTCTGTTTATATGTGTAATCCTAAATCTCACTTCTGTTAACACAAGTGAACTTATTAACAAATAAATTAAAGCAAATGATTTCTAATCATCCATGGGATCGTCAGGTGCATTTTCTGGTTTTCTTTTGATAACAAGCACAGGACAGGTTGCATGAGTTGAACAATAGGCACTCACTGTACCCACAAACATCCTGAAAAAAACATGTATATATATATATATATATATATATAGAGAGAGAGAGAGAGAGAGAGAGAGAGAGAGAGTAAACATAATATCTAATAGCAGATAACATACATCAAGCATATTATGTGTTTGCACACATATGTTAAGAATGCCACACGCACGCACGCACCTTTGCATTGTGCGAAGGCCTCTACTTCCCAAAACCAGAATGTCGGGTGGACTCTCGCAGCCTCTTTACAGATTACCTCCTTCGGGTCTCCCTTTCGTAACCAAGCTTTACAAGGCACCTATATATAATAATAAGTATATATAATATAGATAGCAACATATCATGATGAATTGTTATAGTTTTAATAAACACACACACACACACACACACACACCTTTGATTCATCACAAATCTTGACAAAGTGTTCCAGTAAATGCAGGCCTCTTATAGTCTCTCTCTTTTTCATATCCTGGAAATCACTTAGGGACTCATACACGCTGTCAAAATCGTCCAAATCTGCAGTGTGTGTGTGTATGTATATATATATATATATATATAAGTTTCAACTTATAAAAAATGTTACTCGCATTTTAGTGGTAAATACAAACACACACTACATTATTGGATAATTAGCTTAAATTAATTACACAGATAGTTTAATACACATGCATACATAGACATAACGTACATTGTATTATACACACATTAATATAATATCATTGTAGGTGTTGCATATAAACACTTACACATAACATATACATCATTGTCATCATATGGAGAATAAGTTCCAAATCACAACGAGGATTTGAAAGTATTATGTGATATTATAGAAATAAATATAATATATAATATATATGGACGTGTATATAGTATGTTATGTAGGTGTGTATACATAACATTGACTTATTCATCACCCTTATATATATATTATATGAGAGAGAGAGAGAGAGAGAGATACATTTACAAACAGCATACACAATGATTATAAGACACTGTTAAGACATATTTACATGGAAGTAACCATGTAGGTATGTATAATAATATACCACATACATAAGAATACACACATACACATACACATACGTACCATCGTCATCAGGGACCTGTACATGGAGAATATTGAGCAGGAAATCGCAACGAGAGTTCGAAGCATGCGGCTTGATGAGCTTATCCATGACCCATTGAAAAGCAATTGAGCTGCTAATAGATGCTTTGGGATATCCCTTGATCGTTGATTGGCTCACCGCTATTAAGATCTTCGTTTTCTCCATCCTTAGTCCCTTCTGTACTCGATTCTTCGGTGTGCTCCTCTTTCTCTGCCATTGAACATACACACTCGTACACACCCGTTTTATGTATGAATGTGGAAATTTTGACACGTTAGCTAGACACGTAAGAACAGAATATGCTTCTAATTTCAAATTTAAATATGCTATGTTACATGTGTATGTGTGCATAATATGTATTCATATTAAAATTGAAATGGTTTTAACACATACAATCATATGTTTAAAATATTACCTATATGTATATAAATACACAAATACATCCTTTAATTTATAAAGATATACTATATTATTTTAATTTAATATCATTAGAGTTTTTCTTAATAAAGATTAAAATTAAAATAAAATTTGAGTCATTTAATTAGAATAATATAATGCATCATCATAATTTGAAACCCTTTAACAAAGGCTCATACATACATACATACGTACATACATACATATATATATATATATATATATATATATATATATAATACTTCGAAAAGAATTGCATAAAGTTTTTGATTATTAATAAATATTAGATTTTACAAAATAATTAGTTATTTCAAGATAACATGATTAAAGAATTTTTATTCATACTTTTAAAGGCTACTTAAATTTAATAATTAATATGTTGATGATTAAAGTTATATATATTATTTTGAAGAGATTATAACGAGTGAAGATGTTAACTTAGTTATTGCTAAATTTATATTATTATATTCTTCTTTTTCTCATTATTTTAGAATTAAATTTTAAATGAAAAAGAAAAAAACAATCTAGCATATTACTTTTAAATTTATGTAATATTCTTAAAATAAAATTTATAAACTAATTATTATTTTTAGTTTAATAACATGCATTAATGTTAAAAATATGATAATTTAAATCCACCTCTATCACTTATATTATCATATAACAAGTTGTATATATGTTTTATTAAAAGTGTGTTAGCATTCATAAAATAAAAGTTTTTTGATTATATTTCTTTACTTAATATTTAAACATCATTTCATATTATGTCATTTTGATTTTTCATTTATATTTGCATTTTATGTTTAAGAATTACAGGTTTCTAATTAAAGCATATTTAAAATAATTGTATTTATAAGCATATCATGTAGTAATTTTTAAAACTTCAAGAGTATATATGTCAATATAATGCATTTTTAAAAATGTACATTTTAAAATACATAAAATTTTATAGTTAATTTGTAGTTTGTAACATTTAACTTTAAAACACAATCAATAATATATATATATATATATTCATTGTAAAATACAAGATTTGGCATTTATTAATTACTTTATTTTAATTTATTTATTATAAATTAAAATAGATATTGATTTATTTCATTTCATTATTTCATCACAAGTTTTATAAATTAAATATATATTAAATTAATATCATATTATTTCTATTAAGAGAACACGATTTAAGCTTTCAACACTAAATAAACTGACAAGTTGGGTGTCAGTATATAATAACAATAATATTTCAGTCAATTTTCAATAAAGTGATTGATATGATGTATTAAATTTTTTTATTAACATTGTTAAAAATATTATATAAATGTTTTATAATAGGGCATGTGTTATATATTGTACATGATGTGAAGACTTATCATCATTATATATATCTATATCCCACCGCCCATCACCACCACGAAGAGCAAACGACTTGACAACCGCCGTTTGATTAAACCCATCTTCCCCTACGGGAATGCACGACTACCAACAGCTTGATTATGTTCCACGTAATGCACCCTTCATACGCTGCCCGTGGATGAATTGTAGATAGATAAGAACCTTCAAGTGGTTGTGCAGATAAGAGCGAACCTTGCTGCTTGCAAGGTAAGTTAAATGACAAAGATGATTGCGTTTTAGTAAGCTAACAAAGTTTCAACTCCTTAAACAGGCACACGAAACCACGCATCTGTTGGTGAAATTCAGGGACAACTTCACCACAGGTAAGCTGGATGATGATGTAGAGATGAAAGAAAACTGATTTATTCATTTTTGTTTGGGAGTCAGATGCCGGACTTGCAAGTTCCAATCAACACCGAACTCCCCTCCCTCCGTGGGGAGCAATTCCTGGTGGGGGTGGCAGTTTCTACAACAGTATCATTATTCTATCAGCCCCTCTCTACAAAGAGGATCTCGACACGGGACGTGCATAGAGAGGGGAAGCCATTTCACTGGACAACTTGAGGACTTCTGCGAGATGAACAGGATGAGCCAGGTCCGCTTCCCACCTGAACTCGTGAACAAGGCGGGCAACCCACAGATGGACAGTTGCAAGGGCGAGAGCTCTCCCTGGGCATACTCTACGACCAGCTCCAAAGGGTGCAAGTCGCAAATCGGTTCCCTTAACATCAACATCCTCTTCCATGAATCTGTCCGGGTTGAACGTGTCAGGCTCGGACCAGACTGCTGGATCGTGAGTGATTGACCACATGTTCACCATAGCTGTCGTTCCAGCAGGAACATGGTGACCGGCCAAGGAGACATCATGAATAGCCAACCTCGCCCAAGAAAGCAGAGGACCTGGGGGATGCATCCTCAGTGTCTCCTTCACTACGGCTTGGAGATACATCAGTTTGCTCAAGTCCGACTCTGGAACCCATCCAGATTTGCCAACCACTCTGTTGAGCTCCTCCTGTAGCTTGTCTTGCACATCTGGGTGTACAACGAGTTCGGCAAGGATCCACTCAGTCAGAAGTGCAACCGTGTCTGTCCCACGAAAGATCATTTCCTGCACGGACACAGTATATATTATATATGTCAGACATACATGAAACTTACCCATAAGACTGCAATCATGTCATCGTCTTGGAGCTTGTCTTCACCGTCCAAGGAAAGAAGCACGTCCACAAAGTCTGAGTTAGCACCTTCGTTCTTCTCAAGACGGTGCTCATTTATGATCCTCTGGACAAAACAAGTCACTCTGGGAACCAACACGGCACACCGCTGGAGGACGTTCTGAGGATCTACGCTCTTCAACACTGGCAAGTGGTCGGCCCAGTTGAAGGCTCCCAGGAGCTCGAATCCTTCTTCCACCATCTTCTTGAGCTCTACAGCTTGTTGACTGTCGTCCTCGTACCTCCTCCCAAACACGGTCTGCATGATGTTGTTGAGCGAGGCATGCTGAAGGAAGTCCCGCACTCTGATGGCACCTCTGCTCTGTCGGATTTGGATGTGACGAATCATCTTGGTGGTTTCTTCCTGTCGAGCGGGCTCCTGAGCGGCAATCTGGCGAGGAGAGAAGAGATAGTTGGACGCAATCCTCCTCAAGTTCCTCCAGTAATCTCCGTAAGGTGCAAACCCAATGGCACGTCCAAACAGCAGCTGTTGAGCAGACTGCTTGAGAGGCCTGTCTGCGAATGCGGAGCTGTTGAGCAGCTCCCTTGCCACCTCCGGCTTGCTGGTGATGATCATCCTCGTGTTGCCCAAGCTGAAAGCCATGAGCTGTTTTGCATGGTGGAGTTGAGCCAAGCTTGCCAACCTCCTGTGAGCAAGGCCGCCCATGTCAAACAGAATTCCAAGGATTGGCCATCCCCTTGGCCCAGGAATGGTGTGCTTCTTCTTTGTGGCTAGAGATCCCCAGGCACAGCCACCGGGAACAAGCCATGACACAACGACTGTTGAAGCTGCTGCCACTGAGAGGAGTAGCAAGGTAGCAAGCAGTAGCTCACTGGAGCGTGAGCAGAAAGGAAGAGCCAGGATCCACCAGGAGTGGAGAGCTCCAGAAGAAGAATCCATGGACTGCTTTGTCCGCGAGTCTGGGGACTAGAAATCACTGAGACGTATATATAGTGTGATGACAGCAAGAGAATTGCATGTTTCCTGTGGTTCTCCATCGCCCAACACAAGTTACCAAATTTGCATGGACAACGAAGGATCGTTTCAAAATGAACATAAGTAACTCGTATAACTGGTTTAGGTCCCATGAAAAATTTTCAAACGAGTTTGCATACAACGTTTAATTTACACAGATAGTGTCAGTATTCAGCCAATACTTAAGGAGCTCCCCAGGTTAAAGACTAGAAGCACGTGTGTGTGTATATATCTGCTTGAGTGAGTGAGTGTGTGTGTGAGAGAGAGGGAGCATTACAAAATGGTGACTCACGATATAAACTACAAAACTTTCTATCATCCTTGAGAAGAAAGCTCTATCCATTTCATGGAACGATATCATGTGTGTTTGCGTGTGGTCACTGTTATTATCCCGGATATCGATATATAATATGTTATTTGTTGTTTGCACGTGGGGCCGGATGGAAAGACGTACAGTGGAACTATTTAAGGGGAAAACAAGGCCGGGTCGGGTTTAGGTTTTTGTTTTTTCAGAGAGATGGCGCAGGCGCAACAGGGAGCGCCAGATAAAGAGGGTGTCTTCTTCCCCATCTTACTGCAGCTATCAGAGAAGCTGAAGGTTGAGCTGCATTCTTTGTACAAGAGAATGAAGGTATGCATTCTGATCCTAGAAATCGATGTGTTCACATCTTGTTGTAAATTGTAGGACAATGAGATTTCTCGCACCGATTTTGTTCCCAGAGTGAAATCTCTCGCTGGCTCCCAAGTGCTCCGGGATGCAGCAAGCATGCAACATGTAAGTAATCTTACTTTGACAGCATAGAAAATCATTGTGCATGAATGCAGATTGGTTCGATGCAGGAACTCAGGGAGCTGAATCCCGACAAAGAACCGCAGCAATTCCAAGAACAGCCGGCCGTTAAGAGCTCCATTCGCAAAGCAGCAAACGGAAAGTTCTATAGAATTTTTGGTTTACATTTGTTTGTATATTGCATATTGAAGCAGCAAGAAACGGAAGGTTCAGAGCCTCGAGCGTTTGAACGACTTGACTATCGTAGGTGATGTTAATCTCAAGGGTACGGTCAGATTCAAGTTTTGTGTGCCTGTGTTTTAGTGGATAGGTATGTTATTACTGCCCTGTGAGCTTATAACATGTTGCCTTTCGATCTAAATCTCAGCGGTTGCTTTGCGAATGGAACTCAACCTTCCGTTTCTCTTGCTAATAATGCGCACGTCTGACGGCTGTTGGAGTAGACGAGGTTGCCTCAAAGTGGATGCAGATGGCCGAGCAACGAAAGAAGCAGCTGACTGGTAATGTGTGTGTGCGTGTGTTGGTCACATTACTAAAAATGCTCTACCCCAGAAGCAAACATTTCAAGGACAGGGTGCAATAGTATCAGGCGATCGATCAGTCGGTAAGTTGCTTTATACTACGCACGTATTCAATATACAGAAGTGTGTGTGTGTGTGTGTGTGTGAGAGAGAGAGAGAGAGAGAGAGAGAAAAGGAGAGGGAGGCAGGGAGACACTTGTCTTTTCATACATCAAATCTTTTTACAATATAATCATATGGACACAGTATGACGATTATAACACAATATTGTGCAGTTGGTGTGCCTAGTCGTATTGCTCGACGGTCTACTGTGTCGCCAGGCCGGTCTATAACACTCACGGACCTGATTACGTGCCTGGAAACTGAGCCTAGTATTTGCAGGTCTTCTTTGCTGCACAAGTTACAGGGGAGAGTACGTATGACTTAGGTAAGGCCACAGAGTAAGGCTGTTTGGGCTGGTAACATTGCCTCTCGAATACGACATATTTTGTAATCTTTTGTCAACATGTGTATGGTCCCCCATATGTAATCGTATATATGTATGCATAACTGAGAGACACTGGATTAACGAACAGTGCGTGCGTGTGCGTGTGTGTCTATGTTGCAAAATGTCAGTCCATATGTATTTGTCTGTCAACACTGGTGACGTATACACGTATTATTTTCGTGCCACTGTCGTGTGTATGTGCGCGTGCGTAGGAGGTGTATGCACCATTTTAGGAAAATGGTGACTCATTAATTTAACTACTTTTGTCTTAGTTTTATATATTTTTGTTTATAATGATTAAAATGTTAAATGTGATTTGACTTATTATTTAATTTACTAAGTTTCAAAAATGTATTGCAATTCTATTCATGTAAATAAGTTTTTTAATTAAGGATAAAATGTAATTTATAAAACTTTATGTAAATATGGGAAATTTTATATATATATGTAATTTTCCTTTATAAATATATGTTAAGTTTAAAATTAATAAACCCTTGGGATAGCTAAACGCGTGTTCTTTGTGTTTCTTTAAGTGTGCGTATGTGTTTTTTGATTGCGATTAAGTATTTTTTGAAAGTGCCAAATCACGGGGAGTTCACTTAAATATTATCGATTGCGATGTAAATCCAAATGAAGATGTTCAGCCAAGAGCTCATGTGGAACTGGATGACACAAAAGACAACTGGCAGCTACAGGAAAGTGTAGAGTATTTGATGAAGAACATCGTGGATCCTTTTGCTGTAGAGAACGGATTGGAATTTCAGTTATATGAACCAAGTTTGTAAAAGTTCAAGAACAAATACACAATCGTTGTGGAGTGTGGGCAGTGTGGAAAACTGGTGAAATTATTTGCAATTGGGAGCCTTGCCAACAATATGAAATATCATGTGGCATTAGATGCCCATAAACGAGGTAAGTTTGTTGTGTTTAAATTTTAAAAACTAACAAACATCATCGCAGTCTAACCAAGTGGTCGACCAACTAAAAAACCAAAAATTCGAGTATCAGATTCGAATGAAAAACAAACTAGTTTGACTTGGTTCTTTTGTAAAGGTATTTGTAGCGTTTCATATATATATAGTTTCACTAATGAATGTTTGTATTGAATTAGAAATGATGAATCAATTTGAAAACACTAGCTCAAATGGCACAAGTAATTACATTTCTTTACAATATTGCGAACTGAGTGTTCAATCTAGGTAGTGTCTGTCGTGGTTTCTGGCAAATGAGACACAAGTATGGATTTGTGTACATGACAAGAACATGAGGTTGTTGGAACATTTAAACATAGTGAATATGTGAGCAGATGTGGGAAATTTTTAGTTTTTGGCACACAGTGTTTGAAGTGTTTGCAGATTCCATTTGAAGCTGACTTTTGAGGCAAAGCCATTAGACTTTCCAAGGCCACAATTCCAAAAGGGGAATGAGGGATTTTATTAGGAATGCGAAATGATTTGATGACATATTTAGAGCATCTTAAGAAGAGTCGGAAGCTTGGATTGGAGAATAGGGATTTGTGCTGGGACAATTTGTTTCTAAGGTTGTGTAATATAACCTTGCCAATGCGATGTAAAACACTACATGGAACATTGAAGGAGTTGGTTGTGAGAAAAGATGTAAGAAAATTTTGCAAGGACATCATCATCGCTCATTCGGCTGAAAAGTTTGAAGGTAATAAACATGTTAAGCACTTGATGTTTGATATGATTTAGCATTTGAGTCGAGCAAAGCAGGGAATACATTACCATGAGTCAACAAAGCAAATTTTTCAAGTTCTAAAGATTTGGGGTGGAAGTCAAGTTTACAACTTTTTAGTACAAATGCTAAAGGCCCAAGCTTGTCAAACACAAAACATGGATTGAAGAACTTGTTTCAATATAGAACTAGTATCAACAAGACACATTCAAAATATTACAGGTAGTTTTTGCTCTAAGTGAATTATGTGATTGGATTAGTACTTGTGACTACAATATACTTGTTGGCTTTTGCGGTAAAAGACAAGTTTGTAGCACTATATTATTTATTTAATATAGTTTGCTTGTTCAGGGAAGACAATCATTCTTGTAGTGAAGTTAGATATAGGTGAATCGAAGGTTGGTTACGAGAACATTACAAATGCATTTTCAAATTATGTCATATGGCAAGGGTTTTTATTATAAATCTCTTGCAAACAAGTTTACCAAACTTAGTTCTTGGTAAGTTTTCATTTTCAAAAGTTATTTAATTATTTTGTTGTATAGGTATATTGCATACATGCAACAAATTTACGGTTGATGATGGTCAGCACCAACGGAAGAAAATTGAGACACTTTGGGATATGCACTTGGTTTCAATGCCTGACCCATTGATTGTCAGAGTTTTAACCCGAAGGGCTAACACGTGACAATACGTGGTTGCTAAGTGGTTTTCCGGTGTTAATTCCTTATGTGAGCAACGCTAAGTCTTCCAAGATAATCTTAAGAGTCTGACTCAGATGCCTAATTAAACAAAAAACTTAGAGTCCTACCCTAAGTCCCCTAAAATGACCATCCTCCAAACCCTAGAGGATATCCTGAGTAGACTTTAGGATCCTATCCCAGTAGATTTAGACATGCTCATGTCCTAACCCCACAAAGAAGATGTGTCTCACACATGCCCCTTGAGGAATCACCCTCATCCGGGAGTACACCCCTTTAGGGCGACAAGGGGTACCCTGAACCACAACTAACCCCTAAGGGTTGAGTGGCCAAGTCATACCCTAGACCTAGGAATAGTACTTAGTAAGGACATGAGTGTGCGCTGTAGGCAGACATGAATGTTCTGTTAAGCAAACTCCTTAAGGATAACCTTAAGTACATGGCCTTGTGAGTGTCTCATTATAGGGCTTCTCCTAATGAGTTTAGGTTGTTTAACCCTTAAATCCTAAGGAGAACACCCCCTAGCCAAGTGTGCCAAAGCACACCTAGTTACGAGACCTAACCTCCCTTGAGCAGATGCATAAAGTTTAGCACCCTAGTGCGAATATAAGCGTGCTTATTTACTAGTGTCAGAGTTTTAACCCAAAGGGCCAACACGTGGCAACACGTGGCTGCCAGGTGGCCATTCGGCGTCATCACCCTGTGTGAGCAATGCTAAGTTCCCAGAACAACCCCAACGACCCCTAGGGTTAGACTCTAATGCCCAAGTGGACAAGAGACTTAGGGTTTAGCCTAAGTCTCCCTAGAATGTCTGCCCCCAGAACCCTTGAGGGATAACCCTAGTTGACTTAGGGTCTTGCCCTAGAAGACCTAGACAGGCTCATGCCCTAACCCCCATCAAGGAGACGTGTGTTCCACACATACCCCCGTGACAGAGCTAAGGCATGTCACTTACCCCTTGAGGAATCACCCTCATCCGGGAGTACAACCCCTTTAGGGCGACAAGGGGTACCCTGAACCACGACTAACCCCTAAGGGTTTGAGTGGCCAAGTTATACCCTAGACCTAGGGCTAGTACTTAGTGAGGACACGAGTGTGCGCCGTAGGGACACGAGTGTTCTGCTAAGCAAACTCCCTAAGGCTAGGTTTGGGATAACCCTAAGCACATGACCTTGCGAGTGCCTACGAAAGGGCTTCTGCTAATGCTTAGGTTGTTCAACCCTGGATTCCAAGGAGAACACTCCCCTAGCCAAGTGTGCCAAAGCACACCTAGTTACGAGACCTAACCTCCCTTGAGATGCCCAAGGCTTAGCACCCTAGTGCAAGCACAAGCATGCCTTTGCTAGAGTATCCAACCCCTTGGCGACAAACCCATGACATAACCCCAAAGGGCGTGCCTCAGGCGTTGTACCATGTGACGTTTAGCCCAGTGTCACATCTCCATGTGACACTGCCTTCCCTGATGTGGGCTATCATGCCATAGCCCTTAGATTCAAGAGTTGCACCAAGTACCACAAACGTGGCTCCTAAATGCCAACTCTAGAACCCCTCAATGAACCCTCAGGAAGGTAACGTGAACCTGTCAAACAAGATCCCACGCCCACAGTTGGACAAGGACACGGATGTGCCTTGCTTGGCCGTGAGTGCTACACCTAGCTTGACGTGGAGGAGGAGGCTGGAGACAAGCCTCAACCTCTGCCTCTTGGAACGTGCATTCCGACAAGACCTCCCAGGCATGGATTCGCCAACGTTAAGGGTAAGCTACCCCGAAGGTGGGACGTACCCCTGGCATCTGGAAGTTAGGGCGGCACAACAGAGGGTTGTGCCTTGACGACACAAGCTAGAGCTTGCACCGGGAGAAGAGTAACGAGCTCAGTCATGAACCCAGGAACCCTCACTCCTATATACTACCTTATTTATGTGACAGAGGCCCCCCCCCCTGTTTTCCTGTTTACATAAGTGGGCTAGCACTGAAATCTCATTCCCAGAGGGAACATACTTGGTGAGTTATCCATCGACCCCTAAACCCTAACCGTCAAACCTGGGGGTGTTCTAAGCATATTCGACATGCCGAACTCACAGAACTAGCCATTAATCAACCGGACACGGAAAAGAGGGTAAGAGTTTTCTAGAAGGTAAGTGCTACCTTCGCTTAGAGTTTCTCGAGATATCTAAGGATAGCTGGCCGGACTACCCCAAACACACTAAGTGCACTAAGCGGGGCTGTTTCTCACTACATCTAGGGCTTGTCAACATAGTACAGTAGGTAACAACAGTCAACGTCCAAAGTAAAGAGGAGTCATAGTAAAAACTATGACACACTCCCCGCCTTTGAAAATGTCAACGTCCTCGTTGACGTCCAACTCCAAGACTAGATAATGTTAGAAAAATACCAAAACTAACATATCACTCTATGCGGAGTTAGCCAAAAGTTTACATAATTTCATTACCCCCTTGCATTACGCGAAGCCAAGTACTTCAGAACCGTCGTTCACTGAGTCGTAAACCCAGCTGCCGGAGGCACCACCTGCGACATGAAGTCACCTGGAGACCTTTTGCACGTCTGCAAAGTCTGTCACCCGACGCACACAACACTGGTTAATTTCTTTACTTAACTAGAATTTATATTGGAGGCCTCTAGTTAGTGTTGTTGCCGGCCCCTTGGTTAACAAGAAATAAAGACTTGCTTTATTCCTTAATATTAAATGCTGTTGACACCTCTGTCGTCTAACATACACACAAGCACTTCTCAAATGCTACCAAAACACCTACGCATTTTTTTATTTTCCAATGGTCCCACATCTCCACATGTTACAATATTAGCTTACATCTCTGCATCCCTCGGTGCTTCTCATTACTCCTTTTCATAAGGGTCTGCTACTATACTATCTCTCATTAGTATATAGTTACGCCAGACTAAGTTGAGACTTTTATCGGAATCAAGCTCTTTTCCGATACAAGAGTACAATTCGTAAAACCCTGTTCTCTGTAAACATGTAATCTGGCCAGAGGCGATCACAGAGGCGCATGGTTGTACACATGTATACAACAAGGTCTTGCCAACTGCCATTCGTCTTTCACAACCAACTTTGTACTTCATATACACCGACCAGTTCAGGGACCAGATAAGCTAAACATACCTTTCTTACAAACCGATGTGGAAACCAGGAAATTCAACCCATCTCTAGTGCCTCAATCGACAACCTTTAGATAACATGTCTCTTAATTGTCACTTTCATTGTACTCATTCCCCAAAGAGCACATCGTACTAGATGCCGTTCAATACTTCCTAACTCCTTATCGTACTAAGTTTAAAAATACCGAATTTTAGAACTTAGTTTCCACGATAAGAGTCTCTCTGAATTCAGAATACTGCACGCCTCCATAACATTATATTTATTTCCAATTCTTAAACTGATTTCGTAAATGTTTCTTAACATTATACCAAAGTATAACATTTTCACTAATTGAAGCAACTAGTGTTTTTGATAAACATTTTTTAAAACTAATCCTTATTCTATAAATAGTTGCAATTTCGATATTGATACTTTCGAATGGATAATGATCGTTCAACGTTCAAATCCTAAGCTTATAAACTAGCTTTATACTAGTAGATATAAACTTACAATCATATCAATTTATCGAAATGCTACAACTATAATATAGACATGGTTTTAGTTTACATGAACCGAACTTCAGTTTTGAGATGGAATTATAAGTTATACAGTATTTCGAGGAACTTTGTTCAGAGACTAAGAGGAATCATGAACTAGTGTCTGGTTTCATCTAACTGATTTAGTAAGATATCAACCTCCACATAAATGTTATTATACACTGAAGTGTTATATCAACTTCATATTTCTGTCATATCTTATAATTCAATAGATCTCCCCAAACATGAATAAGATATCTAGTTCAATACATTGAACTAAGATACATTATTCACTCTAGACACCTAACAATCCAGAAAGTATCCCATTGCCCCTCAAGCAATGTATTGAGAAATGTTCATTTCTCAACTAACTTAAAAACACGTTTCAAGTTATAACACTAAGGTGCCTTACCAAAGTGTCAAACTCAAATCCACTTGAGTCTTTATATTATATGATTATGGCCATCTCATGTGATCATAACCAAGTTCCGATATTGAGCGCTCCAAACTCAATATTGAAGAGATATCATACCATACTTTGACAAGTCATTTATAACCAATCTTGAAAAGATTGTTACAAATTTTGCCAAAGTCTAGAATATAAATATCTCAACAGATGAGGTGATAGGAAACCTCATATTCTCGAATCGGATATTGAACGAACCTTGAACTACAATCATCAAGAAGGAACACCATTTCTTGAGCTAATCCCGCTACACAATATCATACTTTCAAGAATATTGAACCAACTCAAGGAACACCATCAAACCTTGAGAATAGAACTAATAACTAACCCAAGGAGTACAATTAAACCTTGAGTCAAGAATAGTTCTATTTTTCAATATTCTGAAAGATTGAAGATACATACTTTTTTATTCTTTAAGTGCCCACATTTGCGACCATGATGCAGAGTCAAGAAAACCATCTTTGAATAATCGTATTTGACTCTAATTCACCCTTGTTCAAGAGCTTATCCCCACATTGCAAACAACATTACAGATTTCAAGATTAAAGAGTTAACAATGAAAATGCACAAGTGTGCGCCGAACGCCTTCATTATGCAAGTCCTTATTACTCAGTAAACTGAAAATGTAAACGTATGTTTCCAACATTACTCTTTTCTCATAGATCATGCCATCTATCCCAAAACCGATATTGGTAAGATAACGAAATTCTCTAGCTATTATTCGAAGTTTTTCTCATGATCTCTTATGAGACAACTTCATAATCAAGTTAGTCGAGCTAGCTAACTTGAATACAGAGTGCGCGCTTACAACTAACTAAGGTTTCAAGTTGTACTAAGGTTCAAATTAGGTGACTTGAACTTAGTAAACTATTCCACCTAATGTTACTTGCAGCTAGCGTCATCAAAATATTGCGAACATCAGACAATACTTTGACTACATTGGATCTTCAAACCCATTGCTTAACATATTTATCATATGTCAATATTTGACATTCCATTGTATTATAAGTTCATCACTATAGTCTGCTTCTAGAGTTACACTCTCGTAACCATGCACTATAATAAGAGCTTATTTTACACTTTATGTCAAAATGTAGTGTTCATTCTTATGTTTGATTATGCCCCTTCTCCCGAAGTCAAAGATGCACTTCTGAACATAAGTCTTTCCCCGTTTGAACACTACAGTTGGATCCGATATTGAATCTTGACATAAGCCAAAACTCAAAGGACATTGTCTGTTTCCAAATCATGTGTTATCCCAAATTCAAACACCTTAAAGAAAAAGAGAAAAATTTTCAATAATGGGTAAGCTTAGCATATCACATGATCCACTTCACAAGACTTAGTTTGTAAGCCAGAACAAACTAACACACCATGTCTTGTGGAAACATATGGTAAAGTAACCTGGATAACCTTAAGGTGAAGTAACCTAGAGAAAACGTAACCTGGCATGCAACTTGGAATTTGCCTTCCGAGTGCAACCTTCGACATTGGAGTCCATAACCCACACCCACTTATTAAGTAGATGTTTTTCGAAGAGTTATAGATTTCAGGACCAACTCTCTGCGCAGTTCAGACGTTAGCCGAAAGTGATAGAGTACTTCAAAAATTTAGAACTAACTAAACCCTAAAATACACTACACTTTAGGTAGTCCTACTGACCGCAGAGAATAGGCTCCGGTACCAATTGTCAGAGTTTTAAACCCAAAGGGCCAACATGTGGCAACACGTGGCCCAGGTGGCCATTCGGCGTCATCACCCTGTGTGAGCAACGCTAAGTTCCCCAGAACAACCCAACGACCCTAGGGTTAGACTCTAATGCCCAAGTGGACAAGAGACTTAGGGTTTAGCCTAAGTCTCCCTAGAATGTCTGCCCCCAGAACCCTTGAGGGATAACCCTAGTTGACTTAGGGTCTTGCCCTAGAAGACCTAGATAGGCTCATGCCCTAACCCCCATCAAGGAGACGTGTGTTCCACACATACCCCCATGATAGAGCTAAGGCATTGTCACTTACCCCTTGAGGAATCACCCTCATCCGTGGAGTACAACCCTTTAGGGCGACAAGGGTACCCTGAACCACGACTAACCTCTAAGGGGTTGAGTGGCCAAGTTACACCCTAGACCTAGGGCTAGTACTTAGTGAGGACACGAGTGTGCACCGTAGGGAACACGAGTGTTCTGCTAAGCAAACTCCCTAAGGCTAAAGTTTGGGATAACCCTAAGCACATGACCTTGCGAGTGCCTTACGAAAGGGCTTCTGCTAATGAGCTTAGGTTGTTCAACCCCTGGATTCCAAGGAGAACACCCCCTAACCAAGTGTGCCAAAGCACACCTAGTTACGAGACCTAACCTCCCTTGAGCATGTGCCCAAGGCTTAGCACCCTAGTGCAAGCACAAGCTGCCTATTGGCTAGAGTATCCAACCCCTTTGGCGACAAACCCATGACACAACCCCAAAGGGGCGTGCCTCAGGCGTTGTACCATGTGACATTTACCCAGTGTCACATCTCCATTGACACTGCCTTCCCTGATTGGGCTATCATGCCATACCCGCCCTTAGATTCAAGAGTTGCACCAAGTACCACAAACGTGGCTCCTAAATGCCAACTCTAGAACCCTCAATGAACCCTCAAAGAATTGGTACTGTGAACCTTCAAACAAGATCCACGCCCACAGTTGGACAAGGACACGGATGTGCCTTGCTTGGCTGTGAGTGCTACACCTAGCTTGACGTGGAGGAGGAGGTTGGAGATAAGCCTCAACCTCTGCCTCTTGGAACGTGCATCCCGACAAGACCTCCCAGGCATGGATTCGCCAACGTTAAGGGTAAGCTACCCGAAGGTGGGACGTACCCCTGGCATCTGGAAGTTAGGGCGGCACAACAGAGGGTTGTGCCTTGACGACACAAGCTAGAGCTTGCACCGGAGAAGAGTAACGAGCTCAGTCATGAACCCAGGAACCCTCACTCCTATATACTACCTTATTTATGTGATAGAGCCCCCCCCCTGTTTCCTGTTTACATAAGTGGGCTAGCACTGAAATCTCATTCCCAAAGGAACATACTTGGTGAGTTATCCATCGACCCTAAACCCTAACCTGTCAAACCTGGGGTGTTTCTAAGCATATTCGACATGCCGAACTCACCAGAACTAGCCATAATCCAACCGGGACACGGAAAACGAGGGTAAGAGTTTTCTAGAAGGTAAGTGCTACCTTCGCTTAGAGTTTCTCGAGATATCTAAGGATAGCCGGCCGGACTACCCCTAAACACCTAAGTGCACTAAGCGGGCTGTTTCTCACTACATCTAGGCTTGTCAACATAGTACAGTAGGTAACAACAGTCAACGTCCAAAGTAAAGAGGAGTCATAGTAAAAAACTATGACAACTAGAGTATCCAACTCTTTGGCGACAAACTCATGACACGACCCTAAAGGCATGCCTCGGGCATTGTATCTTGTGATGTCTAGCCCAGTGTCACATCTCTCCATGTGACACTACCTTCCACGATGTGGGGCTATTATGCTATAGCCCTTAAATTCAAGAGTTGCACCAAATGCCACAAACGTGGCTCCTAAATGTTAACTCTAGAACCCCTTAGTAAACCTCAGGAACTGGGTAATTTGAACATGTCAAACAAGATCCCATGCCCAGAGTTGGGCAAAGACACGAATATGCCTTGCTTGGCCATGAGTGCTACACCTAGCTTGACGTGGAGGAGGAGGCTGAAGACAAGCCTCAACCTCTGCTCTTGAAACATGCATTCCGAAAGACCTACCAAGCATGGATTTGCCAACGTTAAGGTTGGCTACCCCGAAGGTGGGACGTACCCCTGTCATCTGGAAGTTAAGACGGCATAAATAGAGGGTTGTGCCTTAACAACACAAGTTAGAGCTTGCACTAGTAGAATACAACAAACTCAGTCATGAACCCAAGAGCTCTCGTACATGTACTACTTAATATATATGACAGAGAGCCCCCCTCGGTTTCCTATTTACATAAGTGGGCTAGCACGGAATCTCATTTCTAGAGGGAATATACTTGGTGAGTTAATTAATGATCCATTGACCCTAAACTTAACATGTCAAAACCCAGGGGTATTTCTAAACATATCTAGCATGCCGAACTCACCAAAACTAGCCATTAACCCAACTGGGACACAAAAAACCAAGGTAAGAGTTTCTAAAAGTAAGTTCTAGCTTTGCCTAGAGTTTACTGCAAATACCTAATGACACCTCACCAGATACCCAAGTGCACTAAGCGGGCCTGTTTTCTACTACATCTAGAGCTTATCAACAAGTTTAATAAGTAACAAAATCAACGTCCAAAGTAAGAGGAGTCATAGTAAAAACTATGATACATTGTTGGCCATAGTTCAAATATAGATTGTTAGACAAAGGAAGTTAATGCTACAAGACATTCCATGGGAAGGTTGGATTTTTCTGCACAGCCAAGTTCAAAAATAATATGAAGCTTGCATGATTAGGACTACATCCACAATGGGAAGAAGCTAATCAATCCCCTCAACCATGGTTCAAAGTCATTATTCTTGGGAGAACATTTGGCCTCATCTAAACAATGTTTGGACAATATTTGAAGAGTTCCAAGGTTGACATGGCCTACATTTGGTGACATTAGATGAGTTGATAGGCAGAACTAGTCAATTGTGCAGTGGATTTCGTCTTCAATTGTCCAAGAACTCCTCTATTAATCTTGTGACCCACAATGTGCAAGACCAGCATGAACACTTGGTACATAAGTTTACCTTGACATCGTTGACTCATACATCGACATTTTTCTTTCTTCGCACTTGAGCTTGCACGACAAAGTCAAATCGGTTGCTAAGGTTTCATTCTTTTTAAAGTAATTATTTTCATCTCATTGGTTTACATTGATGCTTTGTTTGTTTTCTAAAGGCTCTTGTGATTATGAATTGTTAAGGAAAGACAAGGAACATTGTCTCAAAACTTCATCAGTGGTGAAACGTTTTTAGACATCTAGCTCTCAACTCACTTTGTGGAAGTATTTTAGGGATTTTCATCTTAGATTTTATGTTCCATTATCAAAGACCAAGTCTAATTCATGTGAGAATTTTCTTTTCAAAGGTTAGTGGAAAATGAACGTTCTTATGATGGAAAGATTCACTAGATAGCATAGGGCACTTAACTAGGTAGCTTCTTATGAAGCAATGGGAGACCTCAGGTTCAAAAAGGCTCATGCCAAGCAAGAGAATATATGAGCACAACTAGAGCAAACACGAACTATAAGCAATGAATTAGCTAATCTTGGGGATTTTGCAGGGCTAGAAATTGATGAAAGATAGTGTTGGCTCTCAGGGACAGATTTGAGTAGCACAAGAACTTTGCTTGAAGTTGGGAATTTGTTGCACTTCAAAAAGACTTGTGGATGGTCTTTCATATATGGAAGTGCCTTAGAAACATGAAGAATTTAGAAAGGATATTGCAAAGACATCAACTATGGGACATGATGAGTCAAATCAACTTTTGAAGTGGCAAAGGATGTAAGCAAGAACAATGCAAAGATTGAAGATGAGGAACTGATTGATAGGATGGAAATGCATCATGTGCTTGACATGGTGATTGATGGCAATGAGTATTCAAAAGATGTAGAAAGTGAGGAGCACAATAACAATCGACAAGAAAGCAGTTGCAAAAAGCACTTCGGTAAGCTAGCTAAATGGGAATCCATTTTTACAAAAGATCAATTAACTCAGGTGACGAACAATTTCATTTCTATGGATAATGTTGGTCCTCTGAATATATCGACAATGCTTTCCATTGGCTTAAATGTGCATTGTGGTTTGAAATAAAAGCTCCTCAACAAGGACAAACTAGCAGAGGCAAATGAAGAAGGCGTAGCAAGCTGCAAACTCAACTTGTATGGTATATTGGGTGTGTTCTTAGCATAAAAAGAAAAGTGGAAAATGTTTGGCTCAATTCTAGAGACAACATCGACATATTAAATCTCCCAACCTTTGCACAATAAGGCCAAATGAAGTTCATCTTTGCTTATTACAAATAGATATGTGTGGATGATGCTATGACTTAGTACTCTTATGATTATCATGACGAAAATATGAGAGTTGGGATTGATAGTGTGATCAGACTTGTATCTTTAGCTTACAATCCCACGAAATAGTAATATGCACTCCAAAGCAATGATCAACGTAAATTTAACGCATTTGTTTCAACACAAAACACTAGTTATAATTAGTAATATAAAAAATAAAATTTATAATATTTTCAACGTATTTATAAGTTTGTTAGTTTAATTTTATTGGTTTTAACATGTAAATATAAGGTTGGGGGGTCATTTTAATTTAATTAAAATTTGTCCCTAATAAGTATTTTGCATATAAGAGGGGGCTTAATCTAGAGGCTTTTGCAATCATGATGTATAAGGTTTACATTAAGTGAACCCCTGTGTGCCAAATATTTCTTGAGTGACAAAGTGTTTTTTGAGTTTAACTAAGTGTGGCCATGGGTGGCCAAGTTCTTTTTGAGTTTTCATACATCTTGTTTTAATTTCTCCATTTGATAGTGAAATTTGTGTAATGTACATTTTTCTTATGACTGATTATAGTCAAGTGTCTCAATATCTTTTAGTGTGACTAAGTGTGACAATGAGTTCATTTAGTGTAACTAAGTGTTATTTGAGTGGCCAAGCATTTTTGAAAGTGGTCAAATGTATCTTGAGTGTCAAGTGTTTTTGAAAGTGGTTAAGTATTTCTTTCATGTGGCCAAATGTTTTTTTAATGGTTAGTGTGGTTATGGATTTTTTAAACGTGGCTAAGTGTTGTTTCAATGGTTAAATATGACCATGAGTTATTTGAGTTTGACCAAGTGTTTCTTCAATTACCAAATATGACCATTGGTTATTTGAGTGTAACCAAGTGCTACTTTAATGGTCAAGAGTTTTTTTGAGTAGCCAAATGTTTCTTAAGTAATAAAATATATGAATTGTCGTATCCTACATTATGACATGCGTTATTAACTAATATTTATTTATATAACACATTAAAATACAATTTTAAAACAATTATGAAAAGAAATCAAAATAAACTAAGTTATTTGTTATAATTTTTATTATGACTCCTCTTTACTTAAAACATTGATTGTGATTATTTACCAAATTATGTTGACAAGCCTTAGGTGTTATAAGAAATAAGCCTGCTTAGTGCACTTCCATCTAAAAAACTCTTACCTTAGTTTTCTGTGTTTCGATTAGGTTCCTAGTTGATTCTGATGAGTTTGGCATGTTGCACCCTTAGGGTTGCCCTAACCCCATGCCCTAAACCCTTTGGGTTAGTCGATGGGTCATTAAGTTAAACTCACCAAATATATTCTTATTGGGAATAATATTTTGTGCTAGCCCACTTTACAAGACAAGAAAACATGAGGGCCTTTGTTATATATAGTAAGTAGTGTATATAATGAGAGTTTCTAAATTCATAACCAAACCGTTGTTTTTCTACTAGTGCAAGCTTTAGCTTGTGTTGTTAAGGCATAACCCTTTATTGTGTTGCCCCAACTTCCAAACAATTGAGGTACGTCCTGTCACGACCCGATACAGGATACAGGATACGACATACAGGATTCAGCCTACAGGATATGCGATACAGGATTTCGGCCCGCAGGATATTCCCACAGGATATGCCACAGGATATTCCCGCAGGATATTCCTATAGGATAAGGATGACCAATTTTGGCTAGTGACTAGATTAGGCTCATGACCAGATTAGCTTGGAGCATAAAAGCTCCGACCTAATTGTTGTACAATCAGTTACAATCAACACCAGTCATTCTACGATTATTCTTGTTCCTTGTTCTTGTCTTGTTCTTGTCTTACTCTTTGCCTCCTGCTCCTGTCTTGCTCCCGGATCCTGTCTTGTTCTTGGATCCGTCCTGTTCCTGTTCCTAGTTCCTGTCCTGCTCTCGGTCCTGTTCCTGAGTCAAGCCTTCCTGTTCTCGGAATCCTACTTGCTTCCTGGTTCCTGGATCGTGGCTTGACAGTTTGATAGTAACTGCTTTCATAGCTCTTCGTTTCCCAGCTACTTTTTTTTTTGATTCTTTTCCTTCGTTTTTCTCCTTTCTTTCTTTCATACGATCATGGCTGATTTTGAGCACTTTCAACGCGAGCACCAAATGTTGCTTCATGAGCTGGCCACTTTGCGCCAAGTGGTCACCGATCTACAAGGCTCCACCATGCGGCACATGCAGCTGCTGATGCATCCTCCAAGGCTGCTGCGCAGGCTCTCTCTCAGGCATCGGTGGTTCCTTCTTCATCGAACTTTTCTCCGGAGCCGAAGATCAGCATGCCAGAGAAGTTCAGTGGCAACCGTGCCGATTTCCAAGGTTTCCTGAATCAGATCCGGCTCTTGATCCGCATGCAACCACGCCGCTACTCGACGGATGCACAAAAGGTTGGCCTTTTGGCATCCTTACTAAGTGGATCTCCACGAGCTTGGGTTGCTCCCTTGCTGGAGCGTGACGACCCATTGATGGAAGACTTTGAAGGTTTCGTGGCTGCCTTTGAAGCCTGCTTTGGAGATCCTGATAAGTACCGTTCTGCATGCACAAAGTTACGGAGGCTCACACAAGGATCCAGACCAGCTTCCGTTTATGCATCCGAATTCCAGCAATTGTGCACGAACATTCCATGGGACGAGACTGCATTGATCGAACATTTCCGTTTTGGGCTGAGGACGACGTGAAGGACCTTCTCCTTACGTTACCGGATGCCCAAACGTTAGCGGAGATCATGCAACAGGCCGTTCGCTGCGACAACCGTTTGTTCGAGCGCCGTCAGGAAAAATTCCGTCAGCAGTTCCTGCCAGCCAACCTGTAGCCGTAGCACATGTTCCTGCGACACCTTCTGGAGCAGTTCCTATGGAGGTTAACAATCCAAGCGTGGCCCACTTTCAACTGCTGAGAAAACGTCGACGGGTGAGAACCTATGCTTGTATTGTGGTGCAGCAGGACACAAGGTGGCGGAATGTCCTAATAAAGCCAGGAAGTTCAAGGCGCGTGAAGCCGAAGCTGAAGTTCAGTCGGAAAACTTCAATGTCCACTTCGTCTAGGAGCCGCGAAGTTGGACGTAGGTGCAGGCTCCATTGGTGCTGCTCATACCATTCCATCACTCAAGTTTCCTGTACACATTCGCCTCAATAATCGAGAGCTCAAGGAGTTTGCCCTGTTAGACACTGGTGCAAATGCATGTTTCATGGATGACACTTTTGCAGCTCAGCATGGCATTCCGGTGGTGAAGTTGAAGCGTGCATTCCTGTAGAGGTGGCCGATGGTCGTTTGATTGCTTCTGGCGCAGTTACCCACGCTACACCTCTCTCTTGCAATCATGGTGCATTCAACTGTTCGATTTCCTTCAACTTGATCAAGACTCGGTCGACTCCCATCATTTTTGGCATGCCATGGTTCGTTGTTGCAAATCCGCAGATCGACTGGAGGTCTAGGACGCTCACGTTTTCCTCTCCAACAGCCAGGATCAACCTGTACCTTCCTGCGTGCAGGATACATCCTTGGTGTCTGAGGCAGTACAAGCTACAGGATTGACCGTGCCTGTTCCTGTACCAGTGTTGAAGACTCCTCCTCGACAGGATTCACCTCATGTCAGTTCCTCAGCACATCCGCAGGCTTTCTCCACTCCTGTAAGTTTGCGGTGTCCTGTACAGGGTTCTTCCAATCCTGTATCAGTGTCGAAGGTTCCTCCTCAACAGGATCCACCTCCTGTTGATCATCAGCACATTCACAGGCTCTCCTCACTCCTGTGCATCCACGGACTTCTGTACAGGATTCTTCCAATCCTGTACACTTGTCAACATCCACATCTGTTTCTTCCAATCCTGCTTCTTTTCATTACTCTGTTTCTATTCCACCCCCAAGATCCTTCCTCTTTTTCAGTCACAGCTCCCTCCTGCTCCTCTCCGAGTTCTTACCACTACCATGCATGAACTTACCACTGATCCTGCTCCTTTCCACCTTTTTGCCTTTCAAGTAACTCCTACGTCCTCTTCTACCTTTCCTGTGTCTGACTCTCCTGTTTTTCAATCTCCTTCCCTACTCCTTCTCCTTCTCCTCCTTCTTCTCTACCATCCAAGTACCACGACTTTAAGGACGTTTTTGACAAGCACAAGGCTACAGTTCTTCCTGTTCACAGGTCCTACGACTGTCCTATTGATCTTGCAGAAGGAAAGACCCACCGTTCGGACCGATTTACGCATTGTCACCCACAGAGTTGGAGGTTCTTCGCCATACATCGAGGACAACTTGGCATCCGGCTTCATTCGTCACTCAAAGTCCCCTGCAGGAGCGCCAATCTTCTTTGTCAAGAAGAAGGATGGGAGCTTACGTTTGGTTGTGGACTACAGGGGTTTGAATCAAGCTACCATTCGGAATCGGTACCCGTTGCCATTGATCCCGGAACTTCTCGATCGGCTGCGAGGAGCAAAGGTGTTCACGAAGATCGACTTACGAGGGGCCTACAACCTTGTACGGATTCGTCCCGGCGATGAGTGGAAGACTGCCTTTCGTACAAGGTATGGACACTTCGAGTACACGGTGATGCCTTTCGGCCTTACCAATGCCCCAGCCGTGTTCCAACATATGGTGAACGACATCTTTCGTGACTTCTTGGACCAGTTTGTGGTGATCTACCTCGACGACATTTTGATTTTCTCCAAGGACCAGGCGGCACATGACAAGCATGTACGGTTGGTTCTACAGCGGCTTCGTGAGCATGGCTGTATGCGAAGTTGGAGAAGTGTTTTTTCGATAGGGATTCTGTGGAGTTCTTGGGCTACATCGTCTCTCCTGCTGGCGTTTCCATGGACATGCACAAGGTGAAGACCATCGTGGAGTGGGAGAGGCCCAAGTCTGTACGAGATGTACAATGTTTCCTTGGCTTTGCAAACTTCTACAGGCGATTCATACAGGACTTCTCCAAGCGTGTACTTCCACTCACGGAACTCACCAAGCGCACAGAGGTTTTCTCTTGGTCCGACAAGGCGGAACATGCATTCACAACACTCAAGGACACCTTCACGACAGCTCCGATTTTAGCACATCCTGATCCTTCTCGTCCTTTCTTCGTTGAAGCAGATGCCTCGGATTTTGCAGTAGGATCCGTCCTATCGCAAGTTGGAGAGGACAAGTTGCTTCATCCTGTAGCTTTTCACTCTCGTAAGTTCCTGTCGGCGGAGATCAATTACGAGATTCATGACAAGGAACTCAAGGCCATTGTGGATTCGTTTGAGGAGTGGCGGCATTTCCTGGAAGGTGCTGCACATCCTGTACAAGTTCTTACGGATCACAAGAACCTGGAGTACTTTCAACGGCTCGAGTTCTCAGTCGGCGACAGGCTAGGTGGGCGAGTTCCTATCACGTTTTGACTTCGTCATCGTCTACAGGCCCGGTTTTCGGAATGGCAAGGCGGACGCATTGTCTAGGCGCTCTTACCTTGCACCAAGCCCGGGCGATCCTGCATTTGACTGTCAAAGGCAAGTGTTGTTGGGTCCTGATCGATTCCGGCTTGCGGCACTGCAGGTTCATCAGGCTCCAGCAAATTCAACTCTCCTACAGACGTCCGTTCGCAGTTGGCTACAGACGACTTGGCAAAGAATGTGTTCTCACACATTCATCCTGACGTTGCAAGTTCCTCTTCCTCCAGTTCCCGTCCAGACTACAACCTGTTCACCATACAGGATGGACTCCTGTACCGGGAAGGTCTCCTGTACGTTCCTGTTGGTGTTTGCAGGACTCGTGTGGTACAGGATTGTCATGATACCCCGGCTACAGGACATTTTGGTGTGGCCAAGACAGTTGAGTTGGTGACTCGCAACTATTGGTGGCCTGGGTTGCGAGGTTTTGTGGAAAGGTTTGTACGGAGTTGTGACACCTGCAACAGGTCGAAGATGCCTCGTCATGCACCTTCTGGTCTTCTTCGTCCTCTTCCTGTTCCTTCTGCTCCTTGGAGATCCATTTCTATGGATTTCCTCACAGATCTTCCTCCTTCTCGTGGATTCGATGCAGTTCTTGTGGTGGTTGACCGTTTCACCAAGCAGGCTCATTTCCTACCCTGCAACAAGACAGCTACAGGTCAGACAACTGCCGAGTTGGTGATCCGTGAGGTGTTCCGACATCATGGTCTTCCTGAGAGCATTGTTTCCGATCGAGGTCCACAATTCATGTCCAAGTTTTGGCGAGAGCTTCTTCGGAGTCTACAGGTTAAAGCGGATCTTTCTTCAGGATATCACCCGCAAACTGATGGGCAGTCAGAACGCACAATCAGACCTTGGAGCAATATCTTCGTTGCTTCATCAGTTACCAACAGGATAATTGGTTGGACCTTCTTCCTATGGCGGAGTTTGCCTACAACAACTCCATTCACGCATCTACAGGCCAGACACCTTTCTTTGCTCTTACAGGCCACCATCCACGTTTTGACTTTGCTCTCCTGCTTCTCCTTCTTCCGCTCCTGCAGTACAGGATCGTCTTCAGCATCTTCGGCAGGTACAGGATGATCTCCAGGTTCATCTTCAGCAGGCACAGGAACGGTACAAGCATCATGCTGATGCTCACCGTCAACCGGCACCTGCATACAAGATTGGTGATCTCGTGTGGCTTCTTCGTCGACACATTCGCACCAACAGGCCTTCTTCTAAGTTGGATTTTCAACGATTGGGCCCTTACAGGATCGTGGCGGAGGTAAATCCTGTAGCTTTCCGACTCGAGTTACCACCTACGGTGAAACTTCATCCTGTGTTTCACACCTCCTTGTTGGAGCCGTATCATCCTTCTTCTCTTCCTGGTCGTGCTTCTTCTCCTCCCCCTCCTGTGGTCATTGCTGGTGAACCTGAGTACGAAGTTGCAGCCATCCTTGATTCTCGTCTTCATCGTCGCCAACTTCAATACTTGGGTGGATTGGAAAGGTTATTTGCCTACCGATCGCACTTGGGAACCTGCATCCAACTTACTCCATGCTTCTTCCAAAGTTGCTACTTTCCATCGGCGTTATCCTGCTAAACCAGGTCCCAAGACTCATGGAACTCGTCCTTAGGGAGGAGGTGCTGTCACGACCCGATACAAGATACAGGATACGACATACAGGATTCAGCCTACAGGATATGCGATACAGGATTTCGGCCCGCAGGATATTCCCACAGGAATGCCACAGGATATTCCCGCAGGATATTCTCACAGGATATTTCCCGCAAGATATTCCCGCAGGATATTCCTACAGGATATTCCTATAGGATAAGGATGACCAATTTTGGCTAGTGACTAGATTAGGCTCATGACCAGATTAGCTTGGAGTTGTGAGCATAAAAGCTCCGACCTAATTGTTGTACAATCAGTTACAATCAACACCAGTCATTCTACGATTATTCTTGTTCCTTGTTCTTGTCTTGTTCTTGTCTTACTCTTTGCCTCCTGCTCCTGTCTTGCTCCCGAATCCTGTCTTGTTCTTGGATCCGTCCTGTTCCTGTTCCTAGTTCCTGTCCTGCTCTCGGTCCTGTTCCTGAGTCAAAGCCTTCCTGTTCTCGAATCCTACTTGCTTCCTGGTTCCTGGATCGTGGCTTGACACGTCCCACCTTCATGGTAACCTAATCTTAACATTGGTAAATCTGCACATGGGAGATCTTGTCGGAATACATGTTTCAAGGGTTAAAGGTTGAGGCATGTGTCCAACCTCCTTCTCCACGTTAAGTTAAGAGTAGCACTCGTAACTAAGCAAGGCAAATTTATGACCTTGTCCAATGTGGACATGAGATATTGACTAACAAGTTCTTTTTACCATGTTCTTAAGAGTTCATAAAGGGGGCTTTAGAGTTGACATCTGCAAGCCATGTTCATGGTAGCAACTGTAGCTCTTAAGTTAGGGGCTATGATAAGATACTCTAGCAAGCATGCATGTTTGTTCTCATTAGGGCGTTAAGTCTTGTAACTGGGTGTGATATTGGCACACTTGGTTAGGGGGTGTTTTCCTTGATATTTAAAAGTCGAAACAACCTAAGCTCATTAGCAAGAGCCCTTTCATGACGCACTTGCAAGGTCGTGTACATAGGGTTATTTAAACCTAATCTTATGAAGTTTACTTAACAAAATACTTGTGTCCATTTATAGTGCAACTCATGTCCTCATTAAATACTAACCCTAGATTTAGGGTATGACTTGGCTACTCAAACTCTTATGGGTTAGTCGTGATTTAAGGTACTCCTTATTGCCTTAAAGAGGGTTGTACTCCTAAATGAAGGTGATTCCTCATGTCTCTTAAAGCAGTATCCTAACTTCTACTCGGATTATCCTTTAAGTTCAGGAAAATAATGCTTATTTAAGCATATGAATAAGATTCTTTAAGGTCATCTTGAAAGACTTAGCATTACTCATATAAGATGTTGATGGCTACTTGGCAGTCACGTGCTACCATGTGTTGGCCCTTTGTGTTAAAATTTTGACATTATTACTGTTACTTTGTTAATTCCACTTAAACTTCATGTAATTTCAAAACTCCATAACCAAATTATAAAATTTGTATACATCTATAATATCAACAATTTCTTTAGTTTTCTTTTTAACTTTATATTTTCTATTGTGTTTTCATGACCTTAAGTTGAAAAAATAATTAAATTGTGCTAATACACTTTAGTTTTTGTAGTGAATGCCTTTTGAAATGATTATAAACTCATGGGGCATTGTGGAATATGCAACTCATTGTTTATGTGCTTCATCACACTTAACTATGAAGACTTTGATATTTTTTTTAGTTATACATCTAGTATGTTTGTGATTACCCTAAAAGTAGTCATGCTTTATAACATATATATTAAATGAATAAGTGTTTTTTAATATAACCAAGTGTTTCTAAATTTTAAATTAAATTTGTTTTTAAGTGGCCAAGTATTTTTTAGTGTAACCAAGTGCGTTCAAATATTTGTTTAATGTAGCTAAGTGTGCCTAAATTTTCTTTAATGGCTAAGTGTGGCCAGATGTTTTTTTAGTGTAACAAATGTTTCTTGAGCGACAAGCATGGCCATGGGGGACAAATATTTTTTGAATGTAATTAAATATAATAATATGGCTAAGTATTTTTGAATGTAATCAAGTGTGCTCAAGTGTTTTTTGAGTAATATAATTTTTTAAAATATGGTTAAGTGCTACTCAAGTATTTTTTGAGTGGTTATGTGTTTTTTGAATGTGACCAAATGTTTTTAAATATTTCTTAAGTGACTAATTTTTTGTTTTTGTAATCACTAATTTTTTATTGTATAACTAAGTATTTCTTTTGTGGCCAAGTGTTTTTTTGAAAGTGATTAATTATTTCTTAAGTAGTCATCATAAATATTATCTTAAAATTTCCTATAATCATAAAATTGTGAATTTGATGTAATTATAAATAATTCTTATCAAGTGAAAACATAGTGCATCTATAATTAAAACATAGATAATTGAAATTAAAACAAAAGTAAGTACATTATTATTTATTTATTTATTTATTTATTAATAATTAACAATACAATAAAGACATGGAAGGATCTATATGTTTAAAGTATATAATAATATATGATGTGAATATACAATAAGATAGATAAAATTTGAGAAATTAAATGTATTTATTTATTTATAAAAATAATTATTAAATGTTATGAGAGATATTTAATATGTTATGAATTTTTCATAGTTTGAAAAACCTTTTTTATTGCTTTAAATTTATTACACATTAGTAAATATATTGGTATATATCAATTATGTAAATTATATTTCACCTGCAATTTAAATTTAAAAAGAGATTATTCTTCGTATTTATAAATTAATAGTATATGGTTTTTATTTATATGTTTAAAAAACATGTAATATATTATATTCATTAACATCTATTAATTTAAAATTAAAATATAAGGTTTTTGTAGTGGGATTTTTCATCTTCATGTCAAATTTATAAACTTATATATAAAATGTAAAATTATTTTAAATATTGTGATGAATGTTGTGTGTTGTTAATATGTTAATAGAATTTATTTCATAACATGTAATTTGTTTAATTTTGTTATGTTAATTTATGTCCTTCTTTTTATTTATTTCTTATATAATATATATATAGTTATTATTATTAATATCTTTAAAGAACCATGCATAATATAAGATATAAAATATATAGATTCTTTAAGAATATATATATTTTTTTCAAATTGTACACAAAAAACTCAACTTGACCCTTTATATTATTATATGTTATTTTCTGAATTTATTAAGTTTGATAACTATAAAAAGCAATTTATTTTAAAATTAATTTGTAATAAAAATTAATAATAATAAATATTATTAACTTACTAATGATTATTCCTTATAATTAAGTAATGATGATCTTCATTACTTAAGATGTCATATAATCAACCTTATTTTTTATGATTATTTCATGTGTGTGTCAATAATTAGACCCATCCAAATAAATCACAAGTGAAGAAATTGTATAAAATCATATTGTGTTTATTATGAAAGATTCTCTCTCAAGCACTAGTCTTCATTTTAATTTTCAAAATTTATAATTACTATAAAGCGAATGTGCATGCTTGAGGACTTGTTAAGTCATATTTTATAAAAGATAATGTTTATGAATAAAATATTAATTAATATTTAAATAGAGATTTATTTAGTGTTTGAAGTTTTTTGTGTTTTTTATTTTAATACACATTTGAAAAGAATAAATTTAATATACCCACCTAAGTGGCTAGAGAGTTTAAAAAAGATTTATGAAGAAAATAAAATATTAAGATATAAAAAAAGCTTCTAAATGTTAGATGTAATTAAAAAATATAAATATATATTCATCTTTCAATTTAATTTTAAATTTTGATACTAAGATATTTAATCACTCATATAATTTATAATGTTATTTTTTAATTTGATTTGGATTTTGGCCTTAGTTTTAATTGGTTTTCATGTGTTTTAATAGTTTAGTCATTTCACGATTCTAATATATGTTCCTTCATTCATTTTTTAAAAGCAAAATCATATATGATCTTATACAATTTTATATTAAAACTTCAAATAACAAAATAGTCTAGTTCGAATATATACTCATATTAAGAATTTAAATTGTGGAAACAACCGTTTAAAAAAACACTCATATAAATTGGACATTTTAAATTTTTTATAATATAATGTATATAATGTTGGACTTTTATCAAATTTAAATGTAATTAATTAGCTATAGAATTTATAGAACTTATGCTAATACATTTTATATGATATAATTTTTTATATTTAATAAATACTAAATATTTACCTTACGTACATATTTCACATACGTAAATAATAGTTTATTAACAATATGTAATGTTAATTATATAAAAAAAAAGAAAATTATATCCTTGATATATGATGACTTATGTCAAAATGATATTTGAGAATCCATTGTAATAGAATAAAGAATCCTTCAATAATATATTCTTTTATATAATATGCGTATGTGTGTGTCTGTGTGTGTGTGGTGTAAACACATGTATATGCATGTTTACACACACAGGCATACAAGTATGCATATTTGTTAACACGTATACACATAATACCCTCTTATCCTGTATTTTGCATGCCGGCTGCAATGCCCTTCATTGTGAGAACGAGGGAATCGTCTAATCCCGGGGAGCACAGCAGTCAGTTGTATCGCGTGAGCAAACTAGTTCCGACACTGGAAGCTCCCTGAAAGTCTTGAGGCTGTGCTGTCTCAGCTTTCTCAATGTGAATGCTTGCTGAACATTTAGAGGCGTTATAAATGGCTCCCGGAGCCTCAACTTCTGCTTCAGGGCTTGGTTTCCAGCCAGAAGTTCTTTATGTCCTGCTACCTGTTCAAATGCTTGTGCGTGTGTGTGGACGTGTGTACATTGTGGTGTGTGTGTGGACGTGTGTGTATTTCATACTTACAAGATGGTGAACTTGAGTAAAATAATCTTAACATACCTTGAGCAGCAGGTCTTTGGTTTCTTCGTACATGTGTCTCAAATGCTCTCCAAAAGGCAGTAATTCACCAGGTACCAAGAGTTGATCGTACAGAGCAGCCACTTGAGGATCACCTAATTAGAAAACCAGTTTAACAAACACGCTTTATTATATTTAATTAATTGCAGTTTACCTTTGACAAACACCATCTCAATAAGATCAACTGTAGCTCGGAAGAATGGCCAGCACCTGTACATCTCCTGAAGGGTTTCCATGTTCTGTGGATCCTTTTCTATTATTGCCTTGAATGCAGCCCCAACCCCCAGCCATACAGGAAGGTGAAACCTCGTCTAAACAAATAAAATACTTGATATTTATATACGTATAAACTAATATATACATATACACACATTATACACAAAAGTGCATGCCCCCGAGAGGATGTAAAATTCAATACAAATACAATATGATACAATACTGGTTAGGCGCTAATTAATATAATAATTAATAATAATAAACAGCGAGTAGTTAAACTAACCTGTGTCCACGCAAATATCCATGGTATTGCTCGTAAAGACTCCACTCCTCCATTTGGTTTTCTCTTTGAAGGTCGACTTCCTATATTCATTCTTCCATATTCTAGCACTGGTGTTGCCTGCAAACAGGCACACGTCTGTATATATATAGCACAAATGTATATATGTATATATGCATCCCTTGCGTGTATATACATATGAATGCATGCATACACAATACTTAAGTTGTGTAATATATTTATACCGTTTATTACACCGTATATCTTAAAACATTCGCGTAATCTATAATACATCTAAATATTTCTCTAGCCATGCTGGATGGACACATACACAAACATATATATACACTTACTGCACAGAAGTAGTCCATGAACTGCCGTTCTTTGAAGACAATTTCACGGTACTCAGCAGTAGCAACAACAGCCATTTCATCCATAATCCTTCGCCAGTACTTTTCTGGAGCCTAAATTGACATATATTATATTATATATGGATGTGTGCATTCATACCGCCATGTATTGACATACATTTATATTGAGCGTGTGTTTTAACACACACAGAAATATTTATATATACATATGCATACATATATATTACCTTTGGCGGGGACATGCCATGCTCAAGTGTGGCAGCAGTTAATCTTTGAAGGGTTCGAAAGCAGAAATTAACTTCACCGAAAGACTGTTCAATGACTTCACCCTGAACCGTGACACGAAATGAGCCATTGATCGTCTCTGGAGGTTGCGAAAGAACGGCCAGATGCGTGGGACCTCCGCCCCTTCCTACACTCCCTCCTCGTCCGTGGAACATGGTTAGCTTAATACCGTGCTTCTTTGAAACCTCCACTAATTTCTCCTGAGTTTGAAATAACTGCCATGCTGCACATAATCTACCTGCAACATATATACATAATTATGCACACATTTGTATATTGTGTGTGTGTGTATGTGTGTCCACTCAAACACGTTATATATTAATAACTTCTAGAATAATGACAATAAAGATATAAAATGTGGCATAAATCATCATAATAATCACAAGTCTTTACGTGAACATAAATGCAAGATTGAAATTTAAAAAGCATGCACTAAAGACACAATACGCACACACGCAGGCACACACGCATGTATATGTGTATATATGTATATGAAATACGTACCTGCGTCCTTTCCAGAGTCGGAATAGCCTATCATAACCTCCTGTTTACCCTTGATACGATGCCGGTACCAATCAATAGAGAACAAGCAATCCATGGATGCTGGAGCACATTCCAAATCCGCAAGCTTCTCGAACAAAGGCACGACACGAAGAGGCTTGCTGACACGGCACTCTCTCTGAAGAAGCTCCACAGCAAGAATATCAGAAGGGGCTGTAGCCATTGATATCACATACGCACCAAAACAATCAAACGGCAGTTCGGCTATCACGTACAATGTGTGTAAAACGTCTTGTACTGAATAAAATGCACAACAGTATCAATTATGTGTGTGTTTCTCTCTCTCTCTCTCTCACGCACACACACGCAGGACGGTTGAACTTCCTATATATAAGAAGTCCCCATACGCACGCACATACATGTATATAAGCATGCGTTTGGGATAGATACGGGTACTATATACTTCATATATACAGATGCACAGTCCCATGCCATATAGAAGACATACATTACATACACGCACGCATACAAAATACGTTCTCTTCGTGTGTGTCGTACATGCGTGCACTGTGTACCTTCTTCGGTCATTGGGAGACCGGAGCCAAAAAGAGGCCTTTTACTATGAAGCTCGGCAAGTAGCCAGTCTTGTCGTTGTTTCTCCGACCAGCTTCTGTAGCTGCCTAAGCCGAGGTGGCAAGTTATTGCATCCATGACATCAGCATGCTTCTCAGATTCCTGCCGAATATCCAGCTTAACCAATCCCAGTCCTGCTTAAACAAACAGTCATACCTCACACATACATTGCATAGCTAGGTCCACACATAAGTTTGATATGACAGAACAATGTATGTTTTTGTTTTCTACTACTGTCTTTTCTCTAGTCTGAGTTGCTTGTCTAAATCAAAGTCCTACCACACTGAGTGCGCACACAACACACACACACACACACCGAAGCTTGTTACTTGTCGCATGAAGTCCAGCAAGATACCATCAGCAATAGGTTTATCGCCTGTAGAGCACAATGAACGATAGCAGAGCTCCAAGGGCTGTAGTATCTGTACTGCTTATACGATATATTAATACATAATTAGTAACTAAACATACACTAAGTTGATTAAACAGCACAATAAGCTTGCATATACATATAAAATGTGCGTGTATCTACCTGCTCAGTGGATGTAAACGTGTCCTCTGTGTCTATGTCTGACTTTCCACTAGCAAGTAGCTGCCGGGTTTTTCTCGTGTTTTATATAGTCGATCACGGAAGTCCCCAAGCAATACTCTATATGGTTCATTAAATGGCACTTGCTTCCAAAACTCTGTAAATACACAGACAAATATGTCTCACATATGTCTGCTGTGTGTATGTATGTGTGTGCATATGTATACATACCAGTGTAATGCTTTACGTCCATCTTCTCTCCAGCTAATATCTCGGAGGCTCTTGCTCGAATTTCATCATTACAACGCCACATGGAAAGCTGCACTCAAAAACTATAAGTGTGCATATACATATCAAATAGTAGTTAAAGTAATGGCAAAACATGTTGGCTACAGCTTCTTGTAGTTATATTAAAATAAAATCTTGCCTCAAACATAAGATCGTCAATTTGTGATAAATATAGATTAGCAGCCATAAGCCTTGCTAGTAGACAGACGTCTCTTGTAACTTCAGGGGTCACACGTGGATTCCCTGATATAATAAAACCGAAAACAATAAATGATTATATAATCAACAAGAGTATACAGTAAGTTACGTATCATATATAGTACAAAGTGTATAAGATAAAACATAAGGCCTATACTCTTCTATACATATTAGAATACATTAAATTGATCAAATAAGATGATACATTATGTGTAGTGCATATACCAAATTTATTATATATATCAAGCTAACCATCTGTAGTCTATACATGACTATGATCGTATATATTATAATATTTCTGAATACACATATTCCAAAATGTGAAACACACACACACACACACGTACGCACATGCAACTAACCATCTCTGTCGCCCCCATCCAAGAAGAAAACCGTATAAGGGGACGTTATACGGAAGCCTGTCTTTTACACCGATGTTCTTTAAGGCGGTGTCCAGGCGACGAAGGAATTTCGGAAGCCCGTTCCAGATTGTCTCGTGAAAGTAGCTCATTCCTGCACGCATCTCGTCCTGTGGTGTTGGCGGGCTTCTCCTTATTTCATCAGTTCGAAAAGCAGCTTGAATCTAAATGTATCGCATATGTCTGTATGTATATAAAGGTGGTGTGGTGTGTGTGTGTGTGTGTGTGTGTGAGAGAGAGAGAGAGAGAGAGATCGTGCACACACACACACACAGAATTGCATAAGTAGTTAGGCTATGTGTATATATATACGCGTTGGTACACAAATGAGCAAATGATTTCATTATAGTTCAACATGGTTAGCGTTGATCGGTACTTTCTTATACATTAGAGAAACAAAGTATAAAAAGAGATGCATACACGTTCTTGTATATAGCTATATATGTATTAGTTAATTTTGATCTGGTAAAAGTCACACACACACACACAGAGAACGTCCTCGGAAGGCTTTATATATTATATGTAAATAGAGAATGCACATTTACCTCTCTTTGAAGGGCTTCATCTATTTCTTGGCGGTCATCTGGAGTTAAATCGTCCTTATGCAACTGGGATAAGCATTTACGAATGCTGCAAACTAGACACATAATGATGAGCTATAATTATGTATTATGTGCATGCATTGTGTGTGTGCATGTGGTCATGAGTGCGTGATTATGTGCTGAAAACTTTGTACATGAAACTATACATGAGCCCTAAAGGTTTGTGTGGCCATATGAATGTCTATGTATATATACATGTATACAATTACATGGATATGTATGTAGCATAAATATACTCTTACCGAGCATGCTTCTGAAGAAGAGATCGACGGATGGACTGTGTAGGGTGAGCAGTTAACACCAGATCAATGGTCTGTGACTTGAGAGCTTCAAATATCTCAAGTGGAGATTTTCTAACATCCTACAGTGCATGCTTTTAGTAGTGAATAAAATTTGACAAGTATATAAATCCGTGTGTGTGTACAATGTATATAAACTATATATGTTTATGTATTCGCTAGTTCACTATATATAAATGTTTGTGTGTGAAATAGTGTTTCCCCATTCGCATATGGATTACTGTGTACTATGATACAAACTAAGATCTAAGTATATAAATGTATAAATAACTGGGTAAAGAGATTTCAAATAGAGTTTCGCCAGAAGTAAAATATTCAATATCCACTATATAATAAAATGTAACGTATAAACTAAGATTGCACGCAAAAACAGGCTCTGTGCATGTGTGAAAATGAATGCGTATGTGTCTGTAAAGGGATATATTTAACATGTTCATGATACAGTATTTGGTAAATATACTAAAGAAACTATCAGATAAACTAACATTAACACACAGGCATGCGCGCGCGCACATTAACATATATGTGGTATAGTTTATATGCTATATGGTATGATTTAAACTAACATTAACACACAGGCACGCGCGCGCACATTAACATATATGTGGTATAGTTTATATGCTATATGGTATGATTTAACAGAGGGTATTGAATATGTGCAACTGTATAATGTTGATAAACACTTCTCGATACCTTAACACACACACATACATATACTTACTTTGATCAATCTTCTGAAGGTTTCGTCCAAGTTAGACTCTGTAGACGCATCATTCTCGTCCTTAATATCACCTGACCTTTGTGCACCCCTTGCACGGACAGAGAACTGTACCTCCTCGGCTAGATTCCCCAAATTGAGCATATGCGAGAACGAGCTTGCCACGATTGTGGACTCTTCAGGACCTAGTGCGTCGAGTACATTTGCAAGCTCGTCCAGTTTAGTAATGTCTCCAGTGTTTTGATACTCCACAGAGATCTGGTAACAGTTTTCAACCTGTATACATGTACAATATACACTTAAATACGCATACATGTTTTTTATGTTTTTACACATGCACATGCATGTTATGATGATACAAAAAAAACTTACAAAAAATAAATAAATAATATATATATGTGTGTTGTGTTACATTTTAAATATCGTGTATATCAAATAATTGTACTGTATGATTACTTAGTAGTATTTCAGCTCTCTCTCTCTCTCTCTCTCTCTCTCTCTCTCTCTCTCTCTCTCTCTCTATATATATATATATATATATATATATATAATCATGGGTAATATATACATAATGCATAAATAACCATGTTCTTTATAGTATAAATAATATAAATAATAACATTAGTGGATTATTTTTTGATCCATACTGTTTCTTTGAGGGATTTGCCGTGGAGATCTTCAAGCATTTCAAGGAAATGATTGAGGAGGATACTGTCACATTCCAGAGGCGCACTGCCGGCGCCAGCATCCTCATTACCGTGCTTCTTCTCCCTGCCATCGAGGAACCCTAACTCCGACAGTTTGAAATAATGAGCCCTAAAATCTTCATGCATTAATTTAATAATGTATTTCTATTAAATACATATACAATGGTTAAGAAACAAATATATCAAACTATCGCGTGAAAATTAATCGCATGCATACATGTTTATGTATATGCATGTCATAATACTCTTTCTGTGCCATAGTAAACTTAACACACGCACGCACGCAACATGTGTATGTAATGTAGCTGGGTGTGTATACAAACTAAATATTATATATAGAGAGAGAGTGGTGTGCGCATATATATATTACGGATTGGCTTATGTAATGGTTGTTAGGTGCATATGCAATATTCTTTAATGACTAGAATATACAATATTATTAAACAAATCATATATATATATAATATATATATATATATATATATATATATATATATATATATATAGATATAGATATAGATATAGATATATATATATATATATAGTGTGTGTGTGTGTGTGTGTGTGTGTTTACTTAATTAATTTATGAACATTCTTGTTTTATAGTTTTGTAAATTATAGTAATGTTAAGTGTAATTATAAAGAATATAGAACATGTTGGAATATTCATTTAGGTAGTGAGAATGTAAATTAAAATCCAGAGATTTCTTGTAAAAATCAAGTTAATTAAAATGATTGTGATATATATACTGAGGGAGGGAAATTTATTAATCGATTTTAAACTCATTAATGATCCGTGAATATTGATACTGAAATAATTAATATTATAATATTGATTCAAATTATTAATTAATAATGACTGAATATGTTATTATATATATAACACCTTAATCAGTTGCATTAATGACTATTTCTTGTTTTAGATTTCAATGTAAAGAAATTAAATTCATAATTGCAACTTCTTTTGCACCACGAACGTATCAAACTGAAAGAGATTATTTGGGCTATAAAGGTACTATATAAGTATATTTATAAATATATAAATAAACATTTGGATATGTGATGTAGAAATTTGTATATTCCATTAGTCTAAAAACCTTAACCTATCTACAGAGCGAGTGGTCCATATTGAATCGGTCCAACAACTATCAAAACCCACAATACTAATAATAATGTGTGCATATGAATATTACATCATCCCCTCCCTTTGAAAGGATGTAAGTTGGTTAGGGTTCTCTAGTAGATAGGCCCAGAACTGAAAAGGAAACACTGATGGATTTGTAAGCGGCACAACTTGTTCATGTTGCATAAAATGCTTTAACTGTTGCACATGTACAATCTCTAAAGGATTAGGTTAAATGTCATGCCAAACCTCATAAACTTGTGGCCCTACTTGCCGTAGCACTCGATACGGTTCTTTCCACTGCAAAAGAAACTTTTACCTAAACCACGTACCATAAACTTGAAAAAATGAACCAACACTAGTTCATCAACCTTGTACTCCACATGAGGACGATAATGCAAGTTGTAACGTTGTTGTTGTCCTGCTTGTATGCGGCCCAAATGTTTTGTTGATTCCGCACAAACTGATGGAAAAATGCTTGTCAAATACCGATCTCATGACCTAGCATTAGTAGCTCGTGGTAACCAAGAAGGTAGACCCAACTCCGTCAGCAACATCATGTCATGACCATATAAGAACTTATATAGGGAAGTATTAACGGAACTTTGCACTCAAGTGACATAAGCATATTGGAGAGATGCTAAATAACCATCCCAATCCGAATGTTAAAAGTTCACATATTTTGCGATCATCCCCTTGAAGGTTCTGATGAGCCATTTCACCAAACCATTTGTTTAAGGATGATAAGCACTTATGAAAGTGTGGCATATCCCCAATCAAAACATCAAGACATGAAATGCCTCAACCATAAATGTAGGTCCATTATCCGAAAGAATTTGTTTCAAACAAGAATGCTGAAACACGACCCAATTAAGAAGAAACTAACTAACAGCAGAAGCAATCGCACTAACAAGAGCACTAACTTCTATCCAATGAGTTAGGTAGTCAGAAGCAATAATAATGTACTTGTTGCCAGTAGTCGACCGTGAAAAAGGTCCCATCAGATCAAACGCCACCAACTCAAACGGACAAGAAATTGCAATTGACTCCAACTGTCCTTCCAAAGTACACGAGGGAGTATTATGAGCTTGGCACCACACACAATTATGCACATACCGAATCATATCTCTTCGCAACTCTGCCCAATAGAAAGATATGCGTAGCTTCTCCATCACATGATGATGTCCCATGTGCCCACCGAGAACAGGAAAGTCATGCTAAGCATGGAGGAAGCGTGGAACGAATACCAAAGGCACTACTAATCACAAATAATCATATGGATCAATCCTCACAAAATAAAGAAGGTTATCATGAAGACGATATTACAAATGTAAATGCCTAAAAGGCAAGTTATTAACAAGTGATGCAAGATTCTCAAACCCATCACAAAGTCTTCGAATCCACGGCTGAACCTTTTGAACTTCCCGAACCTCATCCAAAGACAACAAATCTAACTTTGCATTTTGCAGACACTGAATGTCAAGCACAGCAACTGTTGATGGTACGAAATCTTTATCTAAAAAGTCCAATGATGCTGGAACAACTAGCTTCTCAAAAGTAGAGGAAGAGAGAGAAGGTGGAAAAGGAGCCCGAAAAAGAGAATCAGCATCAGTTATGGAACTCTCTAAGCAATGAATAGCCTTGAAGTCATAAATTTAAAACTTCAAGGTCCACTGAGCAGTACGACTAATCAAATTCTTTCTCTTCAACAATGAAGTGATTGCTGCATGATCTCCTTCCAACAGGGTCCGAGAACCATGCAAGTATGCATGGAGCTTCTCTGTCATAGTTTTAACCCGAAGGGTCAACTAGTGGCAACACGTGGCTGCCAAGTGGTCATTCGACATCATCACCCTGTGTGAGCAATGCTAAGTCTTCCAAGATAACCCTAAGAGTCTGACTCAGAGGCCCAATTAGGCAGAAGACTTAGAGTCTTACCCTAAGTCCCTTAGAATGACCATCCCTGAACCCTAGAGGATAACCCAAGTAGACTTTAGGATCCTGTCCCAATAGACCTAGACAGGCTTATGCCCTAACTCCACAAAGGAGATGTCTCTCACACATACCCCCGTGACAAAGCCAAGGCATCGTCACTTACCCCTTAAGGAATCACCCTCATTCGGGAGTACAACCCCATTAGGGCGACAAGGGGTACCCTGAACCACGACTAACCCCTAAGGGTTTGAGTGGCCAAGTCATACCCTAGACCTAGGGCTAATACATAGTGAGGACACGAGTGTGCACCCGAACACAAGTGTTCTGCTATAAGGCTAGGTTTAAATAACCCTAAGTACATGACCTTGCGAGTACTTCACGATAAGGCTCCTACTAACAAGCTTAGGTTGTTTAACCCCTGGATTCCAAGGAGAACACTCCCCTAGCCAGGTGTGCCTAAGCACACCTAGTTACGAGACCTAACCTCCCTTTAGCAAATGCCCAAGGCTTAGCACCTTAGTGCGAGCACAAGCATGTCTATTTGTTAGAGTATCCAACCCCTTGGCGACAAGCCCATGACACAACCCCAAAGGGCGTGCCTCAGGCATTGTATTGTGTGATGTCTAGCCATCTTGTACTTAAAAAGCTACTTGTCTATTTCTAAGAACTAGATTTGAATAAATAATGCATGATGGTGGCCCCCCTTGTTGGTACCTATTAGAGTTTTAACCCATAGGTCTAACACATGGCAACACGTGAAGAGTTGCACCAAGTGCCACAAATGTGACTCCTAAATGCCAACTCTAGAACCCCTCAATTATCCCTTAGGACTCGATAAGGAAACCTTGTTAATCAAGAACCCACGACCACAATTGGACAAGGACACGAATGTCAGAGTTTTTAACCCAAAGGGCCAACACGTGGCAACACGTGGCTGCCAGGTGGCCATTCGGCGTCATCACCCTGTGTGAGCAACGCTAAGTTTCCCAGAACAACCCCAACGACCCCTAGGGTTAGACTCTAATGCCCAAGTGGACAGAGACTTAGGGTTTAGCCTAAGTCTCCCTAGAATGTCTGCCCCCAGAACCCTTGAGGGATAACCCTAGTTGACTTAGGGTTTAGCCTAAGTCTCCCTAGAATGTCTGCCCCCAGAACCCTTGAGGGATAACCCTAGTTGACTTAGGGTCTTGCCCTAGAAGACCTAGACAGGCTCATGCCCTAACCCCCATCAAGGAGACGTGTGTTCCACACATACCCCGTGACAGAGCTAAGGCATTGTCACTTACCCCTTGAGGAATCACCCTCATCCGGGAGTACAACCCCTTTAGGGCGACAAGGGGTACCCTGAACCACGACTAACCCCTAAGGGTTTGAGTGGCCAAGTTACACCCTAGACCTAGGGCTAGTACTTAGTGAGGACACGAGTGTGCGCCGTAGGCGAACACGAGTGTTCTGCTAAGCAAACTCCCTAAGGCTAGGTTTGGGATAACCCTAAGCACATGACCTTGCGAGTGCCTTACGAAAGGGCTTCTGCTAATGAGCTTAGGTTGTTCAACCCCTGGATTCCAAGGAGAACACTCCCCTAGCCAAGTGTGCCAAAGCACACCTAGTTACGAGACCTAACCTCCCTCGAGCGGATGCCCAAGGCTTAGCACCCTAGTGCAAGCACAAGCATGCCTGTTTGCTAGAGTATCCAACCCCTTAGCGACAAGCCCATGACATAACCCCAAAGGGCGTGCCTCGGGCGTTGTACCATGTGACGTTTAGCCCAGTGTCACATCCCCATGTGACACTGCCTTCCAAGATGTGGGCTATCATGCCATAGCCCTTAGATTCAAGAGTTGCACCAAGTACCACAAACGTGGTTCCTAAATGCCAACTCTAGAACCCCTCAATGAACCCTCAGGAACCAGGTAACGTGAACCTGTCAAACAAGATCCCACGCCCACAGTTGGACAAGGACACGGATGTGCCTTGCTTGGCCGTGAGTGCTACACCTAGCTTGACGTGGAGGAGGAGGCTGGAGACAAGCCTCAACCTCTGCCTCTTGGAACGTGCATCCTGACAAGACCTCCCAGGCATGGATTCGCCAACGTTAAGGGTAAGCTACCCCGAAGGTGGGACGTACCCCTGGCATCTGGAAGTTAGGGCGGCACAACAGAGGGTTGTACCTTAACGACACAAGCTGAAGCTTGCACCGGCAGAAGAGCAACGAACTCATTCATGAACCCAGGAGCTCTCCTACGTATACTCTACCTTATTTATGTGACGGAGCCCCCCCCCCCTCTTTTCCTGTTTGTATTAGTGGGCTGGCACTGAATTCTAGCCCCTTAGATAAATTAGCAATATGAGCCTATAACTCACCCTTACTCCTACCCCTAAACCCTACCCAAGGGGGTGGGGGTTTTAGGGCGTGGGTTAGGGCAACCCTAGGGTTAGGTCAACCCTAGGGGTGTTCCTAACCCTACTTAACACGCCGAACTCATCTGCAAAGACCAATCAGCCTATTCGGGACGTCAAAATTGGGGGTGGGTTTCTAGAAGGTAAGTGCTAGCTTCGCTTAGAGTTTCTCGCTCTAAAGATAGCCGGCCGACACCCAAACACCAAGTGCACTAAGCGGGCTGTTTCTACTACATCTAGGGTCCATCAACATAGTACAGTAGGTAACAACAGTCAACGTCCAAAGTAAAGGGTCGAGTCATAGTAAAAACTATGACACACTCCCCGCCTTTGAAAATGTCAACGTCCTCGTTGACGTCCAACTCCAAGACTAGATAATGTTAGAAAAAACTAACCAAAACTAACATATCACTCTATGCGGAGTTAGCCAAAAGTTCACATAAGTTTTATTACCCCCCTTGCATTACGCGAAGCCAAGTACTTCAGAACCGTCGTTCACTGAGTCGTAAACCCAGCTGCCGGAGGCACCACCTGCGACATGAAGTCACCTGGAGACCTTTTGCACGTCTGCAAAGTCTGTCACCCGACGCACACAACACTGGTTAATTTCTTTACTTAACTAGAATTTATATTGGAGGCCTCTAGTTAGTGTTGTTGCCGGCCCCTTGGTTAACAAGAAATAAAGACTTGCTTTATTCCTTAATATTAAACGCTGTTGATGACCTCTGTCATCTATGCACAACAAGCACTTCTCAAATGCTTGACCAAACACCTTCGCATTTCTTTGATTTTCCAATGGTCCCACATGTTACGATATTATAGCTTATATCTCTGCATCCCTCGGTGCTTCTCATTACCCCTTTTCATAAGGGTCTGCTACTATACCTATCTCTCATTAGTATATAGCTACGCCAGACTAAGTATGAGACTTTTATCGGAATCAAGCTCTTTTCCGATACAAGAGTACAATTCGTAAAACCCTGTTCTCTGTAAACATGTCAATCTGGCCAGAGGCGATCACAGAGGCGCATGGCTGTACACATGTATACAACAAGGTCTTGCCAACTGCCATTCGTCTTTCACAACCAACTTTGTACTCTTTCATAACACCGACCAGTTCAGGGACCAGATAAGCTAACATACCTTTCTTACAAACCAATGTGGAAACCAGGAAATTCAACCCATCTCTAGTGCCTCAATCGACAACCTTTAGATAACATGTCTCTTAATTGTCACTTTCATTGTACTCATTCCCCAAAGAGCACATCATACTAGATGCCGTTCAATACTTCCTAACTCCTTATCGTACTAAGTTTAAAATACGAATTTTAAAACTTAGTTTCCACGATAAGAGTCTCTCTGAATTCAGAATACTGCACGCCTCCATAACATTATATTTATTTCCAACTCTTAAACTGATTTCGTAAATGTTTCTCAACACTATACCGAAGTATAGCATTTTCACTAATTGAAGCAACTAGTGTTTTTGATAAACATCTTTTAAAACTAATCCTTATTCTATAAATAGTTGCAATTTCGATATTGATACTTCGAATGGATAATGATCGTTTTAACGTTCAAATCCTAAGCTTATCAACTAGTTGTTATACTAGTGGATATAAACTTACAATCATATCAATTTATCGAAATGCTACAACTATAATATAGACATGGTCTTAGTTTACATGAACCGAACTTCAATTTTGAGATGGAAATATAATGTTATAACAGTATTTCGAGGAACTTTGTTCAGAGACTAAGAGGAATCATGAACTAGTGTCTGGTTCATCTAACTGATTTAGTAAGATATCAACCTCCACATAAATGTTATCATAACACTGAAGTGTTATATCAACTTCATGTTTTCATACCTTATAATTCAATAGATCTCCCCAAACATGAATAAATATCTAGTTCAGTACATTGAACTAAGATACATTATTCACTCTAGACACCTAGCAATCCAGAAAGTACCACATTGCCCCTCAAGCAATGTATTGAGAAATGTCTCATTTCTCAACTAACTTGAAAACACGTTTCAAGTTATAACACTAAGGTAGTGCCTTACCAAAGTGTCAGACTCAAATCCACTTGAGTCTTTATATTATATGATTATGGCCACCTCATGTGATCATAACCAAGTTTGATATTGAGCGCTCCAAACTCAATATTGAAGAGATATCATACCATACTTTGACAAGTCATTTATAACCAATCTTGAAAAGATTGTCACAAATTTGCCAAAGTTTAGAATATAAATATCTCAACAGATGAGGTGATAGGAAACCTCATATTCTCGAACCGGATATTGGACGAACCTTGAACTACAATCATCAAGAAGGGACACCATCTTCTTGAGCTAATCCCGCTACACAATATCATACTTCAAGAATATTGAACCAACTCAAGGAACACCATCAAACCTTGAGATAGAACTAACAACTAACCCAAGGAATACAATCAAACCTTGAGTCAAGAATAGTTCTATTTTTCAATATTCGAAAGATTGAAGATACATACTTTATTTTTCTTTAAGTGCCCACATTTGCGACCATGATGCAGAGTCAAGAAACCGTCTTTTGAATAATCGTATTCGACTCTAAAATGAAATTGATATTGAAAATCAACAACTTCAATTCTCATCGAACACCGACTCTCTGAGGAGGTACATGCACTTAAACCTCCAATGTATCCGACTACTTGACTCATTGAACCACAACATAAGTTATAAACTTAGCAAGTTTCCTTACTTAGTCAATAACAAAGTGGAGAATCCCAAATCATGCTCTTCTTAACCAAGGAATCACCCTTGTTCAAGAGCTTATCCCCACATTGCAAACAACTTACAATTTCAAGATTAAAGAGTTAACAATGAAAATGCACAAGTGTGCGCCGAACGCCTTCACTATGCAAGTCCTTCATTACTCAGTAAACTGAAAATGTAAACGTATGTTTCCAACATTACTCTTTCTGATAGATCATGCCATCTATCCCAAAACGATATTGTAAGATAACGAAATCTCTAGCTATTATCCGAAGTTTCTTCATGATCCTTATGAGACAACTTCATAATCAAGTTAGTCGAGCTAGCTAACTTGAATACAGAGTGCGCGCTTACAACTAACTAAGGTTTCAAGTTGTACTGTTCAAATAGGTGACTTGAACTTAGTAAACTATTCACCTAATGTTACTTGCAGCTAGCGTCATCAAAATATTGCGAACATCAGACAATACTTTGACTACATTGGATCTTCAAACCCATTGCTTAACATATTTATCATATGTTAATATTTGACATTTCATTGTATTATAAGTTCATCACATAGTCTGCTTCTAGAGTTACACTCTCGGAAACATGCACTATAATAAGAGCTTATTTTACACTTTATGTCAAAATGTAGTGTTCATTCTTATGTTTGAATATGCCCCTTCTCCCGAAGTCAAAGATGCACTTTTGAACATAAGTCTTTCCCCGTTTGAACACTACAGTTGGATCCGATATTGAATCTTGACATAAGCCAAAACTCAAAGGACATGTCTTTTCCAAATCATGTGTTATCCCAAATTCAAACACCTTAAAGAAAAAGAAAAATTTTCAATAATGGTAAGCTTAGCATATCACATGATCCACTTCACAAGACTTAGTTTGTAAGCCAGAACAAACTAACACCATGTCTTGTGGAACATATGGTAAAGTAACCTGGAAACCTTAAGGTAAGTAACCTAGAGAAAACGTAACCTGGCATGCAACTTGGAAGTTGCCTTCCGAGTGCTACCTTCGACATTGGAGTCCATAACCCACACCCACTTATTAAGTAGATGTTTTTGAAGAGTTATAGATCTCAGGACCAACTCTCGCGCAGAATTCAGACGTTAGCCGAAAGTGATAGAGTACTTCAAAATTTAGAACTAACTAAACCCTAAAATACACTACACTTTAGGTAGTCCTACTGACCGCAGAGAATAGGCTCCGATACCAATTGTCAGAGTTTTAACCCAAAGGGCCAACACGTGGCAACACGTGGCTGCCAGGTGGCCATTCGGCGTCATCACCCTGTGTGAGCAACGCTAAGTTTCCCAGAACAACCCCAACGACCCCTAGGGTTAGACTCTAATGCCCAAGTGGACAAGAGACTTAGGGTTTAGCCTAAGTCTCCCTAGAATGTCTGCCCCCAGAACCCTTGAGGGATAACCCTAGTTGACTTAGGGTCTTGCCCTAGAAGACCTAGACAGGCTCATGCCCTAACCCCCATCAAGGAGACGTGTGTTCCACACATACCCCTGACAGAGCTAAGGCATGTCACTTACCCCTTGAGGAATCACCCTCATCCGGGAGTACAACCCCTTTAGGGCGACAAGGGGTACCCTGAACCACGACTAACCCCTAAGGGTTTGAGTGGCCAAGTTACACCCTAGACCTAGGGCTAGTACTTAGTGAGGACACGAGTGTGCGCCGTAGGGACACGAGTGTTCTGCTAAGCAAACTCCCTAAGGCTAGGTTTGGGATAACCCTAAGCACATGACCTTGCGAGTGCCTTACGAAAGGGCTTCTGCTAATGAGCTTAGGTTGTTCAACCCTGGATTCCAAGGAGAACACTCCCCTAGCCAAGTGTGCCAAAGCACACCTAGTTACGAGACCTAACCTCCCTTGAGCGGATGCCCAAGGCTTAGCACCCTAGTGCAAGCACAAGCATGCTGTTTGCTAGAGTATCCAACCCCTTAGCGACAAGCCCATGACATAACCCCAAAGGGCGTGCCTCGGGCGTTGTACCATGTGACGTTTAGCCCAGTGTCACATCCCATGTGACACTGCCTTCCGATGTGGGCTATCATGCCATAGCCCTTAGATTCAAGAGTTGCACCAAGTACCACAAACGTGGTTCCTAAATGCCAACTCTAGAACCCCTCAATGAACCCTCAGGAACCAGGTAACGTGAACCTGTCAAACAAGATCCCACGCCCACAGTTGGACAAGGACACGGATGTGCCTTGCTTGGCCGTGAGTGCTACACCTAGCTTGACGTGGAGGAGGAGGCTGGAGACAAGCCTCAACCTCTGCCTCTTGGAACGTGCATTCCGACAAGACCTCCCAGGCATGGATTCGCCAACGTTAAGGGTAAGCTACCCCGAAGGTGGGACGTACCCCTGGCATCTGGAAGTTAGGGCGGCACAACAGAGGGTTGTACCTTAACGACACAAGCTGAAGCTTGCACCGGCAGAAGAGCAACGAACTCATTCATGAACCCAGGAGCTCTCCTACGTATACTCTACCTTATTTATGTGACGGAGCCCCCCCCCCCTCTTTTCCTGTTTGTATTAGTGGGCTGGCACTGAATTCTAGCCCCTTAGATAAATTAGCAATATGAGCCTATAACTCACCCTTACTCCTACCCCTAAACCCTACCCAAGGGGGTGGGGGTTTTAGGGCGTGGGTTAGGGCAACCCTAGGGTTAGGTCAACCCTAGGGGTGTTCCTAACCCTACTTACACGCCGAACTCATCTGCAAGACCAATCAGCCTATTCGGGACGTCAAAATTGGGGGTGGGTTTCTAGAAGGTAAGTGCTACCTTCGCTTAGAGTTTCTCGCGATATCTAAAGATAGCCGGCCGAACTACCCTTAAACACCTAAGTGCACTAAGCGGGCTGTTTCTCACTACATCTAGGGTCCATCAACATAGTACAGTAGGTAACAACAGTCAACGTCCAAAGTAAAGGGTCGAGTCATAGTAAAAACTATGACAAGCTATACCTAGATCTAAGAGAATTAAAGGCACACTAATATTGGAAGTCTTTTTGGAGAGCAGCATGGGAGACTAGAGACAACTTGGGGGAGGTCGGGTGGTTTGTGAGGGTCTCTAGTTTGTACGTAATGGTGCCTAACAATTGGTATCGAAGCAAGGTTCGAGATGAGTGCCTAGTGGGAAGGGATAATACCACCTATGTGGAGACATTGGACACTAAAAGGCAAATTGTCCAAGGAGAAGCAAGCCCAAGGGCAAAAGTTTCAATGGCAACAAGGACAAGTAGATGCCTAAGAAGCTTTAGGAGATGGAGCGTGGAGAGGAGCACAAAGGAGACTTCTCTAAACCACAAGGTAAAGTTCTATTTGTTCTTGCTCAATAGGTAAACTACATGCACGAGAGGAGCCACACACATGTGTTATTGTGGTGGAGGGACGACTTGGTGAGCATCCAGTGCGAGTCCTTGTGGATAGCATGAGTAGCGATAACTTTGTGTCAACAAAGTTAGTGGAGGAGTGCAGCTTGCCCACGAAGACTGTGCCTCAATACGAATTTAAAGGCTCAGCTATCACACAGAGCTACAGTGCTTGTGTGGAGGAGTTACAGCTGGAGGTTGGCAAAACCCAGCTGATGGAGCTGCACGAAGACTGTGCCTCAATACGAGATTGAGGGCTCAACTATCACGCAGAGCTATAGTGCTTGTGGAGAAGTTACAGCTGTAGGTTGGCAAAACCCAGCTGGTGGAGTTGTATGAAGACTGTGCCTCAATACGAGATTGAGGGCTCAGTTGTCACATAGAGCTAAATTGCTTGTGTGGAGGAGTTACAGCTGGAGGTTGCAAAACCCAACTGGTGGAGCTGCACGAAGACTGTGCCTCAATACGAGATTAAGGGCTCAACTATCACAAAGAGCTATAGTGCTTGTGGAGGAGTTACAGTTGTAGGTTGGCAAAACCCAGCTGGTGGAGTTGCACGAAGACTGTGCCTAATACGAGATTGAGGGCTTAGTTGTCACATAGAGCCAGTTCCTGGATCAGTCTTCACTCCACTTGGCATCACAATGTGACCCAAATATGCTTTCTTGGCATCACAATGTGACCCATGGAAGTTTGCCGTCCAAACATAGCATAATATAAGATTGAGGGCTTAGTTGTCACATAGAGCCAGTTCCTAGAAAGCTTCTCTGTTAACTAGGTTGCTGAGGAAGGACGTTCCCTTTGCATGAAGTGCTTTAGAGAAGAGCAATTTTCAAGCTTTGAAACAAGCTTTGGTACGTGCACCAATTTTATCATGATGGAAATATAGTACTTGGTTGATCAAATGGTCCACACAAGGAAGATACACACGGCCATTGTAGTACAAAACTCCATCCTAAAATGAGAATGGTGGCTTTAGCTATCCTCTGAGCTCCTGCACCTCACCATCTTATGCTTGAGCATGTTGAACTTACCTGGCTAAACTCATTGACCGTCCTTGTTAATGCATTATATAAGCATGTTTGGAATTCTCTAACCACTGTGGCTCTCCTAACGTGTGACAAAGCATATACCACCACGTTAGCCTTTCCCACGCAATGCTCAATAGGAAATTTGCCAAACTCCAGGAGCTTAACCATCCAGCGAGATTGTTGAGAGTTTAACTCTTTCTGTTTGAACAGATACACCAAAGTCTTGTGATCTGTAAACACTTTGAAACTTGCATCATAAAGATAGTGCCTACAAACTCATAATGCATTAACAATAGCCAGTAGTTCTTGCTCATACGTTGAGTATTGTTGCTCTACAGGATTCAAGTACGACTCTTATAAGCAATAGGCCTTCCCTCTTGCATAAGTACAACTCCAATGGCCACTCCACTTGCATCACACGATACCTCATAAGGCTTAGAGGGATCGCTGGTCATTTTGGGGGGAGGAAAACGTATGAGTTGATCAAGAGAAGGTTCTATTGGAGGAATATGAAAGCTAATATCATAGAGTACTGTAGGACTTGTGACAAGTGTCAACAATTAAAGGTGCCTAAGGAAAAACCAAGTGGGCTATTAGTACCATTGCCTATTCTAGACAGGCGATGGGCAGTATCTCTATGGACTTTGTCACCCATTTACCAAGGACACAGTGGCATTGGAATGAGTCCATATTATGCTATGTTTGAACGGCATTCCAAGACAGCTTTTGAGCTGGGTTTAGCAAGTAAGAAAGCTCAAGGCAACATGGATGAAGAAGCAAAGATCTGAGCGTTGAGCTTAGAAACATTCAGAGTTTGTGCAAGAAGAACTTACAAGTAGCTCAGAGCGAGCTTCAAGTTTTTAATGAGCAAGAAGCTTTCAAGAGTTCCAGGGGGAGATTATGTATATCTCTGAGTAGTATTTGCCACATGTAAGGCGGAACACTATTGGCCTTATGGAAGGGACACAATGATAAGTTGTCTCCTAGGTCCTCAGTCCTTATGAGATTCTGGAGCGTATCAATAAGGTGACGTATCAACTATGGCTGCCAGAAGGAGTGAGAGTGCACCCAGTGTTTCATGTTAGCCAGTTAAAGAGAGTACTCACAAGGAACAAGTCTTGGGTAGATTCTTGTGGATGATGATACATGACCAGTGAGTAAGTTATACTGCCCTTGAGGATAAGAACTTGCTAATGGGGGGAGGATTGTTACACCCGTATAATGAATCAAAGAATATTCCCATAAAGGTATAAGCTAGAATATTCCTAAAGAACTATACCTAGATCTAAGAGAATTAAAGGCACACTAATATTGAAAGCCTTTTTGGAAAGCAGCGTGTGGAGACTAGAGACAGCTCGGGGAGGTCGGGTGGTTTTGTGAGGGTCTAGTTTGTACGTAATGTGTGCCTAACATATTATGAGCACAACGCGTCGCATTATCAAATTAAGTTTGAAAAGTAAAAACATGATGAAATGGTGCTAATTGAACCCTTTAATGATACTCATAAAAGAAAAATAAAGGTCACCAACTTATTTACACAAGGACCCTTCTTTACTTGTGCGACTCTTTGTTTTCCAAAAGATCCACCGCATCAAGATCTTTAACTACAGCAACACCAATTGGACATTATTGATGCCAAGGCCTTCACCTGGAAAATGGAGGACATCAATCAAAGAAATGTCAATAGTGCCATTAGTCATAGTGCCAAACACGTGTTTGAAGACTACTAAAATGAACATTATTGATGCCAAGGCCTTCACCTGGAAAATGGAGGACATCAATTAAGGAAATGTCAATAGTGCCATTAGTAATAGTCTTCAACATGCCCAAACACACGTTTGAAGACTGCTAAAAGAGTACTACAATTCTCACAAATTACTACATTCAAGACCATCGTACTACTGCAATGTTGTTCCCTGAAGACAAATAGAAAACTCGCACAAACACCGAGCATTGTTCTAGAAATGATATGTTGTGAAGTGATCAAATTAATGATACACATTATTCCTATGATTCCCAAAAAGAAATCTAGTCAAATTTGAGGATTTGTAATATGAGCATGAGGAGTAGCACCACATGTCACCATCAACTGAGTAATTGTTTAGTTGCACCTACATAACATCTAACAATTACATAAGTAGTTGCTCCACAAATAATTGATTTGCATATTGCATAGTCATAGAAAAAAAAAAGAGAATAAATATAAATTTTACAAAACGAAGTAAATATAAACAATGGAAAAGCTAAATTGGAAAAGACAATAAATATCTACACAAAAAGGCATAATTCCGAGTACTCCATAAGGACCGTCTCTATTAATGTAACAATTCAAAATACAAAAATGTGCAACCTAAAATCCTGAGTTATATATAAGAACGAGTGGTTCTTTATGGAACCAATTCAACGTTTATCAAATCCCACTTAGTATATTAGAATTGTAGCGGTACACATGCTCACATAAGTAATTAAAATTATATTGCAATATAATATAATTTTGCTTCAAAAGATATCATTTTTCTACTAGTTACCACGATTACTTTGAATATCTAACAATTTAAATAAATTTCATTTTAAATGTATGCCAAAATATTCTATATTAAAATGTGTAATAGTCAAAATATAATGATTAAGTTTTTTCAAGGTTATATATGTAAATTTAAAATTTTGAGAGGAGTATATACGTAAATGTATATTTTCTAAGGGTCTGTATATATATATATATATATATATGAGAAATTTCAGTGGTATTTATTATGCTCACATATATATTTGTAAGTACTTAGCTTTTATAAATTAAAATAACTTAGCCTTTGATTTTAAATTCGTCAAGTATATTTTTCTCTCTAGAATATACAGTTATTCTAAAATAAATTCCAATATATTAATATATTAATAATTAATATAAATCTCAAAATAAGTTAAAAGAAATCTCTCTCGGAGAGAGAGAGGATTGTGACTTCTCTTGTGCAATGTGGATCTCTCCTTGATGGGAAGTTGATGTGCAGGATTGGCACAGAGTGGATAGCTACATACGCAGCAAGGATCCGAGAATGTGGGAGAGTGAGATCAGTAACAGACGCAAGGGAGCTTCATGGGCATCTCATTTCTTGCGGATACGATCGACATACGTACTTGGGCAATCTCATTGTGGAAATGTATGGCGAATGCAGAAGCACCCAAGACGCAGAAACCGCTTTTCAACAGGATAAGAAACCGCAATGTCTACTCATGGACAATCTTTCTCACTGCCACTCTCGCAAGCGCGCCACTGCAAACTGGGTACAGATATCTTCACCAAAATGCCGCACACACAAATTTCGTTTCCTGGAACGCTTTGATCACTGCATTCGCACAGAGCGGCGACATCGAACGCGCCTCACGGATCTTCGATTACATGCCGCAGAAAGACATGGTTTCATGGAATGCCATGCTCGTGGTGTATGCCCAGAATGGGGAACTACTGAAAGCGAGGGAGACATTCAATACGATGGCTGTTAGAAACGTGACCTCGTGGAACTTCATCATCACTGCGTACATGCAGGCAGGAGATCTCGTCCAGGCAAGTCAGATTTTCCAGAGAATGCCTCACTCGAATGTTGTTTCATGGAATGTGATGATTACTGACTGAAATGCCCAGTGTGGGGAAATGCAGAGAGCGAGGATACTCTTTAAGACTTCACCAGAGGCGAACGTTTTCTCATGGTCTATAATGATCACGTCATATGCAGAGAATGGGGAGTTTACAGTCTTCCAGAGAGCTCTTTGAGAGAATGCCTTCCAGGAACATAGTCTCCTGGAATGCGCTCTTAACAGCATTTGCCGCTTCTGGGCATTTGAAACTCGCAAGCGATTTGTTTAATGAGATGCCTGAGAGAGATATGGTTTCCTGGAACGCATTGATATCAGGATATGTCCAGGTTGGTCATTTGAACGAAGCCAAGTCTGTCTTTGAGATTATCCCTGGCCGAGACATTGTTACATGGAATGCAGCACTCACTGCAGAGTCTCAAATGCGGAACATCGATGAAGTGAACAGACTGTTTGAGGAGTCACCGAAGAAGGACATAGTCTCCTGGCATATCCTTATCGTAGCGTATGCTGAGAACGGGCATCTGCAGGAAGCAGACGAGGTGTTTAGCATGATGAGTGAAGTTTCAGTGTTCTCATGGAATGTCATGATTGCGGTGTATGCACAGAATGGTTATGTCGAGAAAGCCGTGCAAGTCTTCACCGAGATGAAGGAGAGGAACTTAGTCTCTTGGAATGCATTGATAGCAGCAAATGCCCATAATGGGGATCTCTCTGCAAGCAGAGCGTACTTTCAGATGCATGCCTCAGAGAGATATTGTATCGTGGAACTCTATGGTGTCTGGCTATATCGACAATAGAAACCTTAGCTCAGCGAGGGAGATATTCAATGAGATGCCCCAGAGGAACGTACTGTCGTGGAACATGATGCTTACGGGATACTCTGAAAACGAGCGAAAGAGGGAGGCGCTTGAGCTATTCCAACACATGGACACATCCCCTGATCGGTTCACATTCTCTATAGTTCTTGAGGTGTTGGAAGCCTATGTGAGGTGAAGAAGGCAAGGCTATACACCGGCTTATGGAGGGTTACGGTTTGGAGTCGGACACACTTCTCGTGTTTGGACTGCTTAACATGTACGCTTGCTGTGGGGACGTGACTCAAACGGAGGCAACGTTTGAGCAGCTTTCTTGTTACCGGACGGTTCCGGTTGCGTATAACACCTTGTTTAGTGCATACGCACGGACTGGTAGAACGGAACTTGCCGTGGAAGTATTCAGAAACATGTTACAAGGGGGTGTTTTACCGGACGAGACAAGTTTAGTATGCATTGTCTCGGTGTAGTCACGGGGGATGTTTAAACAGGGATGTGATTACTTTACTAGTATTAATCAAGATTACGGTGTTAATTTTGTATTAGATCATTATGTATGTGTTGTTGATCTTCTCGGGAGGTGTGGGGGCTTCATCTAGCTGAGGAACTTGTGGAGAGTATGCCTTTTGAAGCTGATGATGTTGCGTGGAGAGCTCTTTTGTCAGGATGTATTATGCAAGGAGATGGTGTAAGGGCGAAACGTGCTGCAGAGCATATATGTGATTTGGATCCTAAGCATCCTACCACATACATTTTGTTGTCCAATATATACGTTTCTTCTAATCATAACACTTAATATATATGTGTGTATCTCTCTCTCTCCCTATGTGTGTGTGTGTGCATGTGCGTGTGCGTGTGCTTTGCGTGTTTTATATATATATATATATATAAAAGAGAGAGAGATACACACGTGTATATTAAGTGTTCTCTCTCTCTAGAGAGAGAGAGACACACACACACGTGTACAATACATATATATATATAGATTAAGGGTTTTTTAAGAAATAACTTGTAGAGAGATTACCAATTATTTATGTGTATATATATAGTTTATAGTGCGTCGATTTTAAATTGCTTTACAATGCAATATTAATTACATAATGATGTTTGTATTTAATAATATGTTTTTGATATTGGTGCGATATTATACTATTATTATATTTTAATTTTGAATTATTTTTATTATAAGTTACTTTAGAATAAACACGTTTTTGCATATTCTAGGAACATTCATATAGTTGTTTCGATGTTTTAAGGGTTCCTCCGGACATAATATTATATATAAATTTAAAATATATTATAGTTATATACTAGAATATTAAATCATTATTTATAAAAATAAAATATGTACATAAATAGATCACATA